>VXBA01001038.1:488026-607162 GCA_013399895.1 Serilophus lunatus | reverse complement strand
TTAATCTCTTTTTGTTCTAGAGAAGCTGAGGAGTTTGTGTAGCCTCAGATTGTGTTATACTGTTGCAGCTGAACACTCCTCAGCTTTGTCCTCTCTGTATTTGCTGTTCTGTGTAGGGCAAATTTACCAAGAAGCTCAGCTGGGACTGAGAGTAGCTCCTCTGACTTGGAAAATGCCTCTGAATAAATTATCTGCTGTGAAAGAACAATGCATATTCTGGCCAAGAGACAGAAAAGGGAAACAATAAAGAGTGTTCTTAGAACAGTTTCTAAGAACCTGGACTCCCTGGAGGAAAATAAGGTTTCTGGAGGGTGATACAGACAATGCCTTTTAGGAGCCTGCCTCTCTTCGGTGACTGTAGATAGAGGTGAGGTATCAAACTGGGAATGCTTCAAGTCAAATGATATGAGTGCCTATCAATGGGCAGATTTCTATGTGTTACACAACACAGGTACAGCATGGCAGTTGTGGCTGCGGCCAGGAGTTGTGCTGGGGGCAGACAGGAACAAGATACAGAGATGATGCATGCAAATCCAGATGGGAGCTAGTGTTTCCCACTGTAGGCTTCATAGTCAGCAGCTAAAAGAATAGTAATTTTCTTTCTTTGATAATTTTTGATGATTTTCATTTCTTCTTGTCTTCTGAGAAAAAAGAGCATTCCCACAAGCTCAACACTTCTTTCACAGCATGGGCAATGCCAAAGGGTTGTAGCATTTCGTTCGTTTCTCTCTGTTGTTGTTACATGTAACAACACGCTGGTTTCAAGCTTGTTTCCCTCTGTGTGTATGTGCTTCTATTCAGAAACAGAGACATGTTCTGAAGAATGCAAGCCCTTGTGGACATATAGTGAAATTTGTATCATTTTTATTTAGGAAACAAGATTAAATGTTCGTAGGGACATCTTTGGGCCCTGCAGCCAGCAGGTACATAGGATTGTCAACATGTCCCTACAAATAAACAGTTTTTGGGATATAGCAAAACCCACTGATACTTAAAACTGTAAATAAAGATGCTGAAACCAAGGTCTTTATTTTGGACTGATTAGAAACCTGCCTCACAGAAAGCTGACTTCTGCCGAATGCCATGGGGATGATGGACTTAAACATGTCACTGATGTATGTACTGCAAGTTCCTTCATGATGAAGTCTCAGATAAATTGGAAACACCCAAAATTTACATCTTGGGAAAGCCAAACAAATTCAGATGGAAATGAATGGAAATTAATTCAGGGTGTATTTTAAACCCACCCTCTAGGGACACAGTAATTGTGCCTTTTAGAAAACGGCCTCCTGCTCTTTGCATTTTAACTGTCTGTAATTACTTTTGTGGTTTGTTGGTTGTTGAGGAGCTTGACAAGCTGGGAATTGACAGATTCAGTGTTGCCTTTATTTACAGTGCTTTTGCCAAGTCATTAAGTCAGCAATAGGAGGCTTTGTTCTGACAAAACTAATCCCTCACTATGGCGAGACACCACATTTTCCTTTTAACATTGTGCTACCATTTAAAATTATTTTGGCCAAGATTTTTTGAGTTGGCGTGAGTTGTCATAACACCACCAAAATCAGCATAGATAAGCCTTTCCTTCATCCCTGTCATATTTTGTCTTCTCTCACAATGAGCTGTGCAAAGCTGATTATGGCTGGGGCATTCTGTGGCCCTGGGTGACTTAAATTGCTCCACCGAGGACATTCTTGTACTGCCAAAGAAACAGGGGATAGGAAGTCACTCCTGCAGGAGGCATAGAGAAAGTTAGATAGCCCCAGGAGCTTTCAGAGACTTGGATTTGCTTGCTCCATAAATGGCAGCAATATCGCCCTCTGACCGCTCAGTCTGATCTGCCTGGTTCTGCCAGTGCTGCCTTTGAAGAAGGATGAAGGGCTGGTGCATAATGCAATTGTCTGCTGAGCTCAAGGGTTGCTGAATAACCATCCTGGGTCAGAGCCCAGGGATGTGCATTGAAAAGTGCTCAGGGATGCTTTGACACTAAGTGTGATGCAAATGCTAATCGTTGTTATAATTCTTTGTTAAGAAATGGAGGCATGTTTTTATCATTATTCTGCAGGTCTTGGCGTGCTTGTACAATTAGGCCCCGACCTTATCAGAATAACATTTGAATTGGAAACGAGCAAATATCTAACATCTTTACACTGAAATTCCCTCAATTCTATTAACCCTGGATGTATTAAAAACTAATGTTTAATGGTGATTCTCTGGCACCAGAAGAGTTTTAAAGTGCTTTCTACTTTCTGCAAAGTGACTTAAAAACTCCACAATAAAATCAGTGCTGGCAGCTGCAACTCTGCCTCTTGTCCTTTTTGCCGTGGATCATAGAATCGTTTAAGCTGGAAAAGACTCTTCAGATTGAGTCCGAGTTGAGTTATGGAGAGGAGGAACTTTCTGAATAACTTTCCTGTTTTCAGGAATAAGGAATCCTCTCTAATACTAACTTCAAGGCTTTTGTGAACAAGCTCAAAACCTGTATTCAGTGACACTGTCTGAGGGCTTTTGCATCTACATTGCTGGTACCCCATCTGGCCATGCTCAGTGTTCAGAGGAAGGCTCTGCTTTGAGAGTGGTGAGGTAGTGGAGGGGTGGAGATGATTCCCCCTCTATCCATATATGGATGAAATACATGTCAGTGTTTCAGTATTCAACTGAAACTGAGGAGGGTTGCTGTAGGCAGAAAGAGAGGAAGGTGTTCAAGAAGCTGTAGGAATATTAGAGGATGCAAATTGCTAAGACCTGGGCACATTTGTGTAGTAGCCAACCTTCTGAAGCAGCCAAAGGGAGGTGGATTGTATCCTTAATTATATCTCGGTTATTTCCCTTAATGTTTGTATTTTTCTATTGGACTCTTTTATTTGGACAGATGCTTCTGATGCATCAGCAGCCTTTCTTTTTTTCTCTCTTTTCCTTTTTTTGTGTCCTAGGAGAACCCTCTCAGAGATTTGAGCATCTTCCTTTTTCAAGCATATTAGATGATCCTGTTCAGTAGGAACATTTTGCTTGCAAAATGAATGAAGTAGTGCTCAGAGTCTCTGATGTGTGCTAGTATTACTGAAAAATCAGTCCATTTATAAGTTACCAGGGACTACCCAATCTCCAGACTTTACTCTTTCACAGAAAAAATGAACAATTGATTAATGTTATTTCAGACTTAAGGCTTTCAAAGTGAGTTGAAATCTGCATGGGATGTGTTTGAATCAGATTATCATGACTGTTGTTGATCTTCAGTCATTCATTCGTTTCAGAAAAGTCAGGTTCAATTTAGAGGTGGTGCAAAGGGAATGCCATGAAAGTGTGAAGTTCCAATAGCATGCTTTCACAAGGTGGAAGAAAAGTCGATTTTCTCTTGGAAAAATGGGAAAGACAAGAGTAAACAATCAGGTCCTTAAAGAGGACATTATCTGATCTGCAAGTTGCTTTTTGCCAAAGATGTTATCATTGTTTTGTTTTCTATGAAATCAAACCAAAAATTTGTTATCTCTTCTAATCTCAATTTTAAGTGTATTTTCTGAGGTTTTTCTTAAGCAATTTTATCATGTAACAACCTACAAACCATTGGAAATAAAGGAAATTTCTGATGGACTATGTTCAGTAAAACTGATGATTTCTGAGGTACAGAGATTAGTGAATACTTTCAAGATATTATATATCTGAAAGAAACTCTAAGGTCCAAAAATCAACTTTGAAAACGGCAGAGGTTTGTTTTAAAAAAATACTTTTCTTTTTAGATTGTATGAAACAGGATGCTATGAAGGAAAATAACGGTGATTAGGAAGTTAAATTTCAGAGCTGATGGTGTTGGTGGTATAGGGGTTTTATAATTTTAAATAAACATCTCCAATTTCCTCCTTTTTTTGAAATATTTGCTGGTTTTATTTCTACTAGTTATTTCATTGAGTAAGATAAAATGGCATTAATTTGAAATGAAACAGCAATCTTAATTTGAGGTAAAAAACTCCTTGTTTGTAATTTGTCTTTTGTGCACTTGGGATATTACTTCTGCATGATTCTTCTCAATTAATCTCTTCAATTGCAAGATTATGCTGTTAATATTTCTAGGGATCAATTTCCTGACATTTATTTTTTCTGTTGGAAGATGGATTATTTTAAATGGTAAATGAAAAGTTTTTTTTCTTAATCCTAGTTAGTAGAGTGCAAGAGAGTAATTAGGGTGACAGAACTACCTGCAATATTAGTGAAAAAAAAAAAAGGAAAAGGTTGGCCCTGCCTGGGATAATGAGTGGGAATAAATGGATAAACTACCAGTTTTCAATGGATTCAGGCCAGAATGATTCAAAGTAGTGAATAGGTTTGTTATGGAAACAAGATATAATCTCCAAATCTGTACATGAGAAGAGAAACCAGGGTAAATGAAATATGTCCCCTGGCATGGCAGGTTACTGGAAGGAAAGTTAGCGTGTCTGTATTTACAAAGTGGCAGACTTTGCATGCATTGGACCTTAGGTTGTTTGCTGAAGACAAAAGGGCTAAAAAATAGTAATTTTAACAGCCCTGTAAATGAATTAGTTAAGAATCATATTTATCTCACTGAGCTAGAAGAAATTCTGATTTCTTTTATTTGAAAACCAACTGAACAGTAAAGTCATGGACAGGATTTGAAATTCAACCTCTGTGAGTAGGTGTTCTTTTATTAATGCTATTGTATCATTATATAAATCATATATTCTCTGTACTGATTTTAAATATAATCATAGAACGATTTGGATTGGAAGGGACCGTAAAGACAACCTCATTCCAACCCCTCTTTGCTGTGGACAGGGACACCTCCAACTAGATTGGGTTTCTTAAAACCCCATCCAGCCTCACCTTGAACACATAAGTGCAACAGGGCATCCACAACTTCTCTGGGAAACCTGCTCAATGCCTCATTACCCTCATAATAGATTTATTCCTAATATCTAATCTAAACTCAGCCTCTTTCACTTTAAAGTCAGTCCTCCTTGTCCTGTCATTCCGTACTCTTGTAACTTTCTTGTAGCCTTTACTGGAAGGTGCTCTAAGGTCTCCCTGGACCCTTCTCTTCCCCAGGATTAACAACCTCAAGTCCCTCAGTCTGGCTTCACAGGAGAGGTGCTCCAGCCTTCTGATCATCTTCATGGCCTGCTGACCTGTTCCAACAGGTCCATGTCCTTTTTATGTTGGGGGAGCTGGACACAGAACTTCAGATGGTCTTTCATCAGAGAGTAGAAGGGGAAAATCTCCTCCATCACCTGGCTGTGCTCCTTTTGGTGCAGCTCAGGATGTGCTTGGCTTTCTAGGCTGTGGGCACACATGGCTGGGTCATGCTGAGC
This sequence comes from Serilophus lunatus, assembly GCA_013399895.1. Taxonomy (NCBI): domain Eukaryota; kingdom Metazoa; phylum Chordata; class Aves; order Passeriformes; family Eurylaimidae; genus Serilophus; species Serilophus lunatus. The sequence continues at coordinate 601,844 of VXBA01001038.1, read as the reverse complement.
TTCTCCATCCACTAACATCCCCAAGCTTTCTCCTCAGTGCTGTTCCCAACTCATTCTCTGCCCAGCCTGTATCTTTGTTTGGCCTTATTGAACTTCATGAGTTTCACAGAGTCTCACTTCTGAAGCCTGCCAAGATCCCTCTGGATGACGTCCCTTCTCTACAGCCTGTTGATCACACCACACAGCTTAGTCTCATCTGCAGATTTGCTGAGAGTGCACTGATCCCACTGTTCACGTCACCAACAAGGATGTTAAACAGTACCAGTCCCAGTGCTGATCCCTGAGGAATGGCACTTATCTCTGCTCTCCACTTGGGACATTTTGTTGCTGACCACAACTATCTGAATGTAATCCTTCAGCCAATTCCTTATGCACTGAGCGGGCCATCCATGAAATTCATGTCTCTCCAGTTTAGACACAAGGACGCCATGCAAGACAGTGTCAAATGCTTTGCATAAGTCCAGGAACATGCCATCAGTGGCTCTTCTCTCACCCACCGACACTAGCCCTGTCACAAAAGGCCTCTAAATTTGTTAGACACAATTTGCTCTTAGTGAAGCCATGTTGTCCATCACTAGTTACCTTCTTATTTGCCACGTGTTTTAGCATAGTTTCTAGGAGTCTTGCTCCATTATCTTGCTGGGCACCCAGGTGAGACTAACCAGGCTGTAGTTCCCCAGGTTTTCCTTTTTAACTTTTTTAAAAATGGGGCTATATTTCCAGTTAGTGGGAACTTCACTGGACTGCCATGACTTCTCAAATACAATGGATCATGGCTTAGTCACTTCATCCACCAGTTCCCCCAGGGCCTGCAGATGCATCTCATCAAATTCCAGAACAGATTGCCATGATTCAGCTCCCATTAGCTTGGCTTAAATCTCTATGGTAAACTAGTGTTTAAGAACAAATTTAATTTGATTGATATTTGAATAACCTACAGTTACATCTGTGTCTCGGGAATCTTGCACTATAGGGTAGATTACTTCTGTGAATATTTGGTCCACATTTTCTCAATGAGATAAAGCTTTGTTCATGCATCTGTGAAGCATTATTAGATTGTAATCACACACAGAGTGGTCTTCATTATAGAGCACTGTTAATTACAAATGCCACGCAATTTGCAGGCCATCTATTCTGAATGTAATTATGATGTGTCTTGCACACCTGTGTCTGACAGTATTTTCCTCTTTAAATAGGGCTCATCCTTTTGACTCAGCAAGGAGCCTCTCTTGATTGTGGAAATAGCTCGTTTGTTGTCTCTGTGGGTATAGAATAAGACAGAAGGGAGGGGAGGTTGGGAAATGGCCAGCAATTGAAGCAGGCAATAAACCCTGAGCAACTGTGTGGGCCTACACAACAGAGGGAGCATGTCTTGAATGTAGTATGACTTTAAAATAGGCCTAAAACAGGCCTGCTTGCTGCTGTGCTTTTTGCTCAGTGCAATACATGTTAATTAGAGCTCTAGCACAGCACCTCAGCAAACAGCATTTTCTCTCAGAGACAGAAAAACAAGGAGAGGGAGAATTTTGATGCTGGGAATAAGGTACTATGAATAAGAATCAGCAACAATGGATTTAGTTTAAGCTGGACTGGAATTATTTCAGCTTTATGTTTTTATAAAGGAAACACGTGTGTCAGCTTCTAGTAGTGACAGGGATGCTGAGAATTGGCATGTGAGGATAATGTGATAATATGGAGACGCCAGGGAGTATGTATACACAAAAATGCATCTCAGTCAGCCAGAAGGCCACGCTGTGATTTCAGTAAAAAGCTACGGCAGAAAATCAATAGCTTTGAGAAAAGCCTATGGTAAGGCAACAGCATTGTCTATACTTTCTTCATTCTGCTTTTCCCTTCCCTTCATAAAGGCAGAGCTGCATGAGCTCGTTTTTGAGTTTTGTTAACTCTGTGCCCGAGTTGCTCAAGCAGTGAGGCAATTCAGGGAATACAAAGTATCTGCAAAACAGATCGCGGGGATGGTGAATAAGGATGAGTCAGGCAGGGTACTGGGTTTATTGACAGGCTCTGATTACCTTGTAGGCAGGCTGTGTGGACTGCAGGCTCCTACTCAGTGCTTCCATCACAGCTATGTTCTGATCTTTAGAAAAACTTCTTGCTGTATCTCAGAGTAGCTTCGCTCAGCTCTGTACTTTGATGTGTGGATCAATAGTAAGTCCCTCTCCCAGGTTTCCACATAGGGCAAGATATTCTGACAGGATGATCTAGCCATGTATGGAGATTATGGAGTTTACTTCAGGCACCAACTTTGCAGATCTTCAAAGACTTCAAGTGAGGTTTTCTGGGATGCTCTTTCTTTTTCCTTTTCAATTCCTTTTAGTCTAAAAAGGTAAGAGTATGAATGGGTAATAAAAAATATAGCAAAGGGTGGACTGCCCAGTGCTGGCTGACACATGGTTTTTAATCATGTTATTGTATTTCACTTTGTGATGCTACCTCTGTATTTTATACCTGGGCATGCAGTACATTCAGAGGGGGTATAGCTTTTGTGTAGTTACACATTTTACTGTTTCCTGACATTTGAATGATTACTCATCTTGCACTAGTGTGTAAGCCAGCTTGCAAGCTCTGAAATATGGGAGGGAGGAAGATTGGTAAGACTATTCCTTATTGTCCTGTCCTGTTAAGGAGGATGTCATGTATCTGTGAAGCTGTATTACATTACACAAACGCTTTCACTGCACACTAGACCATGAAATGGGGAAAAGGGAGTACTGTAAACATTCTCCATTAATCCATACTTGTGTCCATGTAGTTCTACAAAAATCCCCCCCTTGACCATCTAGAAAGCAATAATATTGCATCAATTATACTCTTTAGGCAAGAAAACCCACCAATAAGATTCAAAGGGAGAAGACTTTTATTTAAATATATGGAAGACAGGACATGATATAAAGGAAGTCTGCAGCAGAGGAGAGAGTAAGTGAAAGAGACAAATATATTATCTGGTTGATGAGCAGGGTATTATTTGGATGGATTCTTCTCTTTTATTGAAGATGATACAACATCTCGCTTGTAGATGACGTTATAAAGTCTTGAACTCTTGAGAGTTTCATTGTTCTTGAGTATTTCCACGTGCTTGGTTGTATAAGCATTTTGGAATTGGGAGGCATTTTCCATGTTGGCATAGAGAGGTAATGTTAGCAATCCAGTGGCATTAAGTAATAAGCCACTTGGTTTCTATTTCTGAGAGTACTGAGATGGATATGATTTTCTAGCATAGAATTAGACTGACGCAGCAGCTGTGAGAAAGGGTGTTCTTTTTGTTGACAATTCTGGTTGCTTCTCACCCTACCCAAGAACTCAGTTCTTTCTCTATAGAAAACTACAAGAAACAACCACAGACTTGGCTCATTAAAAAGAGATGATTCTAATTTGAGTTTTTCCATGAAGTTTTCGTTTTGACAGAGCTTAGTATTTCAATAGACCAGTGCATAAAAAATTATTCAAAAAGTTACTCAGTGAAAAACTCTGAGGAAGGAGTGTGCATTTTCTACCCTCTAGGAAAATCTTCCATAAATAAATACAATTTAATGACTGCTTTTTCTAGTCGGTGAACTGAAGTTCAGGCAGGTATTGGTGAGATGGAAAACATGCTTATAAGGGACAGTCTGATAGGTTTTGCCCTTAGCAGCAGCTGAGTGTCATAAATTACATGTAAGTAAGAACATACTATATATTTAATTTTTACCTTTTCAGCATGTTGGAGCTAGCTGCTATCTTAATTGCCCTTCAGTCATAGTTATACCATACTGTGGGTCACAAATAATTGGGGAGTTGTTTGAGAAAGAGAAAGCACCCATGGGATAGGGCTGGGTCTGGGTGACTATAAATTAATGATCAACAGCACATTCAGGTTTGCTTGGGCACCAACTGAACAACTATTCCAGGCCCCTAAATGCTCTGAAGTCCCACTGCATCCTTGCTGGAAGGCTGGAGCTTGCTGGATTGACTGATCATTTCCTTCCTTACCCCCTAAACTTCATAACTCACTGCTCTTGAGCTGTAGTGACATGAAGAAAATTAGAACTTGAGAATTATTGTGTCAGAGAAGAACTACTGTGGAAGTTTTCCTCAGAGATCCCATCACCACAAGCTGAATCACAGCTCAGGTCAATTCTAGCTATTTCAGCCATGATACTTTCCTTTGGGAAATGAAGAGCTCAGGACTAAATGCATGGAGAAGCAGCATGCAAACCTTTGACTTAACTGGCGTGAAAGCCTGAGGGCACTGAAGCATGCATGGCATGTCAGGCAGGATTTAGAGGTCAGGAGGTAGTGTGATGGGACATTGCTCCCTGAGGAAACCCACAATCCCCTTGAAGATCTCTGAGGTTTGATTTCCTGGTCTGTTCTTTATCCATGTTAATAGCTGAAAGCCGGAACAACATATGCAGCATGAAATCAAACACATCTTCTGTAAGTTGTCCTACAACTTAATATTTTATTTCTTCTAATTTCTCCTCTTTCTAGGTTCCTAAAAATCATGCAGTTCTTATCATTGTTCCTGGTATCTTGCTGCTTCAGTCTTAAAGTATCCTAAGGTTAATATATGATGTGTTTATATATATATATACACATACATATATATACACTTGGGTTGTGTTACATTGTTATTCACTTAAACAATACACTCTTGTACATTTCAAAGCAAATTATTTCAAAGCAAGAAATGTCCAGCTGAAATCTGAGGCTCGTGCTTTAACAGCCCAACACATTTGTAATCAGTGGCAGTCCTGAAACACTTGTTTGGTGGGGTTTTTTTTTCAAAATAGAGAATGTGTCCAAGTTGATTGTACCCTTAGGGGAAAATTATTTTTGGCAATTTAATTTTTACCAGCTCACCAGAAAGCTCTCAGTCAGTGAGCACTTCCTAGAGCAGCACAAAATAGCAATGGCAGGACTTCCAAAATCTTGTACTTGCCAGGGCCCCAGCTAACTTTGAGAGAATACTTGCTCTCATTAAGTGGGCAGAACACTTCATTAATACTTAAAAGATAGGATGCAGGTTGGAAGAGAAAGGCTGTCATTTCTGTAGCTGTAGAACTCATGAAAGCAAATGGGTGATATGAGGGTGATGTACACACTGTCTGGGTACCACATTGTCTGAGCTGCCAGTGTCCTTTGTAATGATCACACAGACAGAAGGATCTGTTGAAATTCTCCACCACTTGTGGTTTTTAAGCTGTATTATGAAGGTGGAGGCAGAGCCACAGCACTTGCTGATTGCTGACATTTAAAAATAGAAGTCAAGAGGTACATGGGTGTTTTCATTGCCTTCTTTTCAAGTGCCATCCCATTTAACTCAACATCAAGAGCAGACCCAACACAACCAGATGGATCTGTCCCACCATGGCCCCATGTCAGTTATGTAGCAGTAAAGGAGAGTCGTGCATATGAATCACTCTAGTTTTTTTACAGATATGGAGTTTTCTCAGGAGGTGAAATCCTCAGGTCACTTATGCCAAGTTTATCACTTACTAAAGTTAACTGCTGAGCTGCAGTTTCCTAGAACTATGCTGTCTTTGCTAATTTGATACTCTGCCTCTTAGAGGAGTCATAGGTTTCCTGTCAAAGTTGGCATTATATATTCAGCAGAGCTCACCTTTCCTCTTGATGATTCATAAATTCTTCTGTGCAAAACCATCTCTCTCCAAGGATGTCATCATCTTATGCTATAATTGGTGTGCTTTGAGTGGAATATGTTTTAGGGGAAAAAAATACAGTTTGTCACATGCTTTAACAGTGTGAGGAAGCAGAAGATCCCAACTAGAAGTGTCCAGTCAAAAATAATGGATCTGTTCTGTTAGTAATTTTGCCTATAAATTTTTGGGTGCACATGCAGTTACTACCTGATCTCAGACATACTAATGTGCTGTTCAAGCGGAGGATCTGTAGCTGCAGCTAAATGATTAAGAGTCCTATAACTGAATGCATCCTGGAACATTCAGCTTGACGCTGAATTTGCGTTATGACAGTGAAAAATGTAGCTTAGAAATATATACTGCAAAGGCAAATCTTTTAACAGTGTGCAATTTACCAAAGGTCACACAGGCTCTGACTGCAGGAAATATCAGCCACTCTCTCACAAACAAGAGTAGACTAACTGAAGGATATTAATCCACTGGTTTAGGGCAAATCTCCCGCAGAGTTCAGTGGTGCAGGTCTTAATCCTTGCTTGGCAGAAGTTGTTAGTTTTAATTGCAATATAATATGCTTGTCAAGTCATCACAAAATTATGAACAGAGTTGTTTTCATTAGAAAAATCCTGTTGTGTTAAAAAAACCCACAACCTGTCAGGAGCTATCTGCTTTCAAAGAAATTGAATTTGTCAAACAAATTATTTGGAATGCTAACTGACCTAACTATAGCTTTCTCGTTTCTGTCATTTCTGCCTTTTTTGCTCTGAAATATTTAATTTTGATTCATCATATTGTACCATAAAATGAAAATTGGATAGCAGATTTTCCTATACAGTGTATTTTAAATTAATAAAGGGAGGAATAAGCAGAGCTAAGTACTTCAAGAAGTTTATGCTGATATTTTTGACTCATGGAGTTTTTATTCTGAAGCACTTTTGAGGCCTGGAAGTTAAACACAAATTTTAAAATCCTAGAATGTCTCTCAAATAAATTCCCTTCCCCCTCCCCCAGTTGGTCTAAGATCCCCTGAACCAGTATAAAGTGATGTCATAATATGAATTTAAATACTTCTTTTTCATTTCAGTTGATTTTTTGAAAATGACACAGTGCTTATAGGTATATATAATTTTATTAAAGTTAATTTTTATGGTAGCATATTCATGCCTTAATCAAGAATAAGACCTGTACACACTAGATCTTTGCATGGACAATGAAATTTTCTCTGTATCCTTCCTAGTCCCGTCAGATGTGTTGCTTGTGTGTTGCTTTTTTGTGCCATAATTTCAGTTGCTCTCTCTTGAGTTGTTTTCTCATCTACGTGTTCTGATCCCTGTTTCGTTCTGCTTCTCTCTAAAAAGCAAAGATCATAATATTTGTTTATATATTTAAAAATTCAGAATATAGCCTGTGGCTTTTAGATGAAAATAGTGTACTCCTGATATGAGCTTTTTAAATATTTTTTTTTTTCCTGTTCATGCTACCGTAAACCAATGCACAGCTGCTAGAACGGCTCATTGAGAATATTAAGGACTTGAGTGCTGTTTTCATTTGTTTTAGGTGTGATAGGTAGCAGCTTTTTGACTTGTTTGCTCTGTAATTGCACTGAGTTACATCCCTCTGAAAAGGAGGTGACCAAACAGTGGAGAAAATATGCCTGCTTTTATTGTTCAATTTCTGTACTTTTCCTTCCCAGAGGGGGCCTCTGAAAGGAGGAGATTGGTCTTCCCTCATGAACATCTTTTGGTGGTACAGGGTGGGTCAGGGAGGCCCAGCCAGCAGCCTGCCAGAGACTGAGGTCATGGTGTGAAAAGCAAAGAGCAAAGCCACTCTTGGGACAAATGGAGGAAGGATGACTTCTCCATGGGGACTCATGATGAGGTGCTGCTCATCACCCAGCTAAAGGTTGAGCTGGACCAAGCCTGACTGCAAGGATGTAAGTGGCAGGGAAGAGATTGTTGTTGCATCCTCTTTTTTCTTAATATGATTCATTCTGGGTTCTGGTTCTTAAAATGCCTTTTATTATTCCTAACTCCTCCGGAATTTTTTAAGCTCTTTTGGAATCTCAGGTAATGCTTGTTGTTAAGAGGGGATGTGTGGGTAGTTTTGCCTAATTCTTCTCTACTTCTTCCATAGTGCTGTGCTTTAGTGGCTGGATTGCAGTATTGTCAGATGGGAAAGAAGGGCCCAAGCATTGGCAAAAACATCCACCCATATTTTCTGCTGAAGGTTTTGTGTGGTATAAGACATCAGATCCAGAGCATATCCCATCCACCCTCCTTCTCCAAACCCCACATATTGGCTAACCCAGGCTTTTTTTTTTTTTTTTTTTTCTGACTTAAACAAGGAGTGCTCTTCCAAACTGTTTTGCCAGAAAAATTAGTCCCTCCCAATTCAATAGCAGCTGCCAGAGAGATGGTGACAAACTGAGGGCTGAGAGGCACCAGATGAAATACCCTCTGTTGTGGTAGCTGATGCTAGAATATAGAATTGTTGGTAGTAAGCCTAATGTGCTCCTCAGCACACACATCATGGTACAAACCACCCGATTCCTCACAGAACAACTGCAATTAAAACAGTGGTACAAAACAAAAGTGTGTCTGGATCACAGAGTTGTTGCATATTTTGGCTGTGTGGGAACACACAGGGCTAGTGTGTGTGACAATCATTTTCAGGTGAAACAGTTTCAGAAGAAGAGAGAGCCTGCCATACTTTTGCAAGTTTGGTTTGAAGCAAAAAATGCTGTCCTTTTGCCCTGTGAGTGACTCCTTTTTTTTTTTTTATTGTCAGGCCCTGCACCTCCACACGCAATCAACTCACTCAAATTTAAACCAAACATTAAAATGAGTGCTTCATAAGTCATTCAAGTGTTAACTTCGCAGAATCTTTTAACTTGCCCGTTTTAACAAACTGTCATACTGATGTTCCTGAGTTTGACACCTTGATGACAAGTAATTCTAAAAGATAGATATGCGAGTCCAGGGACCTTGAGCACTTAAATTTCAACTGTTGTGTTATAAATATAGAAATTCCAAGTACTAAGTAGGTCTAATGTGAAATACTGCAGAAGTAAATTCTGCTCAACACAACGGATGCATTGACATCAGAGGATCTGCATGAATGTAGCTGCAGGGCAGGCTTCAGATACAGGCAAGGTCTAGGGCTGCCCAGGGCAGTGGGCTGCCTTCCCTCCTTTAGTTGGGACTTGAAGAACAACTGGGAGAGCAGCACGCAGGGGTGAGCTACTCATTCGTGTCCACCCCTAGTGGGGAAGGGCTCATCACACAATGACTAGGGCATACCTGCAGTACCCATTCCTCCTCCCCTTGGAGCGGAGGATGGCAGTGTCCACTTTTCCCTTTGTGAAGTGAGAGAGGGGGTCTATGCTGAGGAGAGGGAGGAGGAAAAAGGAGTCCATAGGAAAAGCTGGACTGTAAGAAACCAAAAAGATTATTTTGTCCTACTTACACCCATAGGTCTTTTAAAATTTTTATCCTTTTCTGAGCATCTAGAGAGTTCAGTCAGTTCACAGTGCAAAGGAGAAAATAACAAGGTATCTTTCATCACATGCATATGCAGTGTGGAAGGAAAACTGAAGAAAATTAAAGACCTTTTATATTTATTAGAGAGAGATTTCTCTGCACCACACAGTGAAGGTGTGATGGCAGCATGTGTTGGAACTGCTAGACCTAGAGTAGCTTAGCCAGGGCAGCTAATGGTTTTGATTCAAGGTGTGTTGGCCCAAGCTGTGACACATGTTAGCTGCTGCAACACAAGCCTTCCAGACACCAGCTACAAATAGAAATCAGAGTTAGAAGTAATGTTTGCACCTTCTTTTTTATGGTATAGAAGCATCAGGCAGTGCACCAGAAAGGTTGCTTCCAGTTTCTATCAGTTTGTATAGGGAACAATTACTGCCAGACCTTACAAATTTTGCTGGGATGTAATGTATGTTAAAACAAAATCTGCTGTCTACAAGTTGGCTGCCAAAGAAAACTGAACATAAGGGACATGTTTTAATTAACAGTAATTTATTGAGGAAAGTGATTTTTTTGATCATTACTTACAGTCTTTAAATAACAGCTTTTCTTTTTAGAATTTAGAAAGAATTCTCCTTTCTGAGAGAGGTGCTTTTAGTTCCACCTGCATTTTACTGCTTTTGATGTAGGAATTTCTGGGGACCATTCCACATATTCTCAAGTAGGTCTGGTTAGGCAGTTGCCACAGTTCTTCCTGCCTTTAAAATTAAAAATTATTAACATTTCCTGCTCATTTATTTCTGACTAAAATTGAAAGATAAAGGATGGCAAGTGTAATGAGGTATTGTGTTTTATTTTAAATCTTTTTGTTCACTTTTTGTTGGAGAGGCAGGTAAGGCCCATCCCAGTTTAAGAAGTGAGTTAAACCCAGAACTTTCTGAACTTTCTGCAAGAGAATAAAACTTGGTGGGGCGGGTTTTTTCATCTCTAATCTCTTTGGTTCCCCAGCACTAAACTCTTATTTTCAAAATCTCTTTCTAATGCAACTAGGGTAGTGGAAATAGATGTGGATGTCTAGAAAAAAGAGGCTAATAACTGGTTGATGATGTCATCTAGACTTACCTAGAGCATTCTTTGGTGTTCATGTCATTAAAATAGTTGAGATGATTTCACTAGTGCTGTTTTGTTGTTCTGTCTCCTGCAGAATGGTGCTAGTTGTAGGTTAAGTGGTTTATAGGATGATGTATTAATAGGCTATTGAACAGGGATTGGTATTGATCAGACCATTTATTTCATATGTGCTGCTTCAATTATGTTATCACTTTAAGCTTTCTTATTGATTATCTTAGAAGGAGTAATTTCCCAACAGATTATAGGAGCCAGCATGTAATGAATGCTCGTGACAATAAAATCATATTGATGGAAAGTGCCTGTTAAATATAATCTAGAATAAAATATGGATATTATGGATTGCATATATATCTCTTGATCAGCTTATAATAAATAATGAAAAATATTTCTATCACACCCTCTAACTTTTACCTGAAAAGTTTGCTTAAAATCTATAAAAGTTTGTCTTCACATTTCAACAAACTTGACTTGTTTGAAGTGAACTACTTTTTATTGAGCCAAGACAAAAAAGAAAAGAAATTTTTCTTCAATTTATTCTTATGTGAAATTATTTTTATATTATTCCATGAAAAAGATCTGGATTTGTATGGATTTGACAAAGTAGAAGCCAGCTGTATATTAGTTACTCTATGCAGGCTGGTAGTTCTGTTGCATGTGGATTTTGCTAATAGGTAGGTTTGATTTTTTGGGGGGTTACAAGTATTGTCTTTTTTGGGGTTGAGTGAGCCTGCAGAGATCTTCAAATCTGTGACTGGAAGCTTTTCCCAAACAGTTTTCTTCTCATCTGGAGAAAATTTTGTCACGTGTTTACAAAGTCTTACTGGCAAGGCATTTTGGTCAGTACAGCATAATTCTCTCCTACTTCTGAAGAGAATTTTTCACCAGATGGGAGCATACTTGCCATTTGAATCTTTCTAGCTCTCTTTGAAATTCTGAGGAAGTTAATATACAAACTCAGGGATGCAAAGCTCACATCCATTTGGGGAGCTACTAGGGGCTTCCATTTTTAGCCTTCCCCTCCCTGTGTCTGTCAGAGTCCTCAGGTTGTCTCAGTACACAATTAGGGGACATGTTTGAGCTCTTTGGCTGCCTGTGTGCCTGGCACAAGCAGGTGGCTGGTGAGGCAGTTTGGCTGCCTAGACACGTACAGCAGGTGGAGGCAAATGTGTGGTTGAACGTGACCCCAAACAGCGAATTCATCTAACAAAGTGAAAAGGGAGGGTAATGGAAATGTAATCTGATAGCCGTCACTCTGAATGACCAATGGATGCTGCTACATCTCCGTTGCATGACTAGAGCCCAAAATATAGGGAAGTGTAATGTCCATTGCAGTTCTGCTCTGCTGAAGTGCCCCACATAGGCACTATAGCATTAGATCCTCTGGATCACTTCAGTGGGGTCACTTGCACGCTTGCTCAAAACAGAGGTTTGAGGGAAATTTTGGCAAGGTTTTCTGAGGCAGGTTAGAAAATGCAGATATTTTCATTTACCTATGAAGCTCAACTGTATTTTCAAGAGGAAGATGAGGCTGAATGGGTTGGCATTTTCCTTAGTGCAGCGACAGCTTTTACTTGAAATATTGAAAATTTACTCTGCCACACATCCCATATTGTTCAATCTGTCTCACTCCCTTGCTGCTTATTGACTATTTTATTAGTGCATTACCAGAAAAATAGGATTCAGGGTACTGTTATCTCAATTGTGTGAGGCAACTGGTTTTAGTTATTTTATGCATCAAAAATATCTCAATGGATTTTCTTAAAATATTTGCCATTTAGAAAAGAAAAGAATCAGAAATTATGATCCATAAAATTCTGCCTTATCTCTGAATCATTTGGTACTGTGCTGTCTCTGTTACAGTCTGGAGAGGTCACTGGCTTAGAGAGAGGCAGGGCTGGAGAAAATGCCAACACTTAGAAAAGAGCTGGTGCTCCTGGGGAGAAATTAATAGGGTTAAAATATAAAATCAAAAGGGAGCTGAGATTATGTCCGATGCATATGGGATTTAGACCACATAGGATTCCATGCTGCTTCTTGCCAGTACACTCTTTCTGGCTTCTATCTTGAAAGAGGTGGCTTCCTTTCTGTGTTATTTCATTTGAATATTGTTCTCAGAGGCATAGATTATACTTTTGTGTAGCCATTGCAAGGTGAGGGGCTGCATTTAGTGCTTATTCCTCCTAACATTAATGTGTAAATACTCCTTGCTTGAGTTTGCATTATCTGTGTGAAAGACTAGTGCATGCAAATGTAAACATGAACTTAAGGAATTTGGATTTTTACATCTTGGTATTCTAACAAGCAACACATAAATGCAATGATGATATTCCTAGATGTTGACTTGTAAAGTTATGGTATCTGAGAAAGACAATGTGTTATTTTGGACCGGCCCAGAGTTTGAAAGGCTATGCAGGACAAATTCTGCCTTCACCTATTGGTGAGCAAGATGCTTGCAGAAAATTCATTTGCTAAAATCTTAATGGGGATCAGAGTTTACCTTGCATTGAGAGTCACTTAATGCTGTTACTGCTGCTAACTCTTACAGCAGGACAGTCCGTTTTCATTGCTGTGTTGTCTCCACAAGCAAATAAAAGTACTCTTAGTGCTGTTTTAAGAGGTACAAAGTAATTATTTTTGTCGTGACAGTGAAAGATTGGAGAAGTTTCTACCAAAAATAAAAAAGGAGTAATTTTCAATTTATTTTTTTTAGGTGAGCTAGACATTAAGCAGGTGAAATGTTTCCCTTGTTCATTACTGCAGAGTACTGCCATCCCTTTGGCCTGTAACACTAAGTACATACAGGCTGGCAGGGTGAAAAGATAATGTGGAAGTGACGATATCTTTCTCATCCTAAAGGACATTTCTGTATTTGTTGCACACTGACCCTTGGGTGTGTACAAGTAGGCAGCCTCTACAACGTGAGAGGGAGGAACTGGAATAATGGAATATGTTGCTGTCACATCTTAAAAGTCAGTAAGACTGGATCCTTTCTCTTCATTCCCTCTTCACTGGGAAGAGGATGTCTTCACCCTCACTATTTTATCCTGAGATTCTCTTGCCCTGTGGTGGTCTGGGTGATGAAGGATCTCTACTTGAAACTTTAGACATTCACATAGGTGATCTTTCAGTATTGAACTATTGAAATGCAGAGGGAAAGGTGTAAAAGTAAAGCATGCCTCTGCAGCAATCCATACAGACTGATCCTAAGCAAGAGCTGTTTAGTTCTGTAACCCCTTGACATAAATCTCTCAATTGCATCTAAATCCGCCTATATTGAAAGAGGGGACCAGAGCATAGTCCTGACACTTCTTTGTTTCCAAGTCACTCTCACTTTCTTTTTTAGCAAGTACTTTGAGCTTTTGTCTTCGTCTTTTTTTTTAGATCGGTTCTGGACAAATTGTTGTTTTCCCCTATGATGGAGTGGTTTAAGTGAAGCAACACTGTTCTCTGTTAATGGTAACTGGGGAATGTGCTATTTTTCCCCAATTTCATCTGAGGGGGTCTACCTGTGGTGGCCACATCACTGGCTCCTTCTAGCAATAGTGGGTGACATGAAATAAAATCTGGGTCTAATGTCCTTTTACAAAGATCTAGGGATTTGTGAACTCCCTGTTTTGCCAGGCATGTGAGGAGGAGAGGACTTGTTGCTGGGCTTTGGGAACACTGCCTTTCATTATATTCTTTATAACCTCCACACCTAGTTCATGGGATTTGCATTCTTCCTGGTAGACTTTTCGGGAGCTGTAGATTAATTACAAACCCACCCTTAATAGAATAAATCTAACATGAGCCAAGAAATAAATAATCTCTTTGGGCTGCTTGCTCAATGATCGTGTGCTACTTCAAGCATACTTGTAGCTCTCATTAATAATAATCATTATAGCACAGTTGTCAGTGGTTACAGCAATATCCACAACCTGGAACTTTTCATCCTTGTGACAAGATGTTGAATCTAATTAGGGGAGCTTCTGTTTTGTTTGTATTTATCTATTGTGAAAAAAGGTAAAGGAATGAAAAGCAGTGTGAACCCATATGGTCCTGGAACGGCAAACAGGAACTCTTCTCCTCTGGACAGTCCAGTGGCTCTATTTGGAACTTGGGAAAGCAGCCTTGTGAAACAGGTAGGAACTGGAAACTTTGCACCCTGTGTTAGTAAAAAACCAGTTTGTGCTTCAAGCTGGTTGTTGCAGGCAATGGCAAGTCAAAGTTCTCAAAAATTGCCTTTAGCAATTTTATTTAGTGTAAAACAGGAGGGGGAGGAAGGTTGGTGTTTATTCATACACATTTTTTTGCTAGTTTTCCACCACTGAGCACTCTGGAGACTTGAACAGAGTAAATCTGTATGCAATATCACACCATAACATGAACAAAATTCTTTAGGCCAGTCTGCTAATACAGTTCTTATCAACCATCACAACCTTTCTTGATGAAGTTCAAACAGCCTATTCACATGTGGGGCCTTCAGCTGGGAGAAAAATAACAATAAAGTAGGGTAAGAAAATGTTTGTTCATTTTTAGTTAGGAAGGAGGTGGAAAGGATGAGAGAGGTTGAAGTATTATGGGTTGTCAGAAACTCAGCAGGAAGCTTGGAAGGAAGAGAAAGGGATGTGGATTGAAGAAACTGGAGCCCTGAGGGCAATCCTCTAAAAATATATTAGAACAGTACTGTCAGTAACAGTACTCTCAAGAAATGCAAGTCCTGTACTCTTAATTGAAAAGTGCCAGGGGTAAGGTGCTCACCTTGAGACTCATTATCTATTTAAAATAATTTCTTTCATTTTCTACTGCTGAGGACTTGTTTTAAACTGAAGTAAGAGCTGAAGTCTGAAATGCCATTATCTTGTTGTTCTGAGAAACAGTTCTCTCAAGGAATGGCAGAGTACAGCCAGTACAGCCTGATTTGTTTAGGACATATATTTATGATTTACAAATTATTTAGTGCATCTGAGTTGTATAATTTTCCTCTTCTCATCCCCGAATACTGCAATATGAGATACTTAATAATAACTTTAATTGAAGTACCTGTTTATATGTTATGTGGGTATGTATGTATTTATCATGACATGTATCTTTGGACACTGCTGTGGTTCAGTGGCTTCTTTAGAGACCTTGTCTTGAAGTGATTATGGTCTAACTAAGCAAAGGAAGCAGCAGCAGAGAGAACAATTATTTCCCAGAACAGACTGAGAACAGAAGCATGAAAAGAAAATCGAGTGACTGACGTAAAGTTACGTGCAGAATCTTATACACACACAAGGCTTATCGAATATGGTTAGTGATTACTACATTTTTTCTTGATTATTATAAAAGCTGGGAAGAATTCGTGCTAGGATTAGGAGTCTGATATCCTAGCATTTAAATTCAGTGTAAACAGTTGAAAACTAGAAAAAGAACAACCCAGGACAATTTACTCACAGGACAGAAATAAGGTCTTGTCTGTCAGTTGAAAGCTGAAGCCCAAGGGAGGTGGTGATTATTGAGCAATTCATATCAATGTGTTGCAGAGGAGGAGAGAAAGAAATTGAAGACTGGGAGGAACAGGAGGGTGTTAGAGCTTTAAGAGCTACTTTGCTTATCTCTAGAGCTCACATTTAATCCAGACTTCAGTTTAGCAGTTTGCAAAATCAATGTTCCTGGTTCACCTTCAGATCCTTAGGCATCTCTTCATTAACCCCGTGATTCAGGCATAAGGCTGCCATTGGTGTCTGAAGACAGCAACCCATAGCAGAACATTGCTCTAGTTTCTTCTGGAATCTATTTGCATAGTTATCTTAGTCACAAAACAGGACCTGAGCAAGCAATGAGCTAAGTGACTCTTCTCCAGCTCTGCAGCTTCATACCTTCCTAGGAGCATCAAACTATGTGCTATTGAGAATGGCAAAGTAATTGGCTTGTTGAAATTGAAAAAGACTTGACGTTTCCTGAGCTGTGCAGTATCAACAGGAATTAGTCTGGCCTTTTCTTGCCTTCCCTTTGGACTTGCCAAAATACAGAAGGAAAACTGCCCCAGCAAAAGCTGTGGATGCTGAGGCAGAATGTAACCTTTGCTTGTCAGAGGACCAAAACCTGACAGCATCCAGCCATGGGCTCAGCAAGGACTAGGGCTGTGGCAAACCACTGAGCATCTTTGATGGGTTTTTTTATACCTCCATTACTTATGCAGGGAGATAAACAGCAATACTCGAATCTTGAAGCAAATGGAGGGGCTTGTTGTTCTGTCTAGCTTTTTCTATATTTCATTTTAGTACTTAAGTTGCAAATCCAAAGTATGATTTGTTGGGTTCTCTTTTCTTGCTCTTCTTTTTTCTTGGTGGTGTTTGAGCAGTGTGGCACTGTCAGACTATGTGAAACAGATGAACAAAAGGAACTGTGACTCATTCTAGGAGAAAGGGGGATGGTGGCTGCTTGATTTCACCAGTGGGAGTTCTGCTCCAGACCTCATTAATCCTTAGTCCTGTCAGCCTGGGACAGAAGGAATCATGCAGCTCTTTTAGGAACATGAAAGTCATGTAATCCATCATCTGAACACCAGATGTTGGACTGTGGAAAAGGGTTGGTTATTGGTCCAGAACTTACTAAATTTAAGGGCAGTTTCTTTCACCTAAGCAGGCCCTGTGTTATGGTCCTTGCTGTATCAGCACTTTAAAGAACAAAGCCTGTCCCTGACACTGAAATGCAGGTCTCAGACGAATATATTTCTGAAATTCTAGGTTTCATTTCTCCCCAACCCATTGCACTACTTCATTTTCTTTTTGACCTGTTTATGGAAGGATAAAATTGTTTTCTAAGGCCAGTTTCATGAGCAACTTCAGGTGATGCTCTCTATACTACCATTCAAGTCTGTGTTTTGTGACTGCTTTATACTTCAAAATCCATCCTTAGCGTGTCCTTTGAAGTCTGTTTCTATGAAAAAAAATCCAATATACTTGAAAGGTGGCAGGCAGCCCTGGAAAGATCTGATTTTGTGGGATGTAGAGATGCATCTGGTAAGTGCTGAAGAAAGTTTCAGGCACTTAGTCTCTGTGTCTCCTTATCTTATATTCACATCATAATATTTTGTGCAGTTTATGTAATATTTCCGTAAAACAAGACAATAAAATTTAGTTAAATATTTGAATCAGCTTTTACAAGCTTGCTTTCAAATTCTTGATGGTAACTAACTCTTAGCAGCACTTTCTAGGGCAGTGCCTCTTCAGCAAAGAGTGGCTTTAGAAAGAATTGTCTTTAGGGCTTCCTGTGCTGTGCAGAGAGCCAGTGCCTGTCTGTAGGGTGTGGATAGGCTTTAGCAGGAAGATACACACAATGACATGTCACTGTGGCACAGCAGAGTACTGCTTGGGGATAAGAAACCCTGTGCTAAATGAGCTGCAGACAAGCGACATTTATGCCACTTCTTAGCTAATAGTAACCTTTATCTTGTAGGTTATGCTGCATATGTAAGGCACGTGCCATTGGTCAGGCATACAATGGGATAAATACTGGACAGTGGATAAGTGTGTGTGGTTGGGTGCAGACATATACATCTTTTTGCCAGACTTAAAACTTGCAATCCCATGCTGTTGCCAAAACACCACAAGAACACTAGACTTGATACGATTACACATTGCTGGGAAGGTCTGTAAAAAGTCACCCAAATTTAATTGATCCTCTCCATCTCTATTTTTTAACAGATAAGTACAAAAAAAAGAAATAGAGGAAAAAATATCAGTTTAGTTTTAGATGCATGAAGAAAGCAAGAACAGTGTTATGTCCTGTGTCCTTGCTGTTTCAAATAAGATAATTTTAGCCACTCTACAGGGAAAATAAAAATCACAGCACCATGAATTTATGTTTCAAGTTAGTCAGGACTGTTTTCTTTTGTTAAAGAGAAACATTAAAATGTTTGACCTTAGAAAACCTCACATGTCTTTAATGGAATAAGAGGAATGTGATTTTCAAATTATATAGCTTACCTTGGGGCAAGCAGCGTGTGAAAGAGAGCAGCAGGGAACTGGCATAGTGAAAAGTTATCAATACTTGACTTCTGTGATGAAGAACAAATGTTCATTCATCCCTGTATATTTCTAATTGCTCATCCCAGGTTCTGGGAGCGGGTGATCTGGGGGGCACCCTATTTGCAGCCTTGTGATAAGCAGCTGTTTCCTTGGCGAATTCATCTCTGAAATTGAGATAATCCGATTTGAATGGAGCTGCAGACATGCACTCATTCAGCCAACTGAGGAAAGAAGGAGGAAAAGATTTTTCTGTGTCTTCCTTTCTTCTCTGCCACAATCCAAGGACAGATAAAAATCTTGGCCTTGTTTCTCTCCTTCTTGTTTACAGCCTTTGATAGCTTTGTAAACCTGGCTATTTTTGCTGAAAATTACAAACTAACTTTATTCTCCTTGGTATAATTCTTGAATCTGTAAAGCTGAGACTGTGCCAACACACGGGATTTTCATTCTGATTCAGCAAGTAATGTAAGCAAGTGTTTAATTTAAGGCATATTTTAAGCCCACCTGTATTCAGCAAAGGTCTTAAGCTATTTGTATTGAGGACTTGCAGTGTCCAAGAATGTGCCAAACTCCACAGAGCATTAGGAATTTGAGGGTGTCTCTGTGCTGTACACCTCCAGGAGTCCATCTCTCATTTATCAGATGTCCACAGTTCAGCAATTTCACAGGAAGTTTTCAAAGTTTTTCACCTTCAGTTAAGAAGAAAAAAATGCTTTTGTTTCATTGTGATTTTCCTCCTAACCTCCATCTCTATTTTTACATTTTCTCAAGTTGCCGCAATGTTCTAGAACTTGAATGACCCTTTCTCTGGGCACAGCTGTCTCATATAACCTATATTGCTCTTTTATCAGCTTCCCCCAGCCCTGATCCATGAAAGACTAATTAACAGTCACTGAGTTATTGTGTTTTCTCCTCTCTGCATTTCCATACAGTCCTGTGCATGAACCTAAAGCAGGGTAGAAGTGAGTCTGAGCCTTGCACAGCATTAACTGGAAAATATCCAGTGAAACGTGGAAAGGTGTGGACATGGTACTGGAGGATGGGCCTGAGGCAGTGGGCTTCTATAGAAGGTAAAGAGAAGAAATTTCCTTTCTTTAAAATGAAAAATGCCTGAGAAAAGTGTTGGCTTCCCATCAGGCTGCATACTGAAGGGAGTGGGAAGCAGGGGTGTCAGCTGGCCAGGGCTCAGCTGCATTACACTGAGAAGGAGCACAGGATCAAGGGGCACTGAAAAAATGTTGAGGCCCAGTCTGGGGAACGCACATCCTGATAAAGAAAACTGTTTGGAAAAGTTTGTACCCAACACCTGGTTTAGTGTGATTTAAGTTGTATATTAGGAAAATGGTCTTCTCTCAGGGGTGTTTGGGCACTGGAACAGGCTCCCCAGGCCAGTGGTCACAGCACCAAGCCTGACTGGGTTCAAGAGACGTTTGGATCATGCTCTCAGGCACATGGTGTGGCTCTTGGGGCTGTCCTGTGCAGGGCCAGGAGTTGGAATTTGATAATCCTTGTGGGTCCCCTCCAATGCGGGATATTCCATGATTCTGATTCTTGCTGAAGAGGGACAGCAATTGCACACAACTGGTCAGAGACAGGCTCTCCAGGTGACTTGCAAAAATTTGCTCCTTCCGAGACCTGTTCTGCTGGGGGATAACCTCGGTCATCAGGAGGACATTGTGCTTACATTGCTTCCCTGGCTGTGCTGGGAGCCTTGTTAGAGCCTTTGTGCCTGTCACTGCTGAATAAGCTCTTATATCTCTGATTTTAATGTTATAAGCTCTCTTCCGTCATAGACACATTTTTTTTTTTTTAGATTAAGGAAAGTAACATTTCACCCTCTCTGCAACTGTGCACAGTATGTTAACTATTAGATCACAACATCCCTATGGCGGGATCACTGAACTCTATATGTCTGTAAAATTATATCCCAGCCTTCCCAGTCTCTGCTATGAAAAATAAGTTGCCTCGGTAATACGAACCCATGACAGGAGCAGTGAGTTTCTCTGCAATTAAAAAATACTTTTGTGCTGACTGCTTAGATGAGGAAAGAGTATAATTTCCAGACTTGGAAATATGTTAATTTATTTTTTTTTAATTTATCAAGAACTTATTAGCTGTAATTGATGAATCCTGTCTGGGGACTGAGTGGATCAGGCTTGTTGAGAGTAGAATAGGTCTCTCCCAACTGAAATTTCTACCACTTAAAGGTTTCACATGGACGCTTTTGTAAACTGTGTAGCAGTGACAGTCCAAAGGTTAAATGACTGCCTTTCAGCTTCTGCACAGCAGTTACAGGGGATTAGGTTTTCTCAGTGGGTCTCTAGCTACTCATGTATCAGAGAGTTCTCTTGCTATGATTTCTTCCTTTTTCTGTAATCTTTCCAAGGAAGCAAGTGACCTCTTCTCACTGAGATCATGCAGATGATATTTTCCCCTGTAGCAAGCCACAAAACTTTTCTGTTCTGTTCTCAAAAGGTTATTGTGGAGGGGAGGAAATATCCAGATGCTACCTTATGAGAGCGAGAGAGAAGTGACAAGTCGCTGATTTATGACAGGGTCTTTGTTACTCTCCATATTCTGCTGGCCCTCGTGTCCCCTTGATGTATTTGGCTGATCCCCTCATCCCAGCATGATTGCTTTGTTTACTTCCTGAATTTTCTTCTGGAAATACCAGAGTTTGTTTTTGTATAACGAAAATGGTCGGGAGTTCATGTGTATGAGAAGGAACATGAAAAAGGGCACTGAATAAAATGTTTATCTTTAGCCAACAGTTGCTGGGTGATCTGGCTGCACTTTGTTACAATTCTATGTAAATATTAGCAGATTTAATACTTAGTAGTTCATAGTTGTGCCTCTTACAGGGTATTTCTTAGTATCTGTGTGTTATTAAAATGGAATATGCTAGCTCAGTTTACAAGAGATTTTGTTTATGTTTAGCTCATCCCTTCCTCTCAGAGCATTATTAATCTGGTAATTGTGTTTTCTATGATACTAGAAGGAGATTCTGCAAGAGGGTATTGATTCCTTGCCAGATATATCTTGAAGTCAGAACACAGAGAAGAACTGCACTGGAATTTATTTTGTGGACTTAGGTTTGAGCCTGAGGAAAGTTTTAGAACCTCCAAGCTCGGTGGCTCCTAAGGTAATGGAAACAGTGATGTATGTTTAAAATTCAGAGATTGAGAGAAAGAGGATTTCAGACAAAGGGCTTACCTTGGAGGCAACTCGGTGTGCAGGTGGTTCTGTGGCTGGGATGTGCAGATCAGCTGCTTATATTCGCCATTAAGGCTTGCCTTAACTTGTCTGGCATGGTCTGGGATCTTCCCAGGTTTTACAGGCTGGAAGTTCTCTGATGAGCATATTTGTGAAATCTAACGTGTATCACAGAAATCTGCTTGTTTTGAGGACAAAGCACATAAGGAGATTGCTGCAAACGAACATGGTTAACTGCCATTAAAACTGGTGCATGGCTGTAAAGCAAGGATTTCTGGAGACTCTCGAGTTCTGCTGACTGCTGTCTGAGCACCAGCAGTGTCAAGGTGACTCCTGCTGTTTTGTTTGCTTTCGATGTAGAGGTGTTGCTCTAGAGATTTTGCTCCAGGACTTCCATGTCCTCGTTCCACCACGAGGTAGCCCATGCATTACAGCTGGAAGATCTCTCAGCGATGATCCCAGAAGGCTGCTCTGGTAAACTCCGGTGAGATTGCCTAACTCCAGATGAGATTTGGCCATTTGGTGAGCAGGCTGTTTGTCAGGAGGCTGTTGTTTGGCATCCAGGGAATCAAAGTGACATTTGGGTTCTGTTTACTGTTAATTTTGGTGCTGGAAGCAAAGTGTAAACTAGAGGGGCCTTTGATACCAAGTTTTAGGGGAGATGGTGGAAAAGCCGTCAAGGGGTCTCAGGTTCCTGCCCAAAAACCAGGTGAGTGTGAGCCATCCAGAAGTCTCCAACGCTGGATAGGCAGGGACAAGAACTGGTGGTTAACACTTAGCTGAGGAGTTGCAAGGCATCTTGACATAGCATCCAAAGACAGTACAAATTTTCTGGGAGTACTTTCTCCGTTAAAAGGAAAGGAAATAAGAGGCATAAGGATAAATCATGCCACAGGTTTCCTGATTTGCAGCAGTTCTAGATCTGAACTGAAATAGCTGTCAAATATGAAAACCACTACATGACAAGTAATAGAATGAAGAATTAACAATAAATGCTGGAAAATTAACAGGAAAAAAAGATCAAAATAACACCTTTCTAAGAAATAAGGATTATTATTTAAGGGACAGTAATTTGCATTAATTGATACTTTGTTGTAACAGCAACTTTAAAAAGAGGTCATAGCCCTCATTCTTTAAGAATTTAGCAGCTTTCACACTGAAAGCTCTTATAATCCAGAGAATAAGAGAAAGCAGATCAGCTTTCTCCAGCTTTAATACAGCAAAATGCTGCCAGGCAAATAAATTGATCTCAGAAAGGAAGAAACAACAGAATATGGAAGTGTGATAAAAAATAAGATGAGGTAATAAAACACGACATAAAAACATATGTTTAATGCATTTTTATTTTTTATTTTCCATTTAGCATTGTGATTATATTATAGCTAACATCAGCCATTACACAAATCAGTGGCAGACAGGCTGAAATACCATTTCAATTACCCTGCTCACAGCTGCTCACCCCAGCCCAGCTATAAATAACTAGGAGATCCTCCCTTGCCCCCCTGGATTAAGATTAAAGATATGCAGATAATTTAAACCCTCAACATACATTTCTCCTCTCCTTAATGTATTTTGTAGCCAACTGTTTGTGTCCCCTAGAAGAGAGTATACTACTATGAGGCTACTATCAGATGAAGCATTAGGCTAATAGTTTTTTATGACAAGGTAATGATAGACTAAAGCAAAGCAGTTCATCTCTCTATGTACATTGCTTTTTGTTAGATAGTTAGGAAATGTGTCTTCCTCTTCTCTCATCTCTTCAAATGAAATGAGCCAGTTTGTGCCTGTGTGTGTGACATGCTGTGTCCACAGAAGGGAGCTATATTCCACCAGCTGGGCTGGAGGGAAGATTGTTCCTCAAAATTCTAGTATGTTTAATCTTCACAGGTTTCACAGAATATTCTGAGTTGGAAGGGACCCACAAGGATCATTGAATCCGACTCTTAAGTGAATGGCCCATACAGGGATCAAACCTACAACCTTGATGTTATTAGCACTAGGCTCTGACAAATTGAAGATAACTAATACAAACATAAACATAACTCCTCCATTATCTCTCTCTTTCTCTTTTTTTCTGGAGAATTTGTGTGGTACCTGTAGGACAACCAAATGTACACGAAAATGAAATTATTCATGGAACAGCATTCCCAAAAAGCTTTCTTATCGTTTGAATAGCTCTGGGCTTAAAATAAAGTGGTTTCTGAGATGTAGAACAGGAAGGAAACACAAGACATTCTTGGAGCTGAGTCAGACGTGAAGGCAAGCCTGCTAAGTCCTGTGCTATGAACACATTCCTTAGAGCAAGTGCTGGCTAATTGATGGAGAGAATATAATTATCTTGTAGATCTGGGTAATTCAATGCATGATATTGCAGTGCCTACTTTGAGCAGACCGAGTGCTTCTCAGGTTCTTGTGCTTAACTCTAAATTTAGCTTGGGATTTTTATTGATTTGCATATTTCCAGAAACAGGCACTTGAAGCAGCTGTTTCTCACTAGACAGGTGAAAGAAGAGCAACACTGTTTTCTTCCTACTCTTGAGGTTTTACTGAATACATCAGTGTTAAGATCCTGTATGAGCGAGATGTGATTCGGCTGCCCTTAACTTGAGAAGACCACTGCCTGCATGTTGTATGGGCTGGTGGTAGCTAACTCCTTTCTTCAGTTGCACAGCCTTTTTTTTCCAGGCCTATTAACCTCATAATAAATTTCCTCAGATTTAGCTTCTTTTTCTCCTCTCCCAGATGGAAGTTACAGTCAGCATGCTATGTAGTAATTAACTTTTTTTGCTTTTTTGATTGTTTTTCTTCTTTATAATTCAGGGAGTATTTTACAACTTTAAAAGGGGGTTGCTGTGCACATGACCTGGACTTCTTGTTCCTCGAGGTGTTCTGAATACTCAGAGGGTCAGACATCTAGCACACTTGAACTTGGATAACCAGGAAAATCCAGTTCCTCGGTTAGATGGGCTAACTCTAACCCTTGGTATAGGTCCATTTTGTTCATTCCTATCCCTTTCTGTTCTACTTTGATGTATTTTATTGCTGACACTTCTGAACATCTAAATGCTTTATATATCCAAAAGGAGTTTGAGATGTCTACACCGTTTATTGGTGTGCTGATTAATTAATCCCATGTTCTAATGAAGGCAATTTGCTCAAACTCCTCAGCACATATATGCTGTGTCTGCACACAGAGAGCTGGTTTAGATTGAATATTAGGAATAAATTCTTTAACGTGACTGAAAGTGGTGAGGCATTGAAAGAGGCTTCCCAGAGAAGCTGTGAATGCCCCATTCCTGGAAGTGTTCAAGGACAGGTTGGGTGTGGCTTTGATCAACCTGTTCTAGTGGAAGGTGTCCCCACCCATGGCAACAGGGTTGGAAATGGATCATCTTTAAGGTTTATTCCAGTCCGAACCATTCCACGATTCCTTCTCCTGCACTGAATCTGTGCTTATTTATATGGTGTAACTGTGTGACCATGTGAGTGTGTGTGCACGCAGCAGGGGAATACAGTGAGTAAAGGAAGAAAAGAAAAATAGCATCATACAAACAGTTTTGATTGTAGTTAGTTTCAGTGAATAAAGGTACCCATTCAGATGTCATAGTGCCTCATGGGGTTATGAAATGGTCAATCAGAGATAATCTGCTGGAGGATGTCTGTGACATTTTATTCCTTTCTTGTCAGCATTCTTGACAGAAAGACGGATGGGATATTTGCAAAAAAGAAAAGTGTTCTCTTTTGTTGATATTGTCAGGTTTTTTCAGTATGACTTCCCTGTTTTGGATTGCAACATTGATACAACACATTAGACACCAACTCTTGTAGTGAGAAAACAAAATTACAGAATGTGGTAAATAGTTCAGGAGTCAGAGGAAATCATGACAAGGAATATGTCTTAGAAGAAAAGAACCAGCATCCTCAGGTAGTCTTAAGAGATTTGGGGACCTCACGCTGCTAGAGTTCCTGAAGAAGACAGAGATGGACAATTTCGTAATTGCACAGGTGTGTTGAGTATCCTCTGCACTGAAGAAATGACCCCAAGCTTGGTGTTTGTTTAGAAGACACACAGATTTATTTGATTATCAGCTGTGGAAGTTTCATATACACAAACCATTAATCTAAGGCTCCAATCCACTGCCCTGTGATGAAGTAATTTACTGTAAAGCATAACTGTAACTCCTGTACTTAAGACATAAGTATTAGCAGCCCTCCAAATGAGGTCAAAAAGTCCTTTTCTGGCCTGCAGCTGGTTTTGTACTTAAAAAAAAAAAAAGGTTGGGAGGCAGCTATTACTTTTGTTCCAAATGTGAATTTTAAGGTAATTTGTTTCAAGACCAATGACAAGAGAGTTTTTAGCCATAAATGTAGCCCTGAACTTTTGTTGTGATAGGACCTGGCAGAATCTAATCTGAAAATATACTGATCACAGGAATAGCAGTGGTCACTAAAAAGTCTGAGCCATTGTGGAAACTCAGTACTCTTTCTGTCAGGCTGGGAACTAACTCTACTTCTGTGGAGAGAAAAGATCACAGCTGCCTCCCTCAAGGAGGGAAACTTTCCACCAGATGAAGTAAATCATTGCAGCTCCCAGGCAAAGCAGTGTCAGAGAGATGCGCCTGAGCTGCTCTGCGTTCCCTGTGCATTCCAGGTGTAAGGAGTCATGAGAGCCACATCATGAGGCAGGGAGAGGTCAAGTCTTGCTGAGAGTTCTCTACACAGCTTAAGATTTTACATGCTTAAAGAAAAGACTTGGTACCACCTCTGGGTAAACAGTGAGGGAATAATTTCTGTGATGAGAAAGCTTAGGTGCCAGAGGGCTTTTAAGAGGTTGAATAACCTTGAACAAAGCTAGACCAGCTAAGTTCCCTCTCTTCCAGTTCCCACATGGCATTAACCTCTTGTGACAACACACTTAAATGAGAGAATTCTCTCCAGTCACTCACTGAAAACAGTAGCAAAGACAGTTACCATAGTGGAAAGTGCAGAGACTTAAAAAGCCAAAGGAAGGCTCGACAGAGTTTTGCAAAGCACATGCTTTTCCCTAAATTTTGTGCAGCTGAGGAGGGGTTGAGAGTTATGAAATCACAGTTTCTTTTCTATCTGAGTTTTAAAACCACAGAAAACAGATACAGTTGATGAAGTTTGCCATTACAAAAACAAAGATATGCCATCTACAGAGTCTGGCTTCTTTCTAAACAGCAGCAGACTAAAGAGGCTGGATAAAAAGTGCTTCTTGCTCGTCTGTATTGCAGGGCTTCTTAGCAGCTCCTTGCTAAGTGCTGTCTTCCACTTGCAGTGGCCATTAATGCAGTTACAGATGTCTCTGTACTAGATGTAGACAGGCCATTTGAAACCAAGTCATCTTTCTGACAGATGTCTCTTTAGATCACTTCCTTAAATCAGCTCAGTGTTACACTTTTTAATTTCAGAGCATAAAGTAAGGCGGGGTCTGTACCCATCTGAAGGAATGTTTTGAAAGTCAAAAAGTGGGCAGAGAAGCCACAGACTGTGCCTGTCTCTGCTTGGGTGAGCAGAGCCTGCAGTCACTATTTCTGACCTGAATGCAAATTCAAAATTCAGTTCATGTGAATAGTCTCTATTTGAACTTATTGTTCACTGTTCATTTGCTTGGTTCCTGCCAACAGTCACATTCTCTAGTGTGTTCAGCTGGAACATGAAATGGGTGTAAATACTGTTGATGTGTATTCACTAAGGTATTCAAGTGGCTGTTTCTCTTATTTCTGTGGCATTCCTTCAGTTCTGTTTGTTACCATGCAGTCAGTTCTCAACCATTGCTCCCTGGAGCAATACACCAAGGCTCAAAACACTGCAATTTATTGCAAATGGAAGAATAGGAATAAGCTCCTATCACAAGTAAAAATAAAGCACACGTTGCTCATCCGGTGACTTATGAAGGTTTTTAAGTCCTGGCTTCCCCAGATTTTCTGAGCTAAAAGACCATCATTCTGCACATATGCCATGAAAGCTTTCTGTCTTTACTTCTTTCAGCCACTTTTTACCCATTGTCTGCTCAGAAGTCTGATGCTATGCTTCTGTTTTTTGTTTTTCCTCCCTTGAAGTAAACCAATAAGGCAAGTTGCAGAGTGGGGTTCTTCAAATGCCTGCCCCACTGTGTGGTGACAATGTTGGACAAACTCTTTGCTTCCAGCTGTACCTGGCAGCGTGTAAGCAATGACTGTGAGCTTGTAAAATGAAGACTTAAGTGTCTTTTTAAAGTAGCTAGAACTGTTATGTTATTACTTTTTTTTTTTTAACTGAAAACGTGTTCTCATCTCTTGTTTTTCATACAAGAAACCTATCATTCTCATCCCACTTCTCAACACTGTAAACAAAAACTCTCTATTTTTGTTTCATGGTTGAGTAGTTTGGCAGTTCTCTAGTGCTGTAATGAATTAGAGTAGTTCCAAGGTTATTTCTCTTTGGTGCTTCTGGACTTTGAGAGGGCAAAGCCACCTGATTTAGTCAGTTTTTTAGCCTCTCTCTCAGCTGACATTTTTATTTCTAATCCAAAGAGCAGACAAGTCTGCCATGGCCTGACCGGTCCTTCTTTCACTTTTAACAACTGCAGCACCATGTGTCAGTTCTGCTGGGATACCATATTTCCTTGGCAACGATTTCCCTGTGGCCAGTGCAAGTCCTTTAACCAGCACAAAGTTTGGGAGCTTTTTTTTTTCTGTCTTCCTTCAGATCACGTTCATTGAAAATGTTCTCCCAGATGAAAAGAATATTTAGCAACAGAGGAATTAGATGCTGATCATCTCCTCAGGCAAGTGGTGTGGAGCTGGTGTTGGTTCAGGCAACAGCTCTGAAGTCTGGGTTCTGATGAGAACATGATGCCACTGACAAATGACAACCAAATCAATAAAATCTGCAGTGGAAAATGCTTTACTTTATGAAAACACTTGACCACAAGGAATAAGTGCTTTTCATTCTGAAATTATTGTACAGTACAGTGATTAATTTGTTTTCATTATCTACAACCTTTTAAAATGAATTGAAGGAAATTCAAGCAGACTTCGAGCTGTTAAAAGCCACCTGTAAGTAAGTCTGGGGCCTGTGCTAGTTGTACTGCTGCTTTCGCTGTGCTACGTGTCATCATTCACACCATATAGTGAAGACAGAGATCACTGTTCTTTTTCAGCTTACATGATGAGGTGTGATGAAGTGGTTAATTCTGTTCCAGAAGCATGGCTAAGAAGTCCAGAAAATGAGATAAAAATCTGACTATGTTTTTGATACTTATTCTGAAACAAACCCATGCATACCTTTGCCATTTGATCCGCAGTTGGAAAAAGTATTTGAAGAACAAGTTCCCGCAATCATGCTTATAATTGTGGATAATGTATTCTGTGTTATGGCATGAAGTTATGAAGTGTGACACTTCTCTAGTAATTCCTCCATCTAACAGTGTCAGGATGAACAAGAAGCAACATACTGAGTTCTTGTCCAAGGACTACAGCAGTTATGGACATCTGCAAAGGAATCACTGGATAGTGAAGGGCTATTTCTGAAACAGCTTCAGTAGGCTGAAGAAAATTTATTTCCAAAAAATCCCTTCCCAGGAGGTTTCTCTGAATCTCAGGGGGCTGCAATGTCATTCCAAAGCAAGGAGTGTTGTGAAGAGACCCAGTGGGGACAGGGCGGTGGAAGGGAGTAAGGGGCAGAGGACCCGTGGTGACAACCACTTAGGCACACACTTTACCACCTGGAAGAGTGTGTAGTCATGGTTGCAACTCACATGAGCAGAGCAGGGGCAGATGAAGAGCTCCTTATCTATCCTCTTATTAAAGGGGTACCTTAAGAGGTTCTTAAGACCTCTTACATCTCTGTTGATTCAAATTTTGATACCATCAGAGGAGTTTGAGTTGGGTGCCCATCTGCATTTAGATCTCTGCATGCCTGGCCCTCCTGTACCACTGAATTGCTTTGTGAACACTGGCTGCCCTATCAAAGCACATACTCTCTAGCTGAATTTGGGTGCCTTGCAGATTTTTCACAGCATTAAGATCCATTCCTCAGTGGGAAGAGATCTGTGGCTGTATTGTGTTCTATCAGGACGCTCAGATTTCAGGATTTTCTTGTTTGCAAGCAGTATCAAGGTGTCACCATTGTGTATGCAGGTTGTTGCAAGCCCTTCATATAAATTCTTTAAGATGCCTGTACAAGGGCAAAGCTGACATCCAGAGGAGACTCCACTGTTTCTTGGCCAGAAATTTACTCTTTGTGCTGGTAGCAAACACACCTCTGAGTCAAGAGTGCTTTTCTCTGTCTAACCAGACACCTCACACCAACAGTTTCCTGCCAAAAGTGGCACAGGAGTGATGTCTAATAACAACTGGAGTAGTGGCAATCAAAAGGTATCTTCTGTATCTTGCATTCACTAAACTGAACAAAGCCTGAGCAACAGTGCTTTTGGGAGAGAAAAGTGAATCAATAATTCGATGAGGATTGTCAAGTAATGCTGTTGTCTGCAGTGATTTAATGGTTTTTGGTCAATAAACTGCAATTATTTTACAAAGTGTTTGCTTTGAAATCTATCTCTCTGCTTCCTATATGAATTTTTAAAAATGAGAAATATCCTAAGTGTTTGTATTGTATAAAAGCTGTACTTAAAATCAATGAGTATATAACAAAAGACCTGCATTTGCTTATCTGAAAAACATGCTCATGAAGTACCATGCCTTATGTAACACATTCTCCCCCCTTTTTTTTTTAAACAGAAAGTTCATAATAAATAATCACTTACAAGTTTTCTGAGACACTTCAGAAATATATATTCTCTCTGCCTTTGTTTTCTTTAGAGGTTGGAATTTGCCTAAGTATCACAATATAAATTGCTTCACAAAATTTAAAAGTAGAAAGTAATCTCCAGACACCTCCACTATGTGAATTTCTGTGTCTAAACACTTTTTATTTCTGCTGCGCTGTAAACCTTAATATATAGCTCCCTTCATTTTAAAGTCGTAATGTAACAATATAAAGATTCTTTTTACTATACCTCACATTTAGTTGTTTAAGGGGAATTTGATTTTCCTTTCAAATATTAAAAAGAAGCAATGGGGAGGTAGAAGAAAAGGAAACTGTTAGTTTATTTAAAATAGAAACTAAGCTCAGCATAGTAGGTGTGGTTTTGCTGTCTACTCTCCAAAGCACATCAAGATAGCTTTCAAATATTTAAAGGTGTGCTACTTACTCAAATGTGCAGGTATTTATATAAAAAAAAAGTAACAAGAATGATCTTATCCTTAGATAGCAGTCTTCCTTCTCAGTCCTACCAGAAGATCAGCAATAACAGAGAAAAGCCGATTATTAACAAAGAGATAATTGGAACATTTTCAAAGGTGAAGAAAGATACTAAGGAGTGTTTCAAAGTTCCTGGGTACCCAGCTCCTCTGAGGATTGGAATATTTCTCCTGTTTTATTTACCAGTTAAGTGAGTAGTGGGTACAAGCCTCTGCCCTTTTTGAAAGAAAATATTCTGATAATTGTCATTGAAGTCTTTTTGCTTTTCTTCTGCTCAATATTTTGATTTCCTAAAGTGTATTTCAGTGGGAGCAAGGTCTTCTTGAATATTCTTGATATTTTATCTTTGAAGTACCACTAAAACCTGGTTTCATTTGCCAAAGTGGGTTAATCAGGTGAAGTTAGGAGAGGGAAGGAAATAGAGAACCATTGCAACAGGCAGCAGCATTGAAATTCTAGTGGAAAAAAATAGGTGTTTTCTCCATGGAGCATTCAGCCTCTCCCAGCCAGCTCCTTCCTGTAGGAATTGCCATCTCTGTAGACAGTCAGCCCTCCTTGGGATTTTGGTGTTCAGGGTTAATCTAGCTAAGGAGAAGGTGCTGGCTCTGTGTGTGCTGGCAGCAATGCAGGGACTCACAGAGGCACAGCGTGCTCCTAAAACACCAGGAGTTTACTTTGGAAAAGGACAACTGCCAATCTTGTCACTTTGGAATCAAACATTTCCCATCAGCAGAGTCTCTGCTTCAGTAAATGTCTATCAGAAGCTGGTCTTCATTGGCTGGCATGTTTAAGACCCAGTATACTTACCTTTCTGCTTTGATGGCTTGTTAATGTCATTTTAAATTAACAATGTTAATTTCAGGTAACGTCTGTGTGTCCCAATCAACAGAAAATGTAAAACTTTGCTGAGATAAACTTCAGTAAATTTGAGATTAGCTACTGTGTATTTTATATCTATTGTATGTTTTTATATAATATGGAAAAGTAACAATGTCAGCTGGTATATAAGGTTTTATTCTTTTTGCAAAAGCAGTTTTAAAAGTTGTGTCGAGTATTCTCAGCCTTTGCTTCCTTTGTGGAGGAAACAAAAGCTACCTAATAATTTGAAGAGTATGAAATCTGAGAAATTATGATAGGGTTCAGAGTGCATGCCTGACTGTCGTGTGCTCACTTACAGGATTTTCCCATTCAGTTTCCTTCCCCACATCTCTCAACAGTGATGTGTGAATTCTGCAGCTCTCGGCCATGGACTGCTACTATGGACATCCTTCCATGAAGGTGAGACTTCAATGACAGGAATGGTAGGAGCAGGACTGGTGGTGAAAGGGTAATATATATTGGGAATTGTGTTTCTGGAGTTAAGAAGGATAGGACATACAGAAAGACATTTGAAAGTCTGCTCTTGGGGAATGTTAGTGCATGAAACCTGAAACTGCAGCATCAAATTGCATCTTGAGGTAGCTGAAGTTGGAAAATTGACTCTCTAGAGACAAAATGATAAAAAGGATCCCAAACCAAATCCTCCCCATTTCTAGGATGCATTGTGGGTTTATGAATCTATAGGATATGGACACTGCTATTTTAAAACAACATCTTAGATTTTTGAAGGTTTTCCTATTTTTGACTTATACCCTGATAATCATGTGTTCAAGCTTTGTATTATCCACCTGAGAAATGAAAGAAGTTCTTTTAAATAGAAATTTTTCATCATATTTAACACTTTTTTAATAGCCTCTCCTTTTCTGTGAGATAAAGTATGGTTACATAGGTGGTGTACCAAGGCCATGCTCCAGGAAAAGGAGGGACTGGATATTACTGTTCTCTTTTTGGTCAGCGAGAGTTTTATTAAAGCTGAGGCTTTTTTGGAACAAATCAAGACTATTGAATTTTTGCTGCAGTTTTTAAAACAGTTTACAAGATTTTGTAGTTGTTTCAGCGTGTTCAAATGTTTCAATGACTGCAGTACTGGACCTGTAATCTTTTGAAAGGTATCAAGTTGATCCTCAGACGAGCAGTGCTGAGAGAGACCACAGGACCCAGTGACTGCATTCCCTGGAGTTCAGGCTGTGCTGTAGTATTTAGTATGTCCAAGGAATTTTCATGAGTCTTTCATTCTTGTACATCCAGTCTCAAAAAGACAATGGGATATAATTCTTCCCTTTTCCAAAGCTAGAGAAAGATATGAGAAGATGCTTTCACATGTTGGCTCTGTCCATCAATGGAACAGGCTTGAAAATGGTAAGAAGGGAACCATCAGAATGAGTTGCACCTTTTTCATTAGCATTTTGAAAATGACAATCCTATTAGAGTCCTTTCAAAACTGCAGGAAACTTTAAGGATTCTGGGAAAGATTTGCAGATGCCCTCAGTACCCACTGGGTGCAAATTAAAGATTGAAAAGGGACTTATGGCTCCCTGATTTGAGACTGACTTTGTTCTGGCCTTGGCATAGACTAGAACAGCTTGAGTGCAATCCATTAGGTATGGGCCACCAGAGGCCAGCTATGATATGCTGTGGTCGTGTCTAAATGTGCTCATTATGCAATCTCTTTCCTAAAACAAGAAAATAAAAGCAATAGTGCTATCTCTTCTTTATCAACAAGTATTGTAAGCATGTATATGCACACAGGAATGTTCAACTTGGTATGTATTTGAGATCCCCTTTCTGTGTGAGACATAGGCCAGCAATATCAGTTACTCTTCCTAGAACCTTTTTATTCACCTCAGTAATACAGCTGGCAATATGGTGCCTGCTTCTCCACAGATGATCCTGGGGCACAAAGAAAGTAGCTAAGTCAAATGCTATGGCTTTCCCATCACGACAGAAATGTGGAAAATTAAAAAAAAAAAGAAAAAATCAATGTTGGCAGGTGAGCAGAATCAATTGGGAAAGCAAAGTTAGCAACAGACTACTTAGAGAACATTACCAGCAATATGAAGTCACTTATATCCCACAGAACAGCCACAAAAAGATGAGTTAAAAACTTGCTAATGAGCCTGGCAATCCGTAAGGAAGAAGCAGTGTATTGAATTCAGATTGGTGAGGGTTTCAGCAGGCTTTACAAGCCCTTGGAGGCTTTTTAAAGTGGAGATAATATTTTGGCTCTGTGCAGCATTTGCAGCTGAGGAATAATCAGAACAACGAAGTATGACTTAGTGTCTGTGCTTTGCACAGATAGGCAGACACAGGAAACCCTAACCTTAATAGTAGGTGTGTTAATATGCTATTGTCATGTTGTACAAAGTATGTAGTTTTTAAGAGCTGAAATAAAAAGTGTATTGAAAAGAACAGGAAAGCAGTAACCCCTTGTGAACAGAATCCTGCAAGGAGGTAAGAGGGGTAAATGACCAGGAGTAGTGCTCCAATGCAGGCGTTGTGGTGCTACTTTCACAGATTTCTGCTGGGAATTCTTTGCTGTAATTGCAAGATTTTCATCATAGAAAAATAGGCCATATGCTCCCTAGTTGTCTGCCTGCGTGAGTAAAAATGACAGCCTTAATAACAAAGAGAAAGGAGACATAGTATTCTAGAAAACATGGCTGGCTTTGTTCAGAGGAGAGAAGGTGGATAAAATTAAGTAAAAGCTGTTTGCATTACCAGTTTTCTCCTTTTAAGTAAAACTTTATAGATTGCTGACAGTTGTTATGCAAAGAAGAATCAATAGCTCATATTAGGGCTGGAATTTGTAAGACTGCCAGCCTGATTCATTTTTGTGTAATGTATGTGAACTGCTTTTGCTGATTCAAGGTCGAAATGTTAGATTGTATGCAGCATATGGTGAATTGTTGAATTGTTTCTAGTGTTTTATGTCTTGTCCATGCTCACTAATAGGACACAATTCACTAGTAGCAACTCTTTATTTCCATTTGCTCTTTCAGATGACAAATGTAGGATCCGAGTGGGTGCTGAAGCAATTTCACAAAACCACGTTGTAGCATAATGATGTTTAAGTCCATCAAAGCATTAAACTGTGCTTAACTGAAGAACATGGGCAGATATAATGGTGATAGTGACTTCTGCACATATTCAACACTATGCATGGTCTTAATACTCTTTTTTCAAGCATTCCTTACGCCTAGTTCAAAGGAAAGAAACGTTCTTCTGAAGAAAGATGACCTTGGGAAGGTCTCCTCTTTATACTCACATACATTCATGGCTTAAAATTCAAGCTTCAATGTTGTGTTTTCTAGATAGCATAACATCTTTCATTTTCCAGCTGAATAGACCCTTATAGATGTTGTTGCAATAGGCAGCCTCAAATGTGAGAAACATGCAGAATAGATGTGTAGTGTAATTCTCCTGTCCTGTCAAGTTTAAGCCTAACAATGTGAACATCTGGTTTCAGTGTCTGAACATATGGATAAGCCATGATGACCATTTAGCTCCATAAACACTGTTATCTAAAAGTATTAATTTAGTGTTGGATCCTGTATTGTAAAGGCTGCTTCTGACTGCAGACACCTTTGACATAGTTTCAAATGTAATGAAATAAGAAAAAAAGCAGAAATTGCTCTCCTTGTCAGACTGAAAATTTGTTTGAACCATGTTATATCAAATCAGACCCAAAAATGTCAACAGGTCCTGTTCACCAAAAACATAGATTTGATGGTATATTTTTGAAAGCTAGGCTTTTGGGCCTAAATTTTGAGAGTTTCAAAGTTAGTGTAAGTTCCTCTGTGTCTAACAAAATCCAAAGTTAGCCTGAGAGGTTTCTGTTTCTCACAGAAGCTCGAGCAGGCAGGCTAAAGATAAACAATGAACATCTGCTAATTGAAAAATACCTAGGAATGTGGCTATACCAAAACAATGGTGAAACTTTCTCAAATCATAGCTATGGTCTCTGCAGCCCTTTGAGGCTGCAACACAGTAGTCTTGGAGTTTGTTGAGCAAAGACAAATTTCTTTCCCATAACAAGCAGTTTCACAAAAACATGTTTTTCCAAGCAGGTGTCTCTTGGAAAAACATGTTTTGAACACGAACTAATCTCGAATATTTCTAAAACATAGTGAAAGTTCTCAAAGCAAAAGAAGATTGTGTAATGCTCGACTTTGACCAATGAAATGGTTAACAACAAGTGTCTCTGCCAATGAAATGTTAACGCGCAGGTTTCTAACAAGTATAAAAAGCTGTGAGTTCTCTCATTAAATGGCTTCCTGGATGAAACCCCGCGGCTCGGGTTTTTGCTAAGATCGCCGGGTCTACTACAACACATAGGTAGAATGCTGTATCTGGAGATCAATGCTTTTGGGTTATTTTGGTTTGATATAAGAAGTGAACTCCAAATTCACACTTTGCTCATGAAAATTAGCACTGGGCAGTCAGTGTCTGTCCACGCTGAAAAGGCACGGGTTTGTCCATCCATGAGAGCAGAAACTTTAGTTCATGGCACAAAAATTGCAGCCATCTGATGAATTTAGCCAAACAAAAGTGCCTAGGCAGCTGACTGCAGAAGAGATAGGCTGCTTGCCATCCCGTGCCCCATAATATATTGGACTTGCATTTTCTTGACAGCTTTATTTTGTTGTGTCCTGCATAATGGCACCACTTAGGAGGCAAAATCCTGTCACAGAACTGTGTTTTGATTTCTACCACAGTGATACAATAAAAGTCCTTATGAAATACACAAGAAGGGGAACTCCTGTGTTAGCCTGCCTTCCTGGAGGGCACTGTCCATCATTCCCGCACAGTCTTGAGCCTGCTTATTTCAGTCCTGCTGCATGGTGAGTTCCTGTGGCTTTTCTCTGGATCTGCCCATGCCCACTTGCCTGTCCTGTGCCAACGTGTTTTGTTACTTTTTAACAGCTGCTTCTCTATGTGAGACTTCAGCCAGGGGCTCCTGTCCTCTCTGTGTCAGTAGATCTGTGGGGGTGATGTTGCAGGGAAACTTTCAGTTTTTAATCTGGGTCAGTAACCAAGCAAATGGATCTAATCTCAGTTTATATTCCCAAATTTCCCTGGAATATAATGACATTCTCGAAGGGGAAGTGGAAACTTTGCTTTAGGCACAATGAATGCTTGAAAGTTTTGGAAGTTTTCTCTACCTTTGTGTCTTCACTGTTATATTCTTCTCTGTGGAAAGCTCTGCCTTTCTTAACCAACCCTTAGCTGTAAATTGATATACTTCTCTTTTACAAGATTTGCTCTGTAGGGATCAGAATATATTAGCTCTGAAAGTTGTCAGAAATGTTTTCCATTATTATGGGAGCTTTTCAAATTCACAGTCCATGTGGAATGCAGATGCAGCAGAAACATTCACTGTTGTGTTGATGGCAATGCATTCCAATTATCCTGGTGCTGGTGCAGGAAAGGGTATTTTTAGTCCTTGGGAAGCACAGTGGCATGATGCCACATGTTACAAGAACAAGTCTCTTTCCTGATTTCAGTTATAAGTGTGGGGTTAAGTGCTACAAGAAACCCCAAGCTGAAGGAGTCCAGGAGTGAGTGGTGAAAGGAGACTGATGGAATTACAATGGCACATGGAGATAGAATTCGAAGACTGAATTTCAATTTCAGCTACACCTTTTCAGCCACTCAAGAGACAATCAGCCATTTTTCATAAGCTGGATCTCTTTATGGATTGATTTGTTATTGTTGCAAAGCCTTTTGTGATGGACTCAAAGCCTTTTAAAAGACTGTCTGCTCTGGTGTTTGGAATAGAGCATCTCCCTGTCCTGAAAGCTGCTCCTGCAGCAGAGCATTCTCTGGAATGGTAACTCTGCACTGGTCTTTTCATGGCTCAAAGGCAGGACCATGGCACTCTCCCCTGCAATTACATGCCCCACATAGGAGAGGATGTGTTTTTAAGAATGAGTCCAACTCCTCAAAAGCACTTTAGGAACACTGTGAAATTATGCTCAGCTTTTGGAATTTTTCAGATTTCCTAAAGCATTCACTGGATGTTTTGTTTCCAGTCATTCTGACTCTTTTCCTCTTTTTTTTTTTTTCTTTTTTTCAGCAATGGCAATGCAATTTACAGTCTCTAAGGGAGATCAGATCTCACTGAAATACGCACATTTGGGTGCCAAACTCTACAGATTTCAGAAGTCATTGCTTCATTGTGGGGACTGAGTACCCCAGATTTGCAGTAAGTGAGGTGGTAATCAATATCTTTATTGTAGTATTTGAAATTTTCTATTAATTTAAAATGATAGTGGCAATTAAGTTTTGTATGAAATGTCTGCGCTGACAAGCCAGCAAAGGAAAGATGCCAGGAATACATGTAAGTAGAGGATAACTTTTCTAAGCTCAAATTTGTCAACAGCAAACCAGAAGGCAGAAACAATGTGAAAATGTCATTTCCCTATGGAACCAGTATCTAATTGACACTTGTAGTCTGCAGTGTCTGTTTCTCATTTAATAGCTTTCACAGCAGAGTTACTTAAACTTTGCTCCACATTTTCTTGTTTATTCTCAATTTCTTACTGAGACGCACAGCAGAATCCTAAGGGGGAATGGAACAACAATCTAGCTTCTTGTAAACTGATGAAACCTTTCTGAGAGAATCAATCCAGAAGAGAACTTGATATGATAGACTGCAGCTTCCTGCATGCAAGTTTTACAAGGCACTGTCTTAAAATGGGTTGGGTTTTTTTCCACTGGGAAAAAACTCTCCAAGTAGAGCATCCAGTTAATTTTCAAACTGTAATTTTCAAATCTGGTGAAGCAGATCTTTGCACTTTTTAAAATACATTACCTTTTCCCTACCTCACCATTCATTCACAGTTTAAAAAGCTGCAGAAGCTAGATGAGCTTTTTGTCTTTCATCATATAAGACTTTGTAGTCAACTGAGTCTGTCCTGCCAGGTTCTGTCTTACTTGAGATGAAGGTCTCAGTGGACTAAATTGGCCATATTGAGAGGGTTTGTGCAAAAGGGTAAGGTAGGTGATGCTGGCCACCTGTTGTTCCTCAGCCCTGTATCTAAGATTTAAGGTAACCTCAGGTAAAAAATGTCACTTAAAATATTGGTTATATAAACGTGAGCTTGTAAAACAGTGACAGTAAATTGCACTCTATTTTTATGAGTATTTTAAAAAATCAGATACCAAAGATGAGGATATTGGTGCTTTTTGAAAAGAAAGATAGGATTTTACTTGGCTTTGGTGGTTAAGTGATGTGGTTTTGAGGAGAGGGAAGAGGGGCAAGGATCCTCAAGGGCAGGCATATTCCTCTAGCTTTAATTTCTGGAAAGGATGAGATTTCAGGTTTGTCCTCAGGAAATCTCTGCTATCTCAGAGAGATGCCTCTTTGCTTGGCTGGCTGTCTTGGCTCCCAGCTTATTATCTGGCTTCTGTAGTTCAATTCTGAACTTATGGTGGCCAGAGGAAAAGCCTGGAGGCAACTGAAGACAATTACATGGGAGCACCTGTCCTGATAGGAAACAACCTCATCTCAGACCTGGAATGACATTGCTCAGGTCATAGTAGACTCCTTCTTCGAGGGGACTTGTCAGGTAGTCATGATTTTCCCTAGGTTTTTCTGGGATAATGTACATTTAGTTCTTCTTGTAGGTAGTACACACATCCCAGGTAGCTGACTCAGGGCTCCTCTATACTACTTGCTGTGTGAGAAGGTGTGCTCGACACTGTCACACTCAAAGGTGTTTGCAAGTCTGAATATTTGATTTCTAGGTCTTAACTCAGAAAACAAGTGCATCAAAGATTTAACAGAAGAATCAACTCCCCAGGAACCCATTCTTGGTGATGATTGTAATTATTTTCTTTTCTTCTCTCTGTTTCTCTTAGCTGGACTGCAAGTGCTCAGCATAGAGATGACCAATGTTGCAGTGTCCTGCACAAGGCGTGAGCTGCAGAGATAAGGGATTCTGATGGACCTCAATAGCAGGTAAGTTCAACCTTTCTGCTGCAAGAACATTGGATGCCCTGGAATGTGCAGGATTTGCAGATGCAACAGCACTGTGCCATTGGACCATCTGGCTCCTGATCACTGAAATAATATTCACAGGAACTTATCTTATTGCAGTGTCCCCAATTTTCCTGTGTTGCTCAGGGAATAGTGGGGCACCTTAGAATAGCTCCAATGCTAAATGGAGCTGGCCTGACAGAAAAGTCTGCTTCTGTGTTCTGCCTGGGACATGGAGACCACTGGCAGAGAGAGGGGCCGGGCAGCACACAGTGCATTGTGCATCTAATGGGTTTCTGGCACTTGTCAGTGATGGTTACAGTGGGAGGTGCTGGCCAGTGCTTTGGCCTATTTCATGTAGTACTGCCAAACAACAAACCAGCCTCTTTCATATGTATTGATCAGCTTGTAGCTTCTTGTTTGCTTCATCAAATGTGAGTGAAATGGAACATGGTCTTGATCAAAATTCAGAGTTTATTTCATGTGGATGGAAATAGTGGAAACTCCCTGAATTTCTGTACTGTGGAGCTGGTTGAAGGATTCAGTGTGCTGAGTAACCACAGCTGGTCTCTATCTGTACCGGCAGGAAGGTGCTTTGGGAAAGTGGTGGCTTTTTTTTTCCTTTTCTGAAACCACTTTTGTTGTTGCTGCATGGAAGGCACAGAGCAGAGGTGATATTGCAAAGCACAGGGAACTATGCAAAGGAGATAGCGAAAGGCAAGATGAAGAAATCTGGTGCTTTGAAGACCAGTATTAGAAAAAAAAAGAGATTTATTTTATTGAGAGCATCCAAAATGTCTACCATGTTCCTGAAAATCGAACCAGCTTTATCTTTCTTTACCTGGATACTGTAGGGTTTTGAAAAATTGGTATTTTATGATCATTATTTATCCTCTTTTCCCCCTTTTTCCTTCATCAACCCTTTGGTTGAATGTGCTATATAGGGTTAACTAGCTTTTATACTGCCATTCAGCACTCTGCTGGCTCAAGTGTTGGTTTGTTTATCATTATGCTGTTCGTGTGTTTCATGTGAGCAATTTCTGCATGAGTTTCTACTCCTATTTTTTAAATAAACAGCAAAGTCAGTCCTTGATTTTTCCTGCTTATGAATTCAGAGTGAGGATTCAGTTGGTCACCTAAAATGCAAAGTTACTTGCAGGTCTTTTCATGTATCTGTGCAGTTCTTAAGTCAACATGTCATAGGAGACTTTAAAGAGGGTTTTTTTTCCCTAACAATGTAAGATATAGGTAGTGCCATCAGTTTCTTTATATGAATACCAGATCAAACTAGGGAAAAAACTCCAAACTCATCTTCTGCAGTGAAGTAATTTTGTACGTGACAGCTTTGTTTTTCCTGTTTATCAGAATGGCTTTCATCTTTTTATTCCTTTCACTGAAAGACCTCTTCACTCGTTTGAGGGTCCTTGATCTCCACGTTCAAACTGGATGGCAGTGACAGCTCATGTACACAGGACTCTTGTATTCTCATGTTCTTGCTTTGAGGCTCACCTAATTTAAGGAGCTGGTGAGAAAAAGAGTTTTGAGCTGCCTTCTGTACCACAATTGCCTGCAAACTTCCAGATCTTGTGCATTCCTGGAAGGTAGAAAGCAACCGTGGGTAGGATACCTGTAGGATGAGGGCATTTTGGACCAAAGTAAATCCACTCAGCTACCAAAAGAAGTCTCACCTTTGTCTTTTAGCCCATGTTTCAAACTCTCCCAGCTGCCAGTGCCTGCCCTCGCACATCTGGCTGAAAGATAATCTGTTTCTTTGAAGTTTAGCATTTTAATCCAGGTTTTAGATTACGTGATCTGACCTAAATTTTCATGATTTGGATGTTCCCTTTTAAGGACTGACCTAAAATGTTAAAGTGACATATGCAACAGGATCAGGCCTGCGTTT
Source organism: Serilophus lunatus (assembly GCA_013399895.1). Taxonomy (NCBI): domain Eukaryota; kingdom Metazoa; phylum Chordata; class Aves; order Passeriformes; family Eurylaimidae; genus Serilophus; species Serilophus lunatus. Next base: position 560,340 of record VXBA01001038.1, on the reverse strand, counting down.
CAGTAGGGCCTCAGCTCTAGAAGGGCTGAGGTATCTGTAAAACCACCCAGAAGAGCATAACAGAATCAGTCCCTAAAATTCCACTCAGGGTTTATCAGTATTTAGCTCAGCTGCCTCATAGTATACAAATTTTCAAAAATGTCAGTGCTTCTTTCTACTTTGGTAAGAGAAAATAAGAAAAATCTATGCAGCTATCTTTTATGTGGGAACATCCCCAGTCCTTCTAAAATGTAGCTACATTTAGGAAGACTCCCCGTACTGCAGGGAGTCCCAGCAGCAGGCAGTCCCTTTAGCAAATATATTTTCCATGTGTTTGATAGAGTATATCAGTAATTCATTTTCCTTTTATCAGTTCTCTTGTTTTGTGTTGTTTCCCTTGTAAAGTTTGGCACATTTTGATCCCCATATCTTACAGTTAGTTACTTATTTCTCTTCACAGCTCCCTTGTTTCCCCTTTCAAATAGGGACTCTTGGTTTTGCATGAAATCTGGTCTGTAGGTGGCCACAACTGAAGCTGTTAAGAATTTATTTTAAAAACAAGAAGATCCCTCCTGCTGTGAAGACAATCTGTTAAAATAATATGCACAATTGAACATGACCTAGCCTCTTTTCAGACAGTAAAAGTTTCTAAACAGAAGGGAAACTGGCCTCTCTTATCCTGAAACAAGGGACTTTTTCAAGGTTATCTTCTCTGTAGTGTGAAATGTCTTGACTTTTGCTGAAACATTTTCAGGTGGAATTCCATTATACTTTATTTTGACAGCCATTGAGGGAAAGAGCCTGAGGCTAAATCTGAGATCTGTATCTTGTGCATTTTAGAACTGAAAGCTCAATGGATACCGTTCAGGGAACTTATCCATGTGTGAATAACACATGAACAATTAAAAACCAAAATTATTGGCTTACATTTGATTTGCCTGAGACTAAAAAGTGAGTAGCCTTAGCAAGCAAATGTAATATGTTAAAATGCCATACAGGTCTTGGAACTATTTCTCTGCCAGTGATTCCTTATCCCTGAAAAGAGATACAGGATAGCTGTTGCAGGAGTCATTGGAAAAAGTAAAGAAATACCGAAATTTGAAATATTCCTTTTAATGTTCAATGCAGATATACCTCAAAACAACATCTTCATTTGTTGATGGAAACAAATTCTATGTTTCTTCTCCAGAGAAATAGTTAGTACTTTTCTTTTTAACTGCAGAGTAAAGGTTAGAGCCTCTAAATAGTTGTTCCTATTCCCATTCAGTGTTTGTTTCCTGATCAGTAGCTGAAGATGTATCTCTAAAGATGAAGAGGTTGGCTCAAACCTCACACTGCGTGTCAGCAGTCACAGCAGCAGTGACTGAGTGAGGAAGCACCAGTGCTTTTGCTGTCCTGAGTCTGCTGGGGTTTTTTTCCTGTTTTGGAGGTCAGGGATATTTTTCACGGGTAACTGCAGTCAGGTGCAACACACAGATCATAGCACATACTGAAACATTGGGATAAAATTGCCTGTATGACACATCCAAGACCTACAACATGTTCTTCCTGCAACCACAAGTACAAATCCCACCTTTTCTTTAGAAGTCTAAAGAAAACTTTGGAAACTTTCTCTTCTTTATGGATAGGTCAGTAATACAGAGGGGGTGAATGTGATTTGAGTGTACTTCATCCCCACTTCCCACAGACATGAGTAAAAAGCTAGAAAGGAAATTATTCCTGTATGGCTTACGTTGTTTAGATCTTTGTCTCATAATTAGGTGAAAAGACAGTTCTGGATATATTGGCTGTTTTCTCTAAAATTTATTAAACACACATATTTTGAAGATGGAAACATCCTGACCATGTTTGGAAGGACAAGTAGCATTTATATTTAGGGACAAAACAGCTATGAAATCTCCTGGCCAAGAGTCTTCACTGTCTTTTGTGAGGCACAGTGACTGACAGCCAAGGCAGTGCCAGTGAGGCCAAGGCTGGTCAGTCTGCCTCTCCTTTCTCTGCAGAAATTTGAATGTTGATGGATTTATCATGTTATCTGTCATAATTTTTTTTTTTTGTGATAGGAAAATACTTTTCTCCTAAAGTATAATCATTTTGACTTGAGCAAAAAGGGAGTCATTTAATTGTTGAAACAACTGACTAACCAAGCAACTTCCTACCCCAACTATGCTGTGAAGGAAGGTTTGCATCCTGTGTGCTTTCAAACCTCCGAAGTTAAATAACACTGCTGGAAAAATGAAGCCAAGAATGTTCACATTGTGTATATAAACCAGTGATTTGCATCTGATTTGCCAGATTTAATTAGCAAATGCTATTTAAATATGTCTAAACCACAATTTTCAATTAGTATGCATGGTAAAATAAACAAGCTAATTGAAAACAGGGAAATTAAAGTTCGTATGAAACCGTGTCTGTTGCTAAAATATCTGTTCTTCCTGTCATATAGTCCCTTACCAATTGCCCAAACACGTTTCTTAATTTCTTAAAGAATGTTGCAACAGTGCTGATATTGAAAGTGCTGGGCCCCTGCCTGGAATGGGCTTTTCTGGACTATGGTATTAACATGAAATGCACCTGGACAGTTATGTAATACAGTCTTAGCATCTAGGTTACAACAAACTAGCCTTTGCCTTTTAAGTGTGCTTGGAAACACTTTCAGTCATTTCAATATATTGAATTCTTGGAGAATATTAATATCATTTCAATGTTTTATATTATGAAATGAAGTGCTCAAGTTAATTAGCAAAATGTCAGGAATTTTCTGCTTTATGTCATTGGGGAGTAACATCCAGTATCAAAGAATTTATCAACTTTTATTAGCATGCCTGAGTGTGATTATGGAGCTACTGAGATGCACCTTAGAATTCTGATTTCTTTTTTATTCTAAGTTTTCAGTAATAACTGTAGATGTGCCATTTTGGTTTGTATGTTACATTTTGCAAATTATCTGTTACAAGAGTACTACAAATATAAAACCATAATTTAAAGAGTCCTTTTGTTCAAAGACCCAACCCAAAACTGTCTTACAAAAATAATGAACAAATTAGGACAGTTCAGTTTGGTATGAAATCTCAATTAATATTCAAATACCTTTCGTCAGGTAAGAATTGTCAAAATGTGTATATTCAGGCTGAAACCCTATAATTGTCAAGTTCAGGAGAAATTACAACCCTTCCACATGTGTAACAGGAAGTCTTTTCCTCATGAACTTGTAGTGGTAGCAAACTAATCGATGGAGGTAGTAAGCCAACAGAAAGAGTGTGGGGCTGACATTGTCTCTTAGTCAAGCAAGGAAAATATATGCCTGTCTAATTCAGGGTCAAAAACTCAACAACCACCCAAACTAAAAATTCTGAAACAAACCCCCTGTGCAAAGTAACCACCTTCTGTTCTTGCTCTGTGAGTTCACAGCTTGTGTTACTCACCTTTGTGAGGGAACCAAGAATGAAAACATCCAGAAGCGTCAAGAAACAGATATTTAAGGTTTTCTTTGGAGTTTTGGCACAGTCCTGCCAAAGACTGTTACTCCTTTATTTTCCTCTACAGTGGTGTGAATAGAATTGCCATTGCAGGTTGAATGCTTCCCAGGTTAATTATGGGATACGGTGTCTCTGGGAAGGAAGGACCAAGCCATTTCCAAACCAAATTGGAGTGGTACAAGTTTTCTTGATAGATTTAACGCTCACAAGGTTCATCTCATGACACCATGCGTAGACATTTTGGGGGAGGAGGAGAGACTTTCTTTGATTCTGGAGGGTTTTATTGATCTCACTCTTACTTAGCCCTCCGAGAGAGTGATAAAACTGGGCCCTCCTATCCAGGGAGATGATCCAGCTGGAGATCAATATTTTGTTTTCATTTTCTAAGGTAGTTTTCAGCTAACATGTGACAACTGTGCAAACACCAAGATGTGGGAGATGGGGCAGAGCTTCCCCTTAAACACAAACTTGGGTTTAAACCACCACCTGACTTTATTACAGAACAGGTCATCAAATATTCTGACTGGAAAAAGTGTACAAATTATTCATCCTGTACAGTTCTGCTGCAAAAAAAAGAGTTTTGCTCTCTTGTCTTGTTTCTTGCAAGGAAAGCATTAAGAACTCGTGCTCAAAAATTATTCCTCCCTTAAATATAAGGGCCATCTGTATCTGCCATAGGTTTGTTGGAGTCCCTGTAGCAGCAGAAAATCCCAAAGCAAGAATATCTAAACCAGTCTCGTTTGAGCAGTGGACCCATTTGCTCTTTCCAAGCCCTAACTTCTAAAACTGTAAAACTGAAAAGTTTTACAGAGTTGATGCATGGGGAAACTTTATGCTTGGTAGATTTTTTAATTTATTTTTTTCAAAATTAAGTGTTTTCATCTTAAGGGAAGGAGAAAACTGCCAGTGATTTTTCTTACCTATGGAAACCCAATTTTAGTCTTGAGACAGTATGAAGCAAGACTGAAAATATTTACTTAATTTTGGAAGTTAAATTTAAATGGTTGGACTCCTGTGTTTGATTAGGATTGTTTGAAATGTGTGGTTTCCAACTAGCCTGATTTACAAGTTTTCTTTCTCTCAGAAGCTTGGTACTTCTGTGCCAAATTGTGATTTTTTAAAATTTTTCTTTTTTCAATGTAGACTTCACATGATTTCCCTCAATTATTTTCACCTCTATAGTGAACTGAAAATCCAAAAGGACAGATAGAGGCCAAGAAATGAGAAGTTTTCATACCAAATCCCCACGTTTTATTGATTCTTGCATTGCCTCAAGCAAAAAGTAATTGTATTAAGAACTTTTACAAAGCCTGGGTGTTATTTCCATCCACTGTTGTGTGTCCTGGGGATAAGTCAGAGTGGCTCAATTCCCCTTCTGCAAAAGTGAACTACTGTGAAGAGAAACATATATAATGAATTTCAATGAAAGACCGACAGGATCTTTGCCCCTGAGACTGTACTAGAGAAATCAATGAAAAACATGTTCTCAGGACCTGCTAATATTGCTAAGTTCAAATTCAAAGCATCGAAGTCCTAGTATTGTGGAACACCAAGAAATAAAACTTACAGTGCTTCATATAGCATGACACCAGAATGGATTCCCAAAATGAATTTATTTCTTCTTTTCCCCAGCTGTGTCTTTGAAGCTTCAGTTTGATTTCTGTAATTGGCTCTCTAGCATCACACCTGTTTTCTTTACTTTTAGTTTTACCTGTTTAGTTATTGCTGAGTGTGGCCCTGATTAAAAGAGCATGTGCTCTTACACCTCTTCCCTCCAAGATGCTTTAACCCAGGCCGTATGGCTTATTTTGATCCCCCATGGAAGCCTACTTCAGAACTGTAGTGTCACGACACCACCTTAGGAAATGAGCCAGAAGGCAAGACATGAGATCTGTTGCAAATGGTGTCAAGGCTTAGAAAATTACTTGCTGCCTGTAAAATCCCAGAAAATAGACCTTTCAAGTCTCCAGTTGACATCAGGTTTTCTATCAATACACCAAGACACCCGAATATATATACGCAATAGAGACAGTATTTACATAAAAAATTTCTGTTGCATTAGTGTCAGCAAGTGTTAGTATGACAAGGACTGACTTAAGACCTCATCAGGGTTTGAGGCCATTAGTTCTTGACTCACAGAAGTGTTTCTGATTCAGGCCATAGTTGAACAAATTTTTAAACATGATTTTCTCTCCTGGGCTTTGGGGTCCTTGGAAGGATCACAGCTTAGGAAGTTAAATTGCCAGATGTTTTCCAGTCACAGCCTTTGCCTGTCAACAAGATTACTCTCCCTGCAAGTGAATTTAGATGTCCTTGTAAGGCGGGAAAGCCTTTGGCACAACCTTACACTGTCTGGCAGTGCAAGGTTGACTTGTGTGGAGGATTCTCTAATGTGTTTGTTGTTCGATCTCCAAACCTGTCAGATCTGTGATTGTTCTGAGGTGTATCTAAACCCAAGTGATTTGCAAGTCTCTTAGCAATGAACCAGTTAAGGTTTGAAGGGAAGAAAAACTTGTGGACTTCAGTCTGGACTGCAGTGACTTACTTATCTCAAGGTCTGTCACGTGTACAAATTTCTGCTTTGAACAGTGAATTGTGTATACCCATTCAACAGATATTCTCCAGCAGGATAATAATGCTTTAACACTCCTGTGTTTCTTGTAGCCATATCCACTTCTACTTTCATCAGTCTTGTTCTTTTAACTGAGAGATCCATCTCAGTCACTGTCTTCTTGAGATGCCTCCAAGAAACAACTTGGAGCTTCAAGAAGCCATAATATTACTCACTAAGGGGCACCATTCATTTTCTCTGTGATTACTGCTAAAGTGACAATGGATCATCCGCACATTGGTAGTTCTGGGTAGAATGCATCCATTTGCTGATTTTTATGTGGGTTCTAGAGAGAGAAATGGCAACGTGCTAAATATTTTCAACCCTATAGGAACTGCATTTTGTATCTGGGAAGAGTTTCTTACCAGGTATTATTTAGTGAACATGCTGAAATGGCCCTTTCACAATGAAGAGTATTTCTTCTGTGAGTAGCTTTCAGCAGCAAATCAATCTCCAGCTGGCATGTACTATCATAATGAAAAAGGAGTGATATTTAGCACCAAAATATCGTGAAGCACAGATATAAGGATGCTATAAAGGCAAACCAACAGCCTTGATTCCTGTATATATAATACACTGCAAAACCAATATGATTCTTAGCATCTTTTATTCCTCCTTGTTTACCTCCCTCTTAAGAACAATTATATCAAGGATTTTTAAAATTCAAATAAAGTAGAAAGAAATGTTCTCAGAGCTATCCGTCCATAATCAGACATAAATTGTTCCTCATTGACCCAGCCTTGTTTAACCCTGGTCATGGAAAGGAGCCCAGGTATCTGTGTCACTCTGCCCATTAAATTGGGTGATGGTATGTCTCTGATGGGTGAAGAGATGAGTATTTGAGCTCCTCCACACGCACATGATTGTTCAGTATATAAACCTGAGTTTTCTTGTCTTATTCCAAATATTTGCTCCTAGAGCCAGCACCAGAAGCAGGGCATACCTACTAAGGTAAGCAACAGTCCTCAAGGGGTTGGGAGGCAGAGGACAAGAGCTGGAGTCAATTACAGCCCTTGGAAGCCTCTTCACCAGCAGAAGAAAACACCTTGTTGCCTGAGGAAGGATCCTGGGGAGGTATCTGTCTTCTGGATATCTTTGTGAGGAAATACACTTAAGATTAAGTCTGAGTGTAATACTTCCCATACCCTGCTATAGCTCATGCTGTATTTCTCAAAAAGATCAGCAAAGATGTAACAGCACTTATCACTTAAGACTAATGGAAGAACAAAACCTTTTTTTAGGTTTAATGTTGGCATGGAGCATATTTCCCTTGCCCGGGAAATGGTAGGATTTGGTGGAGGAGTTCTTTGATCTTGTAACTTTTTAAAGAGACCTTTTATTTTGACCAGTTTGGGGTTTTTTTGCCAACTTACATTTTGATTAAATTTACTAGAAGTCATAGTTTAGAAATCATTTTCTAAACCTAACATTTCTGGGTTTCGGATCTGCTATTTCCCCTCCTTTAGAGATGACAGACAAGTATAGTTAAAAAACAAAGCTTGTCCAAAGTAGAAAAATAACCCATAGACATAAGGAGTCCAGAATACTTTGACCGAGAAACATATTTTTTATCTTTGTATATTGAATTTAAACCATTTTTTGATACTTGTGTATCACCATGTTTCAAGATTGGACAACATTTAAAAAACTGTAATCTTTGTGCAAGACTATAAAGGAATTTTTCACTCAGATTTCACTTTTTTTATATGCCATTTTACCTAGTACCCCAGGAGGGGAGAACCTGTCCTTGCACTGTTCAGAGGCACTAAGAAAATCTGAGCATACCCTTAACAGAGCATTGTGCAAACACCAGGTATGGTTAGTCATCTGTGCATGGAGGGAAAGAAATATGATACAGCAGGAGATATAGAAATGCTGCTTATAAGAACTGAATTTCAGAAGATAAAAATGAACTTGTGCACTATGTATTGAAATAAATGTAATCCCAGAATCTCTCTGGATTTTTCTTCTGTTGTGTCAAGTGAATGTTTGACTTTCTTTTAATTGGGTTTTTTAATTGCAAACTGTGATATGATGCTTAATATATCTTGCAGCAGAGAAATAAGGAATAATGATTGAGCTACATGGAATAAATGATATGTCAGAGGAGCTGCTCTGCTATCAGCAGGTTTCTGTAAGTTATCACATCCTTATTATCAAGGTTATGCTTCCTCACAGCTGCAAACACTACAAGGTAGAATGTTAAAAAACCTTCAGTTGTGTTTCAGGCTTAGAAAGCAGTGTCGTTGCAATGATGTTTTTGTCCTGTGTGTGTACTGGACAAAATGTGCTATATTTCATATTAATTTTTGCAGGATAATGGAGGGTTTTTTCCAGATAGCAGGGAAGTGATGAAAAGGAAGTGGTGTTGACTCAGAATGTGGGCTGCATAATCAAATCTAGGGGTTCTTTTAATGGCATACATATTTTCAAGATGTTTCTTGCTGTTCCTGTGATCTCATTTGAATAACCTTGCAAGATATTGGAGGGAAAGGCTATTTCATTCTTCCATCTCCACTGCCTTTTCTTATACACAAAATATTGAAGAGTTGGAAACTTTTCACATAGAAGACAGAAGAGAGTCTACATTTCCTCTATAAATAGAGGTCCTGGAAAGTAAGAACAAAAGCAAGCTGACAATCAAAATCAACTCATTGTCTGTCTTTTTAACAAGGAACAGCGACTTGATCCAGCAGTCTCTCTGCTCTCCAGGACAGTTCTGTGATCAGCAGCATCACTTACATGGTTAAACCTGCCTCACCACAGAGGCAACAAAACGATTTCTATTCTCTTTCAGGAGCAATGAATCATACCTGCAGCTTGAAGCAAAGGATCGTTCACTACCCTGGACATTCTGAGTGAATGCAAAAAGTGCTCTAGCTTGTGGCCACAAAAACCTGTGCAGTTTCCTCTCTTTCTTTCACGAGTTGTTTTAGTTTTTACTGGGTTTATATTTGAGCTGAAAACCCTCAACTCGCAATTTATCTTTTTCCCTAGCAGGGACTGATGGGTGATGTTTTACCAGGTATCCTACATGTGTTAGTTCCTTTGAGATCTTACCGAGAGTTTTTGGAAGTGATAAAAAAAGGTTAATATTGAGCACCAGATCCAGAGAACCAAGACAAAAAGGGATGTGTGGGTAATTTCTCTTTCATTTTCTTATTTCTTTACTTGCAATTTCTGATCGTTTTGCAGCATGTTTGGAAAGATTTTGTACAAAATGCAGTCCCAGCCCTGAAGTCAGAAAGATGTGTATGTGACCTTTCTGTCTGTGTGAGGATCCTTTTTATTTCAGTGATACTCTGCAATGGTGTTGGGGTCCTTTATCACATGTCAGACTGCCATAGGTCAAACAGGGAGCTTGTTAAGATGGTGCATTTAGTTTTGTGTTGCCTATATTCTTTTGGAAATGTTTACAAGCAAAATTCATAACAAAAAGTTGAGAAAAGTCAGTTGTTGCATCCCAAAGACAACTAGGGATTGCCAGTTTATTGAGGCTACCTAACAGGCACAAACGAAATTCACTGTTCTTGTGACTTTTTTTCCTTTGTGCAAGGGTCGTGCGAAGTAGTGAAAAGATATTGTTCCTCTCTGTTGAGGAATTCTTTGGAAGAAGCAAAGGAAGGATTTTGCTGCAAAAAGAAAACTGCAATCCAGAATAGTTTGGTTACTTTGACATAGAATATTGATGCTGGAGACACGGCCTGAGACTGATCTAGGCTGTAACTTGACTTCACTGGCCTAAAAAGCTGCCTGCAGAAAGAGCACTTCCCCAGCTGAAATTTAAAGAAACTGTGGCAAAGAGCTTCTGGAGGGGAATATAAGGAATTTTAAATGAAGAAAAAAAAAAGTCCATGAGAATTCCACTTCCATACTGTTCTTACAAGAGACATGACTGTTCTTTGAACAGTGCTTCTTTTTTCCTTCATTGCATTCCTCTCTGTCACCTTCACACTTGTGTTCTCCAAAGGGCTTACTGTTGCAGATTTGCAAGGAGTTTCTGTAAATCTCATACCTGGCATTCATCTGGGCTCTGCTGGTCTCACAAATTTCTATGATTTAGATACCTTGTCAGAAGATATCCTGCGTGGCTGGGTCAGCATTCTGCCAAACTATCCTCCGTTCCCCACTGCCATCCTGCTGAACCCTGTAATTCCCACGTTGTGCTGGGACAGCTCTCAGCACAGGAAAGGGACTCTAGGGAAAAAGTCCTTCTATCTACACCTGGGAAATTAAAGAGCATATCACCCCAATGGTCTTGGTAATCCTACAGTGGATTTCCGAGACTGGTGCCACCCAGTATTGCTACGTGCAAGCACAGTAATACTCTTGTAGTTCTCTGGAACTAGAACTTTGAGCCACAGAATGAAAAGTATATATTAAAAAAGAAAAGTTAGAAGCCCAGCTGCAACCTTCTTTGAGTTTATTATTGAGGGATGCCACATTCCCATCACTCTATGGGCCTTGAGTCTTGGGTGTAAATGCCCTCTGTTTTCTGAAAGGCAAATCAAAAGTGTTAAGCAGACTGTATTAGAGAATCAACTGATTGGTCTACATCAGCTCAAAGTCATTGTTCTGAAGTGGTTGCAAAGGCTTCTGACTGAAGAAAGAATTGTTTTGTCTTCTCTAAATAGTGAAACCCTGTCTGACAGAAAGAGGAGGAAGGTAAATCAGCGAGGTGTGTTGCACAAACAGCAAGTGAGCTTGCCTGAGATGGCAAGGGATACCTCCCCTCAAAGCCTGTTGCTGCCCAAACCAGTGTTGTTAATATTAAAACCTCACATGTTTGTGAAATCTTAGTTTATTGAAAAGTTTCACTAAGCAGCTTATCTCACAATATAGAGCATTTCTGAATACCCACACACCTTTACTGGATGTTTCAGTGGAATAGATCTTCTCTTTGGGTCTGAGAAAAGATTAAACTTGGAAATAATGCCAGTAAATGTTTTCTTTTAGCAACATGAGGTAAGGTCATGACAGACAATAGTTGATACAAAGATAATAGGCAGGCTGTTCTTTATCTCGTTCAGGAGTTACAGGGGCAGTTAAACTTTCGAGAGATTTTCTAATGAAATCCAGAAAATTCCACTAATTTCACATAAAGATAATGTAGAAAGAACTGTCTAGAAAGAAAAAGGTGAACTCAAAGCAGCACGCAGGAACTTATATTTGGATGGAATTTGGAGTCACTTAACACCGAAGATTAAAGGCCAAACTTTCTGCTGGGAAAACTAGATCTAAAATGCAGTACTAAGTCCATCAGGCTCATCTGAAAGCTGTAAATTTATTCAGCTTTTCATAGTGGGAGTGGAGATGTTACCTTTTCAAAACATGAACACTGTTGTTGAAGGTATGTAAAACTTACTCCATGTGTTTTTGGATAGTGAGTTGCAACATTCAAATCAAGGCCATATGTATCAGGATGGAATTCATTACAGGGAGAGAGTATTAGGAGGCAACAGTGTGCAAGATCATTTTGGAAGGTACTACTGTGTCGCCATAAGGGTCACACATAAGAAGATTATTTAGAAATTTTACTTATACTGAGAGCGGGTTTTTGTAGCTGGCCTGATGACCAGAAGCTCTGAGCTAGAGAGCATGAAATGCTGATATGCTCTGTGCTTTTTAATGGGCTTGGAAAGGTTTTGCCTCCCGAGTAACTTAAATGCATTGAGACATTTCAGCTCTCAAAAGATTCAAGCAAGCAAGTCAGTCAATCAAACACTTAACTGCCAATCAACAGTGCAAATTCACCTTTAAAATATCTTGAATACTTAAGTGAATGTGTAGCCAGCTACTTTTACAATTTGTGTTATCCCTCTTCATTTACTTGATTGTTCTTTGGAATTTGCTTTACCTCACTATGGGAGCTGACAGTACTAAGTAGGCTTATTAGTCCTTTCACCTTGACTTTACCAGTAGTTTAATCAGATGTTTACTAGAAAACAAGCACAGATTGAAAGCCTCCTAATATCCCTGTGTAAACGAAAAACCTATAGTTCTTTATGGAATCAATCCTGTTGAAGCTCTGGGTCCTATTTTTGAGACTTTCTGTACAGAATTTTAGTGTTCTGCTTGTGCAGAGAAGGATTTCAAGTGCTTATTTGAGACCAAACAACTGGCAGCTCTCCCTTCTTTTCCCTTGCTTGTGCCAACCTCCTGGTAGGGAGTCAAGCGCCTTGACTGTTCCATACTGCAAGGGACACAAACCAGCAGGAGAAAAATTGCTTCTCATAAATCACATCATTTCTGCAGCTAGAACTCAGGGGTAAAATTTTTGAAGGCTATAGAGGGCAGAACAGGAACAGAAAATCTAGTAACATGAACAACATTTGTCTGGATGGCTTATACTAAGAACGTGCATAATACGGGTGTCCCCTGATAAAGATGCAGCACAGGATCAGAGCTGTAGAAGCTGGAAGCCCTGTCAAATGAACTAAGCCATACTTCTCTCTGATAACAGAAGTATATATGGAATGATCTTTGTAGGCACATGTGTCTATATATTTCTCTCATATACAAGACTTTATATTTACTGGATGTCATTTAGCTATTCTCAGGTTCAGCTGTATTCAGAAATTATCTACAAAGAGATGTAAAAATAACCATAACAATCCTAAACATGCACATTTACACAGAACTTCTCTTGCATGCAAGCATATGCAGAGTTATTTTTCCAGGAATTCACATGCAGTGAACTGCAGCAATGACACATGATGAGTACCTTGAATAAAGAAGTTGTTTCAATCTCATCTCTCATAAAGGTTAATTACAAAATCTCTTTGAGTATCTCAGATTCTATTTTCAAAACTCTGCTTTTTTGGAACTGGAATTTGGCAAGTGACATTTCTGAGATTTCTGACTTGTGTTTGTTACATAAATGGCAGACTTCAGTGTGCAAAGATGCAGAAATGCTTTTGTATGTGAATAAGCAAGTCATGTCTGGGGCCTACACTGGTTTTTGTGTGCCTTTGAGAATCTTAAAACTGTTGTTCATATAATTGTTAGGCAAGGCTGCAGGCTCTCCTGAATATGACATTCACCATTTTACTAACTGGTTGGTTGCAGTTCCTCAGTTCTCTGCAAAAGTTTTGTGACAGAGACAAAACATAAGAACAGAGGAGGAAAATAAGGTGGTAGAAAGTGATATTGAAAGCAGCAATCAAAAATATCCTAAGAATCTTCATGCTCATCTCCACACTGGTTATGTATAACCTCTGAAAAAACAGTAAAAAAACACAGGAGAAACACAAAACCAACCCATCTCCAAAATCACATTTGCTTTGTTATTTATGTTATTTAATTTCTTCCTTGTTTGTCATGCCAAGAAAGAAATGAGCTTGTGTGATAACGAAGTGACCAGGACAGATGGAATTTGTGGAATATGGACACAAATACGCATTGTGTGGGGGGACATGAGCCAGGTGTTTTGTGTTCATGCTATGGCAAGACAGTTGTATTAAATTTAGAGGGTCTTAGCACAGAGATGAGTGTAATAGCAAAAGTTGAGAAAAATCATCAGTTATTTCAAAGTTTTTGCTACACTTATCACTAGGAAATGAATGATATTTAAGTTTGATTGTTCATTTATAAATTATGGTTATGTAGGCACAAACACTCCTGTGTACACATCTGACCAACACATCAGACTCCTTGACACCGAAGCTGCTTAAATTCCAAGCCTGCAAACAAGTTGCAAACAATTATAGCTCAGTTGCACAATGGGAGTGCATTTCTATGTGCCAAGACTGTCAGTCAGATTGCATTGTGGCCATGAGAACTTTATCAAAAGTAGTTTGCAGTGTGAATAAGTCACAGAAAGGGAAAACATCGTGCAATTTAGTTGTATGTGGCGAGTTGTATTTAACTTCTGTATAAAGTGTCCATGTGAATTCTATCACTTTTTTTTTTTTGTTTGTTTGTTTTCTTGCTTTAGAAAACGCACAGGAACAATTCTGCAATTTGTTCTAATGATCCAGCATTGATGTGGAAATCCTCATTCAAAATCCATTCAGGCACAACCTTTATGGTCTGCTAACAATGCAGCCCCTCAAAGGGCAGGAACGAGTGTTACAGAAGCAGAGCATGAAAATGTCATCTGCCATTTCTACAACGTCCTGCAGTCATGGCTTCAGGCTCCACCTATGAATCAAGCATTCACCTTCCAGATGTTCAGTTTCAATTGGTTGCTAAGGATATTGCCCTTAAGCAATTATTCAAAAAGTTTGGAGTATCAAGGTTTAATGTGTCCCCAAAAGCTTTCATAGTGTCCTGTAGTATATTTGTGCAATATTATTCCAGGGTAGTTTCTTTTTACTGTATTTCTTTCTACCTTTTTATTCTTTCTTCCTTAGAAGAGAAATGTATTCTGTGTATGTTTGCAGGTTTTAGCCAGCAATACAACCTTCTGAAAGTGAGTGTACAGCAGATGTAAGAGAATTCACAGGACTTACAACATTAAAGTACATTACCTTATATTTCTGCTTTCTATCAAAGTTAAGAACTTGTATCTAAATTAATCCAGACTCCTGAGCAAAGTTGCTTTGACAGGTGTTAAAAATTCCCATAACTGCTCTTTGCTTTGTGCACGTGTCATGTTGCATCTCCTTAAATTGTAGGTACTTCTGTTCAGTCACAGCTGTAGTGGCATCTTGTTAAAAAGAGTTGCTCCTAATTACAGAAAAAACCCCTTAGACTATGCTAAATGCAAATGTTTGCCTGTCTGACCTCAGCAGTGCAGTCTTCGGTGCTTCTCTTGAAATACTTTTTGGCATTCGTTCCCTCCAATCCCTGTCCCATTAATGTTTCAGTCCTCCTTTCTGAGCTTATTCTGTTCTTCTCCTCCCTCTTTTCCACTTATACCTAAATGACTGAATACACAATTTTTTTCATGCACTAAACTCATGTTCAACACTCATTTTTCAGTCTTATGACTCTTTTTCAAAGTAAACATCACAATTTTTTCTATTTTCCTCTTTCTTATCTTTCCATTTAATTCTTTCCTATATAATTTCCCTTACTTCCTTTTCTCAAATAGCTCTTGAAGTGAAAAGACTTTTGACTTCCTGATATAGCAAATCAACCTCTCTCCCTTTTCTGATCTGAGACCTGCTCCCGAAAGTATTCCCTAGCTTGTCTTGTTCAAAGTATGTTCAAAGGTGCGTGGAGAGGTAAAATTTTGCAATTTATTTGCTTGCCTGCAATGGATTTACAGGGGTCTTTACAGAGGAAACTGGGATAGTTTTGCTTTGCACATACGTTACCAGCGAGGGACCAGCTCCAACCACAGAGTGGTGACCTTCTTAATCCCTCAGTCTGGTTTAGGGCAATTGCAATCACACCTCATCCAGAACTGTCACACCTGTCTTAGCTTTAATTTTCCTTCCAGTAGCATGTAGTAATCAATATTCTTTCACTGCATGTGGTGTTCTTCTGAAGTTTAAATGCTAATGGGGCCATTTGGCAAGGTGAGCTATGTTAGATTACACACTATAAATCTAAATTGGAAATTGTTTAAGCTTTCAAATTTGTTTTATGCCATTAGATTTTCTCATGATTCATTTGTCATTTTAATTGGATTTTAACATGTATTTCACGTTTCAAAACTTGAAATAATAAAGACTGCATAACAAAGAGTCTTTAAGAACAGACAGCTCCCTAAGCTGTGTTTAATTTATAACAGATCAGTAAATGAGGAAGGTGAAGAGTCACAAAAATACTAAGTAACAAAGTGATGCTGCCTCAGAAATCCAATGATTAATTGCAAGATAATAAGAAGAGTGATTAAGTTGATTTATTTAAATCGTACTGCAGCATTGGAATAGTTTGGTTGAACAAGATTCTAAGGATGATTTTTACTCTTGCTCTTCCACCTTTTTCTAGGACTTTCATCTGCTCTTGGCTTACTTGACCTTGCACAGGATTACATGACAAGTTCATTGAATTTTTTTTCTCACTAGGAATAGAGCAGAAAAATAAATAATTGATTCCCCTTCTGAACAACAGCAGAAGATTTCTAAGTCTGTGTGAGAAGAGTCTTCCCATCCCTTCTTTGGAGAACAAAGGTGTGCTTCCTGACTGTAGAAGTCTGGATACTCACATTAACGTATGGCAGAGTTCTGTAGAGGATCCCAGGGTCTCCATGGGTAGAGTTTAAAGCAGGAATCTGAGCCTGTTTCCAACCATGAGCAGTGTCTTCATGTACCCTGGCAGACTTCAGCTTCACAGACTTTTTATCTCTTTCTTAATGCAATTATTACATTTGCATTAAAACTCAAAATGTATTTTGTTCCTTGCTTTGAGACATTAAAACACAAAACATACACATTGCAGTAACATTTCATGCTAAGTTTTGAAAACACATAATTGAATCGCAAACTGCTTTTTAGCTAACAAGGAAATGGGAGAGTTTTCACTAGTGTCCTGCTGAATTAGCAGATTTTAGGGTAGCAAGTGGATGTGGATTGAGTTTGTTTCTCGAGCCTAAAATATTATGCCAGTGACCTCAACACCCTCTGTTCTTTCTTTCCCGCCCCTTTATTTTAAAGATCAGAAGCAAGATCTTAGATATCAGCTTTCTCCAGTTCCATGACATTTAAAAGTACAGCATTGAAAAAAAATAGGAATAGGAAAAAAATGCATATTTAGCCTCATCACTAACTGGCATTTGTGGTTATATATCTGGTGGACTATTTCTGGAGTCATTAATTTCTTTCTTTGCTCTATTGCTTAGCTGTGTTTTGGAAAGATGGAGAATAATGTTTTTCTACATCAGAAAATAGCGTGAGGAACTCAGACAGTTGTAATGAAAATTATAACTGAGATATGCAAAGTGAGCTGACAAGTTCTTTGTCCATTTTTTTGAATATTTTTGAAGAATCCAGAAAATGTGCATACAATAAAGTCAGAGGTACATCAATTTGCAAGGATGTAAAAAAAATCCCTTTAATATCCATGACTTATTTTTACAACACAGAATATTTAGCAATTCAAGCATCAATACATAAAAATTTACACAGGTGCTGTATGTTTTAGACCAGATGGGATTTTTAGACAAGAAAATTTATATTGGAAACAACAAAACAAATTTACATTTTTTAAGAGGGTTTTTTTTTTTTCCAATGTGTTACTCCTCGTGAATACATCAACAGAGAGCTGTGCTTCTCTCTCTAAACCAAGTGTAAGACAGACAGCAGATGTGCCAATATCCCCATGTTGCTCTGCCAAACCACTGCACTCTAAGCCATATGGATTGATTGATATTTCTGGGGTACCAGTTTCAGAGGTATCCAGGCCTTTCCCTATCAGTTATAACATGACAGAGGAGAGACTGTTTGTGGTGGTGAATTGGATAACTCCGGTATTTGTTCCCAGGATTCAGAATGTGACTCTCAAGCAGCTGTGAGTTAGCAGGAGCTCCTTACCTGGATGAGCCTCAACCACTAACTTCAAAGTGAAGAGCACTCTGTAGTATGTGATGGGGAGGAGCTGAACCATTAAAAAACGATAGTTCTGGGCTATAATGGTCACAATTTGTATTACAATAATTTCCAGATGCAGGGTCATTGTTGTGCAAGGTGCTATATACACAGCATGGGAAATCACAGTGTCTTCCACTTTAGAAGATGGGTTTGTGAGTGGATGGGTTCCTGAAATATTCCTTGCATTCACAGTGTTATCTGACATATTCCCAACTTGAAAAGACTTCACTGCAGGAAGGAGCAATTTTAGGTTTTCGCTTCTGTTGTTGGTTGGGTGGTTTGTTTTTGTGGGGTTTGTTTGTTTATTTGTGGGGGTTTATATAGTTTGTTGGTTTTGTTCTGTTTTGTCCAGGGGACATCATGTGTGCTTTCCCTGTTACTGTGGTTCCCTGATCAGCAAGCCAGTTTGTTACAGGTGTGTGTGAAGAGGGATTTTTTTTTTTCCAAGAAAAATGTAAGTACAAACCGGGCCAGAGCATTCTTTATCTTAATTTGCCTTACAAATTGTCAGCTGCTCATCAGAGAGTGTGAAGAGCTTAATCTAGAAAGAATTTAATTGAACAGATTTTTATGAACTTTTATAATACACACCATGAGAAAGACAAATGTCTTGAAATGTTTTATTTTGTTAGAAACTCATTTTTCCCTGACAAATGGATTGCAGAGCAAATTGTCCAGAAGGCCCTGCTCATTGGCCTGTGTGACTGGAAAAAAAGATTAAATCCTGAGTCCAGAGAAACACAGAACCAAAAAATTTTGTCAGAGGAGTTAATGTCTGATGGCAGCTGGAAAGGAACAAAGTTAAATGAGATACAGGAACAAAATGCTGGAGGTTCTAAATTTTTTTACCTTAGGAAATGGTACAAAGACACTTACTGCTTTACAATATTCACATCTGGTTTTAGGCAACACTGGAGTCCAGTAAATTTCTACAGCTTGTTTTAACATCTCACTTGTAATTTTAACTGGAGAAGAAACACTTTGACTTCTAAAAAGCATAAATCAAAGTCAGGAGTTAAGTAGGGTAATTCTTTACCTGTTAAGTTGATTCATTTAACCTGTTTCAAAGAAAAACAACTTTCTCCAAACTCTTTTGACCAATCTTTAGCTCCTAAGTGAAGAAAGGTCTACCTTAAAATTTTAAAGTGTTCTTAAAAACATCTATATTTTAAACCCTTTATCCTGCATATCTGCTTCCCTCTATTTATTTTGCAACAAGATACATGCTATTTCTTTCTATCATGGGAGACTGCTGCAGGAGTGTTGTGCTGTTGGTAACTAGGCTCCAGTCTATTAATCTCTTTAATTAAATGAATCTAAAAGGAACTAGAGACTCTCTTTATGTATGGAGGCATTTGATCATAGATTTGGAGAATGCTCTTAATATCTGTTTGATCACATATAGGTTCTTTACTGACTCTTAAAAAGTGAAAGCAGCAGCAGAGCTAAGTCAGAGGAGAACCCCAGAATGGCTCAGACTTAATGAGATCTTATTTTATCACATAATGAAATCATCCCACTCTAATATCAGTCCTTTTCTTTCCCTAGGAGAATTTGGGAAGGTTGTAATATAGGTGGTTGTTCCTTGTTGCCATGAAACACAGCTATTTACAAAGCATATACCTCTCTGATAAGGGAAATTTTTTGTATCTGGATGGGAAGAAGCACATTGTGCATGTCTCAGAAAGGAGTGAGAGTGTGTGAGTGTGTGTGTGAGAGTGTGTGTGTGTGTGTGTGTGTGTGAGAGTGTGTGTGTGTGTGTGTGTGTGTAGGAGGCTGCCTCAGTCATGTTAAATTCATATTAGTGCTTCCAGAAATGACTGGAAAGTAGAGCTGTTGTTGATGCAAAAGGTTGCAGACATTAACAGCCTGCAGAACAATTCCAGGGTATGGAATTATTCACAGCTGACAAAACACAAAGGAAAAGAATAAAAAAAGAATGAGAGAAAGAAAAGGTTTGAAACAATGGCATCTCTCTGTTATTATTGCTGTTATACTTTGGCTATTTTAAAAACATTCATCTTGGAGGGGAAGGGGGGGGTAATGTTTTCTGCTTTTATCTTGTACATAGTAAGAGGAAATATATATCTTTTGATATATAATTTTTATTACATTATTATTTATACATTACATTATTATTTATAGTTTTTATTACATTAAGAAGTTTTTGTGGAAATATGGATGTCAGTGAATCTTGATAAAATGTGTGTCCTTCTGACTGAGAATGGCCTTTAAAGGGAGTCCAGAATTCTTTTTCAAGAGCTTCAGACCAGGACAGAACAGGTGAAGGGTCAGAAAAGGGAAAGGCCAGAAGAGAGAGGAGAAAAGCAGTGAAAAGAGACAATGTTGAGAGTTCAAACAAGAATATAGTCTGTTCTTTAGGATGGAAACTATTTTGTTGCTCAATGAAAATCAAATTCCTCTCTTTGTAAGGCTGGTTGTGTACTTGTGGCAGAGGCACAGAAGGGAAACGAGTAGCTCTTGAAAGACTTTACAAAATAAACAGACTGAAAAGCACCAACAATGTCAAATGGTAATTGTGTCTGTGCTCATCTCCCTCCCTCCCTCTCATCAGGGAGCACAGCCCCTCTTATTTTTCTCCTAATCCCTTGCAGACAGGGGTTCCAGGAAGGATACAGAAAATAACAAAACCACCTATGTTTGTAGTCATATATACAGCTGATATGATTTGAGGTAGCCAATGTTAAGGAAGATCCTCATCTCTATACATTGACATTTATTATGCCAGCAAAGTCACAGATCAATCATTTCCATCCCTGCTGTGACAGATCAGGTGTAAGAGCAAGTGAGACTAGGCAGATTAGAGGCTATGTCTATTGTTCTGATTATAAATCATCAAGTCTTTGATTTGCTGAGTAAAATAAGAATGAGCATTTTCTTCCTTTTCTTTCTGACTGAAAAATGGAATTACTGTTTTATTTTTAGCCACCATTTCCTTTCCCACCAGCATTTCCCTCCCCTTCAATACAGATCAATAGTTTTGTCCTTTCTAGTAGATGTTTTCAAAACTCCACCAGTCTGTGTGCTCTCACCCTGTGAAAGGAGAAAGCCCTATTCCTTATCTGCATCCTCTTAATCTGACAAATGCAGTCCTTGACTTTCTATCTGTGTTTTCTCCATTGCTCCTCCTACAAAGAAATCTTTTCAGGGATGGCTCAGGGGACTGCCAATGGTCTGTGACATCTTTCCATCCTAAATTTGCTTCCAGCAGTGATTATTATCTTGTGTTGTTCTGGGGAAGTGAGTTCTCTTCATGTTTCTGGCAGATAAGTGTCTAAAGAATAGGATTCTTGGCATTCGTTTAGTCATAGTTTCATGGAGGAAGCAAATAGCTAAAGGGATTAACCTGAAAATGTAGTGGTGGTGGTCTTGGAAATGTATTGAAGGTGATCTTGGCCAGCAGGGGATGAAGGGCAGTAGGTGATGTAGTGTCAGTGCCATTTCTATCTGTTTTCTGGAAATTAGAGAGGAAGAATCAGTTTGCTGGTCTCTCAGTCCATGTGAAGTTCACTTCAAAAACTGAAGGATATTTTATTTGAAGCAATGATTTTCTTAGTGAATGAAATGACAAGAGACATTTGAGTCCAGGAAAGATGTCGAACAGAGATGGACAACTCCTATATTTTCCATTTTAGTCATAGCTCTGGCAGGAGGAGGGAACACACCATTTTAACTTGAATGAAAGACACAGAGTCCTACTTCCTCATCTGATAGCTCTCCATGGAGCGCTTAGAACAGGCACATAGGGAGAAGAGCTCCAAGCTGGTGTTGAAAATGAGCCAGTGTTTGGTTAAGGAGAATTGGGCACGTGTGGTCCTGAAAAAGTACAAGAAAATGAATGGTAGTTACTGGAGCTGATATTAGCTGTCTCATGCTCTGAGATATGTATTGACCAAGTGCCCCTTCCTGGAGGTATTTGGGGTTGGATATAATTCAGTAGGTAATAGAAAATTATTGAGTTTTTTCTTTTTTTTCCTATCCTTACACCATACTGACAGAGTTTGAGTTGTCTGTGAATTG
This sequence comes from Serilophus lunatus, assembly GCA_013399895.1. Classification (NCBI taxonomy): domain Eukaryota; kingdom Metazoa; phylum Chordata; class Aves; order Passeriformes; family Eurylaimidae; genus Serilophus; species Serilophus lunatus. The sequence goes on along the minus strand of VXBA01001038.1, from coordinate 538,750 downwards.
GCAGACTATGGTGTATTTTTAATAATCCCAGCAGGTATAAAAGCCATGAACTGGCCTCTAGTGAGAATAACAAGGTCTTTCCAATTTTGGGCAGAGACTGAAATATCTTGTGTATGGTTCTTAATCAAGAACTTTTCTTGGGACTTGTAATCAGATACTTATATAAAAAAATAAGAACCCCCCCAAAAAACTACCAAAAAAAACCCCTCCCCACACCAGAAAAACCTCCTCAACCAACTCCTCCAAGCTGAAATATCTAAAATAATATTACTGCTAAGGACATCAATAAAATGCAATAACTCATAATATTTTAGTCAGTGAATCTCTAATCTGTGTTTTTCATGAGGAGTTGTTCTGCTATAAATATAACCCAAGCATTATGCATTAGTTTGTCCAAACTGTTGACATGACATACAGAATCAAATAACTGTCACACTGAATGAAAAGGGAAAGGAGATAAAAATCCAGCCCAGCAAATCCTTTTTCTTTTATGAGACAGAAAGAATCTGTATTTCTGCTATATGACTGCTACTGATGGAAACTCTCCCATCTTGCCCTTTTCTTTCCTCTGGTCACTGATGATCGAAACATCCAGGGAGTCTGAGACAGGCTTGATCAGGGATTAGATCACATGTAAATGTTGTCAGTTCAGGCTTCGACGGTAACAAAGGAACAGTATCAATGAAGAGCAAAGGAGCTGTCTGTATTCTGCAGAGGAGTCAGTGCATTGTACTTGCCTGATTCTGTATATCGGTTCATACCTTGCAAGGTAATGAGGAAGGCTGGAGAATTTGTTATTCTATTTAGCTCCTATTCAAGTGGCTGCTGTTTGCTTGAGTATTTATGTTTCAGAAAACTCTTTCTTCTTTGAATGATGTTGGTACCTACGGCAAAACTGATCTCACGCTGTCTTTGCCAGCAGATTCTTTCAGAAATAAAGATGGAAACCTTCCTCATATTTATGACTGTGATCCTGTTCATGTATATGTGGTAATTTCAGATGAAGATGGCTATCATCTAAGAAGTTAAGGAATATTCAGGGATGGTAGTCAACCCTAACATTTATCTTACTAAATTAGGACAAGGAGAGTTCAACAAATTCTTGAAAATCTGTTTTCTGCATCAAGCTTCCACCAAACATGATATGCAGTATGTGGATAAAGATATAAAGATCGAGCAATAAGTACCGTCACTAGAGCAGTGGAGATTTCACTACTTTTGGCAATTAAATCCTGGCTGATAATTTATTAAAGACGTTATAGAATTATTTCTATAATTCAACTGCCTTTATAAGATTTCCGAAGAAATCTTGTAAAATGAAGCAAAATTAAGCCACTTTCACAAAATTTCTTGCGGCTGTTAAGTATCTGGGTTTGAATCTTTTTTATTCTTTTTGATAGTAACTTGGGGCTGATTCCAGAAGACAGATCCTGTAGCAGATAGACTGAGTTATTCCTGCACAAATGCCAGCAATCCAAGTACCGCACTTGGTGTCATATGAAGTGAATATAAGCATAAGCATAGCAGAGTGCACCAGATGTTTTTTGGGACAGCAGGAACCTCATGCATTTAAAATGGTTCTACTTTAAGTATCGCACAAGCTATTTATAACTTTTTACTTCATATTTCTCTGTCATCATGTCAGAAATAATCTCACAACAGTCCTGGTGTCACCACTCCAAACTCCAGACTCAGCAGTCCCAAAATTGTGATGCACTGTTTGCCTGATCTCAGAGTGGATAAAGAAGTCCTGAGGAGCAATAAGGACTATAGAGGCTTTTTCTGCGGCAGGGGTTCCTCCTTAACATTTCAATGAGAGCAAGCTAACTGATTCAGTTGCATTGGTCAGCTGGGCTGCAAGCTTTCCTGGCAACGTTAATACTTGATTTGCTCAGTTCAACAAGAAAAGTCAGATTTTTAGAAAAAGATCCTTTAAAAACTTCTGGTGTTTCACCTCACTGGGTTCTTTCTTAAGAGTCCCCAAATCTGTGGAGGTTTGAACATCGGATCTAGTTGTAGAAAATCCATTTCAGCATTTAAGTGCCATAGGCTCTGTTTGAAATGGCCTTGGTTTATATTGAAGATTCACCTCACTTCCAGTGAGAGCCCATTCTGCTGTAGCTGGGTATAGCTGCTCTTATCCCTTGGAAGGTGTTGGTCATCCTGTGTGAGATGAACATCATGTGCTGCATGCTGGCTGCTTTAACGAGTTCTCACGCAGCTGTATCTAAACAACAAGAGAAATACTACTGCTGACCTTTGCCTGCCAGCAGACCATGAAGACCACAGAAAGAAGGGCTTGGATGCGACAGGAAAGGCTGTTACTTACCTTTACACGTGTTACTGCATCCTGTCTTTCCTGGTTTCACAGAAACTATGAGTGTTAAAAAAAAGGCAGAGTCTTTCTCATTACATTTACCCATCTCAAGGTCTGCTGCTGCCAGTCCTGCTCCACTCCCTTTTCCTTCTTTGGATTGTGATTTGAGTCTTTTTGACAGTGCTTATAAAAGACATAAGGAGGGGCAAGTCTTAGGTGGAGTTTTTTTATATTTAAACTTCACTTGCAATTTCAGCTTACTTGATTTTGGAATTCATACTAAAGACTATGTGAGAGGACACAAAGGCATCTGTTGCTTGCTGTCAGTATTTCATACTCATTCAAATAATTGCAGGAAAAGGTTTGAAACTCATCTGACATCTTCCTGAGGTGTTGACACTCTTTGATAGTTCCTCATCCTTATGTGAGATTAATGAAGTGGTAATATTGCAGGTTTTTTTTCCTATGGCACTTTGATCCAGTGTTTCTGGTTTTGGAGGCACACAGTGCATTAGACTGAGCTACTGGAAGATGTGGTTCAAGTATTTTGAGAGCTCACCAGCTCTCTGTGAGAGGATTTGAGAAACAGCATCATTTGGAAATTGCTCTGTGTATAACACGCCATCTGAGGCATTGTAGGGTTGGCGTAACATCATGGAGATTTTGTTTCTCATGGCAAGCAGCCTCCTTTAGCAGCAGGGCTCCTTTGGCCCTGAGTCATTTTCAGGAACTGCGTAGCCAGTGTGGCCCAGTGGACGGCTCTCCTGTTCATACTCCTTCCCTCATGGCCTTACTCCTGCCTAACCCCACCCGGGTGTTTCAGAACATCCCTCTCTGTCATGCAGAAGGCGGGGATGGCACATGTGAAATACCTTTTTGAGACTGTCTTTCTGTGCAGGCCCTCTCTGTGAGGAGTGAACTCAGGGAGATGCTAGAGACAGTAAAAGGCAGAAAATCTTTCTGCTGGTGCCATTTCAGTTCCTTATTTGAAGTCACATGGATGGGCTGCTTTTCACACTTGAAAAAGAAATCTTCCAGAGACAAAGAATTAACTGCTGTTTTTAAAAGGAGAGTTTTGGCACATGAGCTGTAACAAACTGACAGCACTGCAGAGCTATTTCTAGATCTGTAACTCCAGACCAGGATGCTCAATAAAGGCTGATAAAATAGGTTTATTAAGTGAATTTAAGTTAACTTATGTAAAGATATAGTTTCTCTGGAAAACGTTCTTTTTTCCCTGTTCTCTAGCAGTTCTTCTAAGCAATACTTTGACACATAAATTACTTCCTCAGAGCAGTAGAAATGGGGAAGAAAGGGGAACATCCTTGATGTTCCTAAATGTGCCTAGAATGGCACTAGATGGGAAGTGAAGAAAATTTCTTTGGAGAGCTCTTGTCTTCAATAGGATTAACAGATCCACTTTGGCTCTAACTCATTTCACATAGTCAACTAGTGACACTTGTTACACACCTCAGAACATTCAGTGAGGTCAATGAACATTTTAATGATACGTTTTGGGAATTGAAGTGGTGAGAAGTTTCACTGATTTCATCTACTTTTCTTTTTGTTTGTTTGTTTGTTTTTTTTCTCCTTTCTCCCCTCTCTTTCAGGATTCAATGTAAGCCCCTCTTCCTTACTTTCAGTGCTTTGGTTTGATCACTAGACAATGTCCAGCTCATTTAGCTGCTGAAATATGCCTCATTAAAATCTGGATCCCTCCTTTTCTTGAAATGAAACATTTTGGTTTCTCTTTGCCCCTTTCACAGAGTTCAGTTGTTCCTTATTGACAGACCTGGGGGAAGTTGTACGTATCTGTTGCCATGGACTGTGACTGTGTAGGCATCCCTCCTGCTCTTCCAGGATGCTGCATGCCAGTGAAATATAGCTGAATATATATCATGCCAGTAAAAATAAGCTGCTGCTGAAAATGCCAGTCAGGGTACGATGAGTGACTCCTGCATCAACACAGCATATGTGTAAAGGCTCTAGGATTTGCAGGTTGTGCATTTTTCACTTAGGGTTTTGCCCACAGGTATTGATATAATGTCAGTTCTTTCAGGAAGAAACTTCTATGTCTGGGAAAGTAGTAAAAGAGATTATCTGAAATGTCTAAACATTAGAAAATTTACTAGTAACGAGATACATTTTCTATAGTGACCCACAGGTTTTTCACACTCAAAGCTTGCTATGAGTATTACACTTTTTCGAATGTAGCAGTGATGAATAAGACATTTTTTTCCTTTGTTTAAGTGTGTGGCTATGCTGAATAGAGGTCTTTTATCAAAGAAATACCATGCTCTTCAGCAAAGAGATACAACAAACAGCTTTCTCCACCAATGAAACCTACATAATGTGTTTCTCAGCAGAGGAATGTATCTTAATAAACTAAATCTTTTATCTGGCACAGAAGCAACACTGACTAAAAAATTAGAAAGCTTTATAGTTGTGTCTGTTTACACAGGTCAGAGGGTCTTTGTTCAATGTGGCTAATTATGTTGATTCTTGGAAATTTAGAGGCATCGTGAAAAGTATACAGGAAGGAAATGTGATGACAATCACATAACAGGAAAAAATCCTTCTCTGAAATGGTTGTCAAGCACTGGAACAAACTGCTCAGGGAAGCCGTTGAGTCATCATCCCTGGAGGTATTTAAAAGATGTGTAGATGTGGCGCTTAGGGACATGATTTAGGGGTGGACTTGGCAGTACCAGGTTAGTAGTTGGACTTGATGATCTTAAGGGTCTTTTCTACTCTGAAGAGTTCTATGATTCTATGCCAAGACTAACAATAATTGGAAAATTGTGCTGAACATCACACCCTTCTTTTTGTTAACGAGTAATTGGTTTTGAATAAAATATTCACAGTGTTTACCTGAAGTGCGTGTATAAACAGAGGAAAAGTCTTTTGGAGGCTCACTGGAAGGGCATTTTGGATATTTTGCTGCTGCTAAAACCCTCCTAACTGAATTTATGCTTATATGTACCAGACATTCAAAAAGATACCTTCGAACAGAAAAAAACCTTTGCCACTTGGGGCACAAGGGAAAAATCAATGTAAAACACGATGAAATATGAATCGTAGGAAAAAAAGAAAATAACACAATGATTGGTTTTGTCCATTCAAATGAAAGATTTATACCTGGCTTTGTGCGTAGTTCTGTTCGTGTCTCAAGCATCTCAAATTTTCTTTTTTAAAAAAATACATCTATGGATACAATGTAGGTTTAGATACTTGCAACACAATATCAATATGGGTAAAGAGTCATGTGAAGCTCTTCTAGTACATCCTGTGATGAAGATGATGGGTACACTTCTGGGTGTGTATAACACTATTGACAAATGACCTGAATTTGTGGGTAGCCAATAATATAATCTGACAGATTTACATTCTTTTGAGCACTCAAGAAGTCACTACGGACTATGTCCAGCTTAAAGCATTTCAAAATTCATGAGACGGAATCCCGAAATCATCATGGAGTTTGTGTAAATTAATTATTAGAAAAAGAGCTGTGATGCTTTGCTTTCTGGTGCCTTAAACTATATATAAGCACATTTTTATTTTCTGCAGGAACTGACCACCTGCAGTTTTTCATGAGGCTCACATCTCTCATAATAACATGTGATTGCACCAGCATAAGTTTTGAAAATGTAGGTGCTCATGGTGAAACTCATGAAAAAGCACCACCATTTGGTCCTCTCCAGCAATTTGGGGAAGAGATTATATGCTGTTTTGAAGACCTAAACTTTAAAGTCAACCCCCAGTGTTTGCACTGTGGCTTATTCTAATCGGTGAGATACTCGTGTTTTCATCTTTGCCTAAAGCTTGATGTATAATCTTCAGCTCCCTTCTGACTACCAGTGTGTGTCAAATTTGACCTAGACAAGTGCAAATATTTTTGTATTAATCTTACCACTGTCTTTTCAGCCAAAATTTGCCAGAAGATCTAATTCCATAACCATCCAGACTGAAAAATGAGTTGGATTTCATTTGTGCCCAGGTTAGTACTACATAAGCTGACTTCATGCAGTAATAAGGGAGACTGGAACAAAGGCAAAAGCCCTGCTGGAAGTCTTGTGGGCTGTCACCTTGACTTTAGTTGCAAATTAGTGGAAGACTTTACTATAACTTGTGTGATAGGGCTTTCTGGGTGTTCTGGGAACCTGCATGTTTCAAAGCTACTTTGGTGTTACTTTCCTTCCTCCTCACCGGTCCCTGTGCTCCCTCGCTGATCTCTCCTGTATCACCTCCCTCAGTGTGAGCTCAGCATCTATGCTCCCACACGCATTACCGCCAGCACACACTTGAGGGCCACAGATCTTAAGTTTAGCAGCTCGATTGGATTTATTCACTTGGAAGCAGAGCAGGATTGCTCTGTCTCTTTGTAGCTTTAATTTTCAAACAGAAGGCAGGGTGATCAATAACCTATTCTTCTGGTAGTTTTACTTAGTTTATTCCTGTATCAGATATTAGTTTCCCCAGCGATTTTACCATCTGCAGGTTTGATGTCTTCTGTTCAATCTGACATGACCACTTGCCTGCCCCTGCCCCTGGTGTGTCACACCAGTCTCCACGTGGCCCTGAGCCACAGCATAGCTTGGCATCGCATATAAGATGAAACAATTCTGAGTTGCTGTCATGGTTTGGGTCCCCATCTTAGCCTTAGTGTCCTCCAAAGCAGTTGGGTTCCCTGCCTCCACCACAGACTTCTGAACTAAGCAATCATTTGTGAGTCATCCCGAAGCATTCAAAAAATACAGCTATTTCCATCTAGTTGTACAGCTCAATCAAATTAAGGAGCTTCAGAATATAAAATAGGCAGTGGGGAAGCAGCCTGCACACTTCATGGCCTTGCACTGTAGACAAAGAGGGGCAGAAGAAAGATCTGCTTTTCCTAAAAGCCAGTCACAGAGTAATTTATACTTAACATGGAAACCAAATACTGGGTTCCTGATCATCAATACATCAATACATCTTGAGACAAGAAGCTCAGGTCTACTTGCTGCACACTGTGTTATGGCACATTACTCATTTGCTGGAGGAGCTGAAAGGTCAGACTTTGCAGTCCTTATTCTCAAAGGTTACATAAAAAGGGCATGCCTAGTAAGAACAGAGGTTTAGTTCTTGTTTTATTACAAAAAGGAATATTGTCAAAGTGAAAGAACCTGAAATTAAAGAAAGTAAGGGTTTAAGGCCATGAGTTTAGCTATTTTCCTGATTTAGTACAAATTTTAGTTGCTAAAGCAAAACAAACCAAGAATGATTCCTTTGCAACTTTCTGAAGCATGGGCTGTGCCTGGCAGAGAAACTGCATGTAAATCTACCTTACCAGCTCTGTCCAAGGGTGTTGTCTGTCCCTCATGCTAGGTCTGTCATTTAATACTGGTTTTAACCATAGGACATAATATAACTTGTACTGTGAAGAAGCTGCAGACAGGCAGTGAAATAAAAAATCGGCAGCTATTCCCTCTTAGAATAACCACATTTTTCTGGCAGATATTTTCTATATTTCTGTTTCTCTCTTGTTTTTCGGAGTTTTCATGTGCATGGAAGTGGATCTCTGTTTCCTGAGAGATCATCTGTTCCTGCTGCTTATACCCTATTTGATGTCATGATCTCGGTTGCTGTGGAAATGATTAAGCTGTCATCAACAGGATTCAGATGGGGAATAAGCCTTGGGAGAAGATGATACAACATTCCTTCTTTTATGCAAATGTATGCAGTTAAGAATGGCAAACAAACAAACAAGCGAAATATAGAGGCAAACACCCTTCCCCCTCTCAAATCACTATTCAGACTGAGCAGATTGTTTTAAATAAGTACATTTTTTCTAGGGGTTGTCAGACAGTGTCTAGAAAATGTCAGCCACTGCTGAGGAAGTGGCAGAAGGGAGCTGGAGGCCAGTGAACATATCCTCATCCCTTTGGCTTGAAAGGGTACAAATTCCAAAGCAGATGCCAAACTCCCCTTTGTCCTAATCTTTGAACAGGTCATGACAGGTGCAATATGTTGCACAAGTAAATAAGAGTAGCATATTTTTTTGTGATTGCAAATGAATATGCAACCTGCAGAGCATCAGAGCTGTGTCCTCTGCCCTCAGGTATCTGCCTAGGGTTGTGTTAAGCACAGAAATTCAGAGTGGGAGGGGTGATGCTTCCAGATATTAGATGAAGTTATGTTGACTCAGGAAAATGAAATGCCTCTCAAAAGTACCTTTAGATTTAATTAATATGTTTTTAGAGTAGGTGACTATACTCCAAAGCAGACTCCTGTTAACCACCAGCTGATTGCATCTGGAATTGCATGGGAGATTTTTCAGCCTTTGATGAATATACATGGAAAGGAGGTGACCTAGGTTGTGTATTTGTAGTTGTAATTAGAAAGACAAACTGTGTAGGAAGAGAAAGTCAACAATGATCTTGATAATGAGTTTAATAGTGCTCTGCACGTCTGCTGTGTTCTTTGAAGTTACAATGCTGCTATCTCAGTGCTGGGTGTAAATGCCCTACAGTAAGTCAAACCCAGTTACTGTTACTTTCCAAACTCTTGGCAGCACTAGTCTATATTCAGAAAATTGTCAGAAAATGCTCAAGTGGAAACAAACTAAGTTGTTTTTTTTTTTCTCATTAGAGAACTCTGCTAAAATGTTGGGGATCTTTTTCAGGATCTGAAACTCTAAGCCTTTAATTACTCTTAATCTGCAGATAAAATTATACACATAGCATAAGGAGCAGTTGATATGTGACTAAGTTGCTCTTATTCTGACATATATAGGATGTTATAAGGCATCAGGAAAGATTAAGGGTGATAGCAGGAAAATATTTCTAGAATTTTTCAGTCATTACCAATGCTTTAGGAAATGCGTTGGGAGAGTTTCCACTCAAGAAATATGTGCTGCTTCTCTGTTCTTTCTAACAACAGCTTCTCAGAGAGGGCAAAGCCTGGGCCATGTTTTAAATTACGAATTTCAGGATCTTTGGATGATGTTGTGAACCAGTGCAGAGAATTAATTTCTTATGTTGTTTTGCTGGGGTTTTTTTCCTGGTTTCAGATGTAATTTGGTACCACTATAGGGATGTTTAGGTTCTATGTTTGAAATAGCCACCTACATCTTACACTGTTTCCTCATTGAACACCTTTTTTGAAATACCTCCAAAGCAATTTTTTAGGTGGCAGAAAGTTGCATTACAGGGTAGAAATAAGCACATGCACAAAGGGAGGGACATGAAGCTAAACATTGTACTAGATTATTCTTTGCATTTCTTATCAATAGCACACAGCACTGTAACATCTACATTACTGCCTCTCTCCAGATTTAAAGGAGACAGGTTGTATCAGTATGTTGTAGAATATTTTAACTTGTCCAACATCCCCTCACACGCAAACGTGTTCAAGAGCAGTGAGAGAGAGACAAATACAGATACAGAAGCTCAGGTGGGACCTCAATCCCTAACCCAGTACAGCACCTTGGTTTCTGGTGACAGCTCATGAGTACTTTTCTTAGCAAAGCTCCTCTGTACAGCAGAGGTGAATTCTTCCTCCTTTGTATGAATGTGCAGTTCATATACACACGACACAAACAGACATGGTATTGGCCAGTTACCGGGCATGTCTGACTGCAGACATAGGAAATATGTTGTCATTCAATAGCAAGATACAGAAAACTTTACTCTCTTTTTTTTGACAGATGTTGAAAATAGATTTAATCCTAGATGTAGTCAAAAGTGCAAGACACTATCTGCTTTCTTGTTTTATGCTATACATTCTCTCCTCCTGACAGTTTTACAGCTGTGTAATTCCACTGACTTCAGGGGAATTCTTATTTACAGCAAGTGCAAGAGAGGCAGCAAGGTCGTTCACAGTGATACCAGAAAAAGCCAAAAAAGTATGAGGTGGGCTTCTCCTCAGGAGCTAATGTTATTCCATTAGAAATATCACAGAGATTTCTTACACAGCCTCGTTGTTCCCATTGCCTTTGAAATGCCATGCAGTTCTTGGTTTAACAACGAGAAGTACAGCACTTCCTCTGACATCCTGGAGAGCAAAGAGTTACCACTGGCATGCCAATTACGGTGAACAAGGAGAAGCTTGGTCTGTTGGCAAGGCTACAAAGTGCCTTATGTTTTAATGACAAAGGCTGTCAAACGTTGCACAGATATGCCTCAGAATTAATATATTAGTAGTTAACACAAGAGGTCCTTGTCCATAACTAGGAAATGTGGTTACAGACATAATGCAAATATTGGCAGAAATTAGTCATGAGACTCTCTGCAGTTTCCCTTATATATTTTTTCTTTTTTTTTTTCTTTTTTTTTTTTTTTTTTTTTGTTCCTCCACAATGTCATTGCTTTATAAAATCAGTGTCTTCCATGATAAGCCTTTGCACTTGGAAATTTTGTCTTTGCCATCCTTTAGTCCAGTGTTATAGTTCTTGGGGGTCATCAAGACTTCCCTATGTAACACATGCTTCACATGTTTTAGAAACGTTTTAGTAGATGAATTCAGAAACGTAAATTCACAAACTGACAGGGAGAATGGTCACAGGTCTGGTCTCATGCAAGAGGCTGAGGACATGTAAGCCAGTTTTGATGAAATGACTTCAGTGAAGGAGGGTTCTTTGTGGGGCTGCAGACCTCTGTTCCCCTTCTACATTATTCCTGGCTGATGTAGGAGCAAGTTTGCTACAAAAAGTAGGTGTAAAGCTCTTTTGAAACCTACTTCTATGAAGAGTCCCTGGCCATTGCTCATTTAATGATCCATCAACACCTTTCCAAGGGGAAGTACTGTTTTGTGTCTGTAGGAGAGCTCAGCAAATGCTCATCTCATCTCAGAAGCTGTATGTTTCTGAGGGGAAAATATTAGTAGTGTCCTCTGCACCAGTTACTGTCTAAGTTCCCAAACCTGTGTAAGTAGTTTTGGTCAGCTGGCAGTTTTTCAGTGCCTCAGCATCCTTGTTCAGAGCAGTGAACATGCTTCAGATGGCAGGACTGTCCACAACCATTAAGTCTAGTATGTCTTCTGCCTGCTTTTTGCAGCATGGAAGAGGCTTGATGGATTGCCTTTCATACAGTAAACATATGCCATTAAAATCAGTCTTCTGAATCTAATGTTTTTCTAATAGATTGCTTTTCTCTCAGCTCAACATGCTTAACTCCTAGCAAAGAGTTTGGACCTCCTGGGAGGACTCTCTGTTATTTGGCATCTTCTTAAGTGATTAGAAACAGATCTTACAGAGAGAACTTTTTACTGGAGCTGTTTTGTCAGATGCTATTCATGCCCTGAAATACAAGGCTTAATGAGGTTTACTTTTCTGAGAATCAGTTGGAAGAGATGAAGGACTCAACCCCTTTCACTTATGCAGCATTGTATTTCTGTGCACTATCCCATGTGGACTCCCATTGCCTTGCACCAGAGGCAAAGCCTAGCAGCAAATGCACATGAGGGGGATGTCCCAGCTCTGCAAGAGCCCTGTGGGCAAGCAGCTGGCACAGCTCCACTGCTTCTCTCTTTTTCTCTCCTCCTCCCTTGCAGGAAAAATACCCATTGAAATCCATGTCTGGCAGAGAGTTGGTGTTAACCCTGAACTACCAACGCGTGAGGCAAGGGAGATGAATGGCTAAAATACAGCCTTGAAGGCAAATTAGGGGGGTTGACAAGATGAAAAATTGTTCAACATTTCAGTTGGGGCTCAGAGACCTTCAGCAACACAGCCCTGGGGACTGATGGAGCTCAGCAAGTGCTGCTGTGTGTCAGACTGTTTTTACCGTTCTTTCCAGATAAGGAAAGTACCATCTCAAATGAAAGACTGAGAACCTCAGTGGTGTGCACGGCAGGCAGAGACATCTAAGAGCACAATTCTTTCTGCTGCACTCAGAAATCAGGAATCATCCTGCAGAGCTGCTGGGTGGGTCACACTGCTACAGGTTTCAGAAGTGTAATTTGTTTGTTTGTTTCATTTATAGAGAAACTTAAAAGGCATAATATTTATCATACTGTCTTTATTTTTAGCAACAGCAGAGATGAGTCAATTACATCAATTCCCCTCAACGTATGGAGCATACAAGATAGGTAAACAATTATCCATGTATTCTTTAATCAGAACAAAGTAAATTCTCCCCCTTCAATTTCTTCATTCAACCATTTTTTTTTTTCTTTCCTGGTTTACTCAGGTTTACTCTGTGCTGATGTACTATTTATCTAGATTTCGCCTCTGTAGGGTTACCTTGCTTTCTGTGAGCATAAGTATGTCTAACAAGGGAAGATTTGTCCTGAGATGCAATGTTTTGAAGACTGAATCATCAAGCCATGGTTTCTCTGCCTTCAGTGTACCATCCTAGCCCACAAGTGTTATGCATGCTTCATTCCAAACAGAAGCTCAAAGAGAAAATTAATTATTCAGATTGAAAGTCAAAGGAGAGTAAGTTTTGAGAGTTGCCAGAATTTGATTACTTGTTGATGCCTTTGTAGGTGTAGCATTCTGGGGAGAATTTTCATGCAAATACTGCCTCCTTCAGAGTACTGGAGGCTTTAATAGGCCACCTTCTTCCAGGTGAAAAGCAATGCACTTGCTTTCTGGTTTTTCTGGTTTCTATATGTAGTAAGAAAAATAAAAAGATTGACACTGAAAAGAAATGAGATAAAAACCACAGAGGATCTCCACAAAAAGCAAATTTATGAATTTTAAAATGAAGCTCCAGATGCGTGTTTGTTGATTAAGCAGCAAATATCTCGAGAGCCAGGAATTTATTGTTTATGTGCAGATCCAGAAATTAAGAGATAAAATACAAAAGATGGCTTAGGAAACACCTTGCAGCAGATCCAGCTAAGGTCAGTAGATTAGGTGTTCTTATGATCTGCTCTTTTTGTCAACATCTCAATCTGACACTGAATTTTTGTTTGTTAGTCTACAGAAATCCGCTGCATGAGTTGTGTGAATGGGCACCATATGGATATGCAGGCTGGTGAGTACACACAGCAGTTTTATTATGCTAAGGAGATATTCCTGTGGCTGCAATGAAACAACTCATAATCAGCTCCCAGCTGACCCCACTCTCCTGTTCCCTAGTCTCCTGAAGGATGCAGTGGGATTCTGGAGTCCAATGGAAAAATTGTGGTGGTTTCTCTCCTTTCACCTCATTGATACTGCTACATTCATTGTTTCATCAGGCACCAGAGGTCTCTGATAAGCAGAGAAACTCTGGAGGTCCTTAAAGAAATCATTCAGATCTGTATGCTATGTCAGAGTTGTTTCTGGATTTGGCTTCCCTCTCCGAATCCCTTACTCATGCTCCTAGTTTCCTCTGGTGCATTCACTTTCCAGTGACTATCTCCCCGCGAGTGAAAGAGCAGAACATGAGCATTTTCTGTTCCATGTTCAGCTTTAACAGACCTTGGCTACAATTTATCCCAGTTAGATGGGTACATTAAGCATGAATCAATGAAAGGAAGCAGGCAAAGCATAGTAAATTCAGGATTACACATGCCCATTCAACTGTACCTAGGGTTTAGCTGGCTGTAAATGAAAGCAGCTGTTCCAACACAGCACACGGTGATGAAGAGATTTTTCTCTAGAAGCAGACTTATACATATTTTCATCTCTGCCTGATGAGTATCTATAAGTCACAGATATCTCTCTAGGACCATTTATGCAGGTAAAATCTGAGCTATTAATGTTGTCCTCCTCCAGAAGACAATTTGAGAAAAAGAACCAACCAAACCAAAGCCTTCCCATAAGTAGATAACAGTTATTATATGTTGATTTACCCTTCCTTCTTCCCAATTTTTAGTTGGACACTCAATTATACAGCCATATTTTAATTGAAAGTTATCTGTTGGTCTTCTAATTTCTTCGTAAAAATCTTTGCAATAAGAGTCATATTATTATAGGTGCTGATTAATGGTATAATATCTCAAAATTAATAGTTTTGTCCTTTCGCCTTCTTGTATCTTCTGATTCAAGGCTTGTGTATCTGCAGTTTAGAAAGCAAAAAGGAAACTAGATTTCACTGATTGTTTTAATGTAGCAGCTAAAATATTCAGCTAGAAATAAAGCTTTAACTTTTTTCAGAGATACAGAATTAAGGTATGAAGAATGAAAACGTACTTTTTAGCTTGAAATGTGGGTTGTTTTTTTTTTTTGTTCTGATGTGTCATTTGATATATGTCAAAATAATGTAACTGCAGTGGAATTTAAAATCAGGGAGCCACTGAGTGGTTTGATACAGCAATAATTGTTTCCTTTCTCCGTTCTTATGGGTAACTATCACGAGTGACAGCAGTAACTTTTCGCTGAGCTACCAACTGCCAGAAGGGCTATAATCATAACCCTCGTTTGTGATGTTGTTGGACTGGTGAGATTCCATTCAAAATAATACAGTGCAATTATTATTTACTCCAGTGGATGGGCAAGACAGCAAATCTAGTATAAAATGCTAAAGAGGAAAAGGGTTTCTTTGAGCTCATATTCTGTTTAACAGAAATATTGCTTAGAACAAGAATGCAACAAACCACAGGCACCTGGATCAAGAATAGTGCTGAACAGAATAAAATCTCAATTGAAACCAGAGATGTAGTTCTCAACTGAGTGCTGATCATTGCATTTTAAAACTAGATTCACCAAAAAAAAGTCCTTAGATGGAGCTGCTCATCCATGGGACCGAGAACTGGTTGCATCTGAATGCTGAAGATCTCTGAGGTCAGCATATCTACCCACTTCTCACTGACGAGCTATGAGAAAGGCTTTGCCTTCTACCAACCATGTCCAGAAAAATATTGCTGAAAGAGATACCCCCAAACCAATTTCTCAAGAGGCTTAAAAGTCAGGACCTGCCAAGTAGGGGGAAAAGAGAAATTTGGGACCACATGCTTAAGGCCAGTAACACTCTACGTGTAGATACAAATAAAATAATAAACTTGAATTAACAATGCTTAAAGCAGGATTAATTTTAAATACGGGGTTAAAAGTGGCAATAAACACAGAATTCCAGTCTCCTGAACTGACTGAATAAATAGGTGAAGCGGTCAAATGAGGAGGAGGAAGATTTTCTAGACTTCAAGATTCTCCCTAATCAGTGGAGATTCGCTACAGCTGACTCCGAACAAGATTGAGTTTACACAGGTGATTTTGTTACTGTGTTCCAGAAGAGACCTGCAGTATGTTAGGGCAGTATGCTGGCTTCATTCGGGTTTTTGTGGGGAAGCTGTTTTCTGCCACACTGCATGACTGGCTGCATGAACACAAAGCAACACTGTGGAGAGTGTACCACTAATGCAACAGGTACAATCAATCATCTCCAATTTTATTCAATTTCTTTAGGAATCTGCTGGCACAACTTGGACTGGCTCTTTTGGGTGAAATGTGGGGGTGGCAGGGAAACAGCTGCTATTCACCTGAATCAATTGTTAGAGGATGATGAGGGGAGGAGAAAAAAAGGCCAGTAGGTCTCCTTCCTGAGAACTGCTGCTACCAGATGCCTGGGAAGTGATGAGTGTTGGTTTGGAAGACTTCTTAGAGTTGTTTGCTTGTTTGGAATTTTGTTATTGGATTTTGGTTTTAGTTTGATTGGTTGTTCTTTTTTTTAATAGTATCTAAGCAAAATGTTAGACGTTTTTACCAACTAAAAAGTATCACAGGGAGGGGGCTGAGAGTCCAGGGCCTGTTTTTCTTTCCTCTGAGGAGAGCAGTCTCCTTACATAGTTAGAAGATCTAAATGTTAGGTGCTGCTGGGTGGGCTTGCTGGAGTTGGTAAGAAGGGAGCCTGTAAGCTTTCTCGAAGGTGTGGTAACTTTGTTTTAATGTTTTACTGTGAAGATGTAGATTAGTTTTCTCTCTGTGGCTTCTTTGTGCTAGGACGTTTAGGTCCTCTCCCTCCTCTTACATGGTATTTTATTCTCGTTGGAATTACTCCTCTCGGCAGTGCAGCTACGGAGCAGAGAGTGTCAGGCCACTCAACCACCAACTGCTGCTGTTTCCAGAGGTATTGGGATGAGGGAAAGTAGATACAGCAGTAGTTGTGATCTTGTGAGCCGTCTTTTGTTGAGTTTCTCAGAACACCTTTAAAATTTTACTTATGTATGAAGATGTATTTTGGCAGGCTTGTGTGGGGAGCAGAGGATGCCTTGGTAGATGGGCAATACTGCCCATTTAAAGCTCTGTATCTTAGCATCCCTGTGCAGACTGGAACTGGTGTTCCTTAAGTGCCTCCCCTAATAGCTACCCTTCTCCAAATTAAGAAAAGCTGTAGACTTAGATGCCACCACACTAACTGGATACCATATGAGTGCACCTTTTCTGTATTTAGGAAGCATGTTGTGGAAGACAATAGAGTAGTTTAAGAAGTAAGATACAAGGAAATTGGCATTTCCTCTAATTGAAATACAATCCTTCAGATTAAACTGAAGAACTATAGGTTGTCACTAATTTATTATTCAGAGAGGAAAATAGCTCTCAAATTGCATATAGTGCAGTACTTGGCCTGCTGAGCATTTTCCATAATGATTCATTTGTAATATTCTTCCAGTGTAAGAAGGGGAGGGGAGGATGATGTTCCTAACTAAAGATGGTCTATCATTTCCTGTATTGGCAATTGTGTTGTTACTCATAATTTTCAGATGAAGGACTTGAAGTACTCTGGCAGCTTTGTGATAAAAAGGGAAAATGTAGTGCTTTCGTGAAAATAACCTTGAAGGTAAATGAAAAGTTATGTCCATCCAGGTGCAGATCTATTAAATGTTCCCTTGATACACAT
Organism: Serilophus lunatus; assembly: GCA_013399895.1. Classification (NCBI taxonomy): domain Eukaryota; kingdom Metazoa; phylum Chordata; class Aves; order Passeriformes; family Eurylaimidae; genus Serilophus; species Serilophus lunatus. The sequence continues at coordinate 521,689 of VXBA01001038.1, read as the reverse complement.
TACAATAGAAATATTTAAGCAGGCAGTATATAAAAAATTGAAAGAAATACCAAGCCTCTGAAGTCAGTGTATGTCCTCGCTATTTGTAGGACTATTTTTGTGTTATGAAGGTTTCTTTTCTTGTTTTTAGTTTCTCTCTTAGTAGTGAAGCAATTGTCTTGGTGCCGGGTGGAGAAAACATAGCTTCAGAGATACATGGCTTTTTGTATGCAATTGTATGAAAATGTAACAGAAGAGAGGTAGAGCAGTGGAAGGAGAAAAAAACAAGAATCTAATAACATGAAACTGAGTCGGAGGTGGACTTTTGGATAGGGGTCCTTTCTATTATTGTCAGAGTGGTGAGATCTATCTTATCTCTCTGTAATGCCTCATAGCCCTTAGACAACTATTGTGTGAAATCGGCTACCCCAGGCAGGTAATAGCTGAGTCTAGTGGTGTTATACTGGGAAACATGGAGCCTGAAAACAGGGACTGGAAAGTCATTTCATGTTTCTGGCTCAATCCTGGCTGGGTAGATGCTCTGTCCCTAATGCAGAAGAGAGGGTTATTTGCACAGTAATTCTCCTGTCATGAGATGGTAGCTGTGGAGAAAACCTGAAGAGATGTCTGGTCTGAAAGAAGAGAGCGCATTGTGTGTAAGGACAGAACTCTGTGAACTAGGCAGCCTATCCTTGTCTCAAGGGCTGGGAGACTATGTTAGCAGCTTGAAGGCTTCCAGAACTGTGTGGGCAGCCTTAGGGCTTCAAGGACAGAGCTGAGGGGAAGAACAGATGCTTTCCTGCCCTCTGAACACTGAGGGCAATCACTGCCAGATCAATATTGATTATAGGTTTGTTGAGAGGAAAGTATAATGAATTATCAGCTCGATGCACCATCCTGTTGCTGTATTAGGTCTTTTAGGTAAAGTAGATGCAATTTAAGGGAAGAGGACAGGAAAAGGTCACTCCAAAAGCAGGTGCAATCTGTTACCTTTTGTGTCACACTAGAGTCTGTAGGGAGAACATTATCTATGTTACTATGTGAGTTATTTCTACTATGTTGAACTTTCAAAAGCTTGTGGACAGATGCTTAGGGACAAACATATCATAGAATGCTTTGGATTAGAAGAGACTTTAAAAGTAATTTAGTTACAACCTCCCTGCCACGGGGAAAGATGAAAGCATTTGAAAAATAGCCTGGGACACTGTGTTCTTGGCAGTGGGAACACTTTTTCTAGCTGCTTTTCTCTTCTTAGTAAAAAAAACAACCCAAACAACCCACCTCCTGTTCTGTGACTCTCCAAAGTTTTTTAAAAAGTTGCTACCATCCCAATGGAAGTTGAAGTGGGATCTCCCTTTCCAAAATAACCTAGCTAATGCAATTGTAGTAGTACAAGGAAACATTTTTAATGCTGGTAGTTAAGGAATGGCACATGCAGTTATAAAATTGAAAAGAAGCAAAAATTATGACTGTCGCACAAAAGCATCACTTTAGGGTTGAATAATAATTAAGAGAATGACTCTTTTTGAGTGGTGGTAGCAATACGATATTAGTCATGATTCCATGGCAAAGTCAGGAGACATTTTCATGTATTTTTACTAGAAATATCAAGGCATCTACAATGACTAGGGAANAAAAAAAAAAAGCAAACCACAAAACCTAATCATGTATCCATTAAAAGAACTGAGATGCTTTCAAGTCAATGTCTTTTCTCCCAATGACAATGAAGGGGTATTATTTCTCAGAACTAATAAATATGAAAATGCTGGGGTTTGTTGGGTTTATTGGATTTTCTTTTGTTTTTTTCTTCTACAAAGTTCTTGAGGAATGAAAAGTGAAAATAGTCTTCATTATTGGTTCCACAGTTCTGTACAAGCAGCACAGACAAGTAGCACCAGAGACAGCTTTGTTTTTCAAGGTTCACTTTTTACCTTCTCTGATATTTGAAATAGCTATACAGCTAGAACTGTGTGTCTTGTTCAAAAGTTTAGATTTGGCTTCTTGGTTACCAGTTTTGTAACTGAGCATTCTGGTGGTGAATGTAATGGTTTGGGTACTGTTGGTCAAATAATGTCTTGCTATTAAAAGGTTTTGGTGTAATTATCAAAGACCTTGAAACTATCAGTTCAGAATCAGGAAAAAGTGTATAATTGTATGTTCATAAAGTTATTAATCAGATATTTTGTTGTTTATGGTTCAAATGGGAACTGTAATCTCGCAATATTGGATATAGTAAAAACTCTAGTCTGGGATTTTTTTTAGTGGTGATTTATTTGCAGTTGGCTATTAACTGGACAATAGGAAGCTTAATCTAGATTCTGTGGTGCAGAGATGGTAGATGATGGTATAGATACTTGGGGAAATGGGACATGGCCTCAGTCCTAACATATACTATTCTTCCTCGTTTTAAGGCACCTCCAAAAAAACTAAGCAAAAACTTTATTGATCAGGCCTGTCATTTCCATCAAATTCTGTATTACTGCAGAGGTGATATTAAGCATCCGTTTGAAAAAGTCATGAAAATAGTTTCCAGGATAGTTTTATTTCAGGTTTTCTATTGTAAATTGAGATGACTGGAAGTCAGATGGTTCTCTGTAGGTTAATCTAGTACATTTGGGGATTTTAAAGAAGCTGTAAGGGCTCAAGATGGCTTGCTCAGAGCTTAAGTGTTGCTGTGTGCCCATATATTTCTATAAATGGACATGGCCTTAATACTGGAAGGTGTGGTCCCAGTAACAGAGATGAATGTTAGCAGTAAAAGTTCATTTTGTCAGCATTCAATTCTTATGTCTCATCGATAATGTTTTACTGATAGTAAATTCCCTAATAAGAACAATTACGAGATTTAGTAATCCCATCAGCCAACTCCGTGGCATTCATTAAAATGGCCTTTTAAGTAGTAATGCTAGGAGGTATTTAGAAGAAAAATGCGGTGAAGGATGAAATTCTTTTGTAGAGAAAGGGCTCTGGAAATCATGCAAATGTTTTTGAACTGCTCTCAGTTTTGTGGTGTCAGAATATTAGGACTAAAGTGCTTTCTGGTGGCTTATGATGCCTTCTGGGTCATCGTGCTGTCAGGATCTCTATTGCTGTCTTGACATATTCTCACATAACTGAGCACACTTCCAGTTCCAGTGACCTTGCACATCAGAGTGTGTATAAGAGGAAAACGTACTCAGTCGAAGTGAAACATTGTTACAACGTTTTTAGGTAAAATCCCGAGATTTCATAAACATCCTATTTTAAAATAAGCCGGGAAGTCATTTTTCTTGGAAAGTAAGACATAGCACCTGTTTCCTTTTCTCAAGTGCTTGTAGAACCCATTTTCTGTAGAATTTAGAGTATCACTTTCTTTACTGTCTTTCCAGTACTAGTCTCCAAAAATAAAATTATGGTTTGTGAATTAAGCTGAGGCTGAGAATGTGACTCTTAACAAGAATGAAATAAGGTGCAGCCAAGACAAAGCATTTGCTTCCCAGCAAGCCCACCTTAAAAAGTATAAGGATACCTAATAGCAGATACCTGAAATCTGCATTTAAATAGACTCATGATGGGGCAGATTACATCCTTTTTCCTCTGAGTAATGTTTGATGTTTATTATAGCCTAAATCTGCAGTTTTGTGATGGAGTATTAGTGGGTACCTGCAGGAACCAGGATGATTTACTCGTTTATGTACAGGCTGTTTACATTGCTAAGGGAGAATGACAAGACCAAGAAAGCCTGACTGTGCTAAAGCCCTGAAGTGAAATCAAATACAGTTTTCCCTTTCTCTTTTCATCCAGAAGATCCTAAGAAAAGGGGAATTGAAGGTTTTAATCAGACCACATATGTATAGAGCACCATAGCTGAATTATGTGATGTTTGGAGATATTTTTTAGCGCTGCCTGTGTATATTTGATTTCTGTAATTAGGATTGAAGTGGGCGTGCTTCCTGATAGTGCACTCTCTAAACAGCAACACTCTTCTGGGATCCTGATTAAAAATTTCCCTACTCTTGGTTCATTTTTAGTTTTCTGTTTGTATTTAGTGTGAGGAGAGAGAAGGAAAGACTGATACACCTAGGGAGGTCAACAGCCTGCAGGCCTAAAGGCAGCCAAAACAAAACTACTTTTTTTCTCTTTTTTTAATTGGCCCTGCTTAAGAATGAGATCTGCTGCTCTGAGCAGATCATATCATTGTGCAGGGCCACCTCCTGACTTGTGTCCATCTCTGCGTGACCACAGGCTCCTTGGGAAGTGTCATCATCTTGTGCCTCAGCAGGTGTGGGAGGGCAGAACCTCTGTCCAGCCCATTGCCTCCCTGAGGGGGCTGTGAGGAGTAGTGAATACCTGTGGGCAAGCAGAGATGGGCAAGAGGGAGGAGAAATGTGTGTGTGTGTTTTCTTTTGTCTTTGCAATGTGGAGGATGCTGTCCCTGTGGGACTCCAGGAGATGCTGATGGGGTTTGTAGCATTGGTGACAGCAGTGTGCCAGGGCTCTGTGGAAAACACATGGATTAGCGGGGAAACAGGGAGCAGGGGGATGAACAGGGGCCCTGGGACGGGTCTGTCCCCACCTGTAGGGTCCATAAGTACTGGAGTAGGAGTCTTGGGGCATCGCTTCCCGGTTTTCTTTACTGATAGGGTATTGGAACAAGCTGCCTAGGGAAGAGGTGGAGCCACCATCCCGGGATGCATTCAAAAAAAATGTAGATGTGGTGCTTAGGGACATGGTGTAGTGGTGGACATGGCAGTCTTGGATTGGATTTGACCTCAGAGGGCTTTTCCAAACTTAATGTTTGTTTGACTACCTAGGGAGCAACATGAAGTGACAGGGTGACATGGAAGAGCAGGGGCCAGGGGAGGTGGTCTAGGGCCCCAGTGCTGAGTGCAGCTTCTTTTGAGCCTGAACCAGTTCAAACAGTTCTTTTTATTATTTACCTCAGTTAACGTCTACTTGCAGGCTTCCTCAGATGCTGCTGAGGAAGTCAGTCATGAACTGCTACAAGGCATAAGAACAGTACAAAATATCAGGAAATACCAGTTTCTGTGACAGAAGGGGGACATGAAACGCTGAAAATACAAAAGGGAAGGGTGGCTTCAGTTCAGGTACAAAGAAGGCATCTGAATTCTTAAAATGGCATCAGCTGTCAGAATTAATACTACTTTGAACTTTATAGCCCTAGAAACTCCTCTTCTGTCAAGCTGTTTGGGATCCTAAACAGTTATTCTCAGTACTGCTCAAACCAGTGTCACACTCATATCGTCAGTTTGATGTTTGATGTCTGTCATGCATCAGAAGGCAAACACAATTACGTGCTTATCAAAGATACCTCAGAGCTGTTTAAGAAAGTATCATAGGATGCTTTTGATGTTCCCCTTCTCCCTCATGACTGTAGAATTTTAAATTTAAGTAAAGATTTTCTAGTTAAGGTTTAAGAGATGGTTGTTGGAGAAACAGGACAGATACTCCAACTTATATCTCTAACAAATGACAGAGTCAGTGACCTCTTGACAAATGGTGGGGGGATGATCTGTGGTACTGTGGGCTCTGGGAATCTAAGGTGAAATGGTAACATTTAATTTTGGAAAACTAGAGTTTTTTAAATGTGCCTTGTACTGTTCAGGTCATGTTTCTCTGTCTTTGTTTCATCAAAACACACTGGCTTGAATTCTGACCCAGTGATATGGCCTGTTTCAAGAGATGCTGCTTTTCCTCAGTAATTTTGTTTTGTAGCTTGAAGGAAAATGGCTCCTACAGTGTTAAAACTCCTGTCATACTTGCTAACCTACATGTGCTGATATAAGAACCAAACCTGCCTTTTCATCATCAGTAAGAGTGTTGCACTCAGCCTAATGTTTCAAAATTCACTGTGGACAGAAGAAGCAAGAACAAGTCTGTTTGGATTATCAAGCCACAATGTTTCAAAGGATTGCAGGCCTTTTTGGACACTGAATGTGTTGGAAATCATAGAAAAATCTACAGATTTCCTCTTCCCACTCTTATCCACCTTCTTCAAAGCCAATTCCTTCATCTTGGCCTTAAGGTCATCAATGATGGTAAAATGTTGCTATTATTGATGCTGTGCTATTCTGTGAGATTGTTTCATCCGTGAATAAAATAAGGCCACTCTTTTGCAGATGTTTTCAGCTCCTTGTTATTGTACACAAAAGAATGGTTTGGCAAGTGTGGTCCAGCACTTGTATGATCACTTACAGAATGGTACTTAAGTCTGATTAATATGCAAGGTGGAAGAACAGACCACGAAAGTGAAAGCTCAATGTGGAAAGAGCAATGTAAGAAGAAATGCATTTGTGTTAGGAAATATGCAATGTTGCATGAAAATAGACGAAGGCTGTAATAGTGGGGCTTCAGAAGTGAAATTGCCAGTTTTTGGAGAAACCACTAATCCTTAACAGTTCAACAAACACAGGAGAATTTCATTAACCAAGTTATGTTTCCAAACTGTGGTATGATAGGTCGTGAAAGATCCAGATTTAGTAAACTCACTTTATTTGTGGGCAAGCTGGAATTGCAAGTATTGATCTAGATCTTTTTGTTCTACTGAGTTTAGTATTGTGTGGAGATAAGAGAAAGAATAACAAACTGTGTGCTAAAAAATTTTAACAGAGATTTTGAGAGGAGTTTGAAGCTGGAAGTAACTGGTTTATTCAGCTAAAAGTAGAATATAAAAAAATTTTGAGAAGTTGTGTGTTCAGTCTGCCTGAGGAATCAGTTAAGAAGGAAAAGGAGGATGCATTGTGGTTGGAATACTAGATTTTGAACTCTCCATATAGTCAAATCTTCCTGATTTAGTCTTGCTTGTTTCTTGTACCTGTAGTTATGTCTTTCTTTCTTATTACTCCTTTCATTTTTATTTGTTTTTTTTTGTTGTGGAAGTCTTTCTTTTCAAATAGCAGTCGTCTTAAAACTGGATAATATCTTTGTGAGGGAACTATGAAATTGACTTTGTTCTTTAATATTTTCTCTTAAAAAGTTGTAACTGCTCTAGTATTTTGAAAATAGATTTAATAATGAAGAATCAGCATATAATGATGCATTCCTGGGAAGGAAATAATAACCAATAATGGTTTCTGTTGGAAACCTGGAAATGCCATTACATGTCAATGTGCTCACATGGTATGTAGACTCACTGGATGGCTGTTATATTACTCATGTACGTAGCAATAAAGGAAACTATTTTCCCAGCTGTAAGTTGCATGCTCACAAGCACAATACAATAATGCAGATGACTGATGGTTTCGACATAGCTTTTGTTAGCTGTTCTTAAAAAAAAATAAAAAGCCAAAGAAACAAAACCAAGCTGAGTCTGATTCAGATGCTCACTGTTACTGCTGACAGGGGCTATGAACACTTTATGCCACCATTCAGCAAGTTCTAGCCAATCACAGAAAAGGGTGAATCAGCTTCAGCCAGGCTCCCTCAAGACTGATAAAATCAGAAGTTTTTCACTCAACAGTAGGTTATAAGGTGGGCAGATGCAAGCTTGGCTGCTCCACTGAAAATGAACTGGGGTGTTGTGAAATGGAGTAAAGGGGCTTCCTTCTCTTCCCTGTTGGATCCCACAACTGTTAATGACCACATGATAGTAGAGGTTGGTTACAAACCAAACCCTGCTAAAATTGGAAATTTCACCTCACTAATACACTTTTTTGAAGCAGGGAAAAGGAAAAATGTAAATACAGGTAAATATTGAATTTCAGGGCAGTGTTTTTGTCTGAAGTGGTATATGAAATACAGGAGATCAATATGAAAGGATTAATCAGTGTCCTGCAGACACAGCTGATAAAGCAAGTCTACTATTAGCACAACTAATTAAGTCAGTTTTCTATATTGAATATATATTGTTTTTTGAATTTGCTTGTAACAACTAAAACTTTTGGCGCTTGGAGTACCAGTAATGACTCTACTTTGCATGAACTCCAGAATCTGCTTGTCATAAACTGAGCACACATTGCAGCCTTTCAGGAGGTAATTTTTAGGAATAAAGTCCTTTGCTGGTCATAACTCATTAAATGTTTAAGTATTTAACTTTGCCAGATCTTGTTGTTAGATTTAACTGAAATTGGTCATTGGATTCAAAGGACATCCTGTCCTTTGGTCTTGCTATGGAGTGCCTGAAAGCACTTGATTTCTTTTCTTTGTTTCAGTGACTAGCCAAATAGCTCTCACATTCACAGCAATATGCTGTAGCAGGTAATTTACAGTGCCAAAAATAACAAGTTCTATTTTAACCAAATTTATCAGTACCTGTGATCTCTTCCAAGCCCTGCATACGGAAGAGAATGTATAGCAAGATATAAGTTATTGTTCCCAATAAAATCCCTACAAGCTGTATTATTCTGATGCAATTTAACAATTTCAGCTTTGTCTGCTGGAAGAGCTTATTGAGATACCTTCTTGTTTTGTGAAGAACCCAGGGAATGGCAGCTGTACAATGTGACTTATCATAAGCATAATGAGATGATGCTAGCTGGATGCTGCAGTGACAAGGATAGAGCAGCCTGCTGCATTGTCTGTTCCTGTCTGGAAAGGCCATTCTGGTCTTTGTCCTGCTTCTCTTTCCATAAAAGTAGCAGCTACTATTTTAAAAGCGGCCAAGTTCTTTCAAGGTGCAGCCTGATTCTCCTATGGTGGGGTGCACATATTCTGTCCTGAAGAGATAGCTGTTGCTGGCATGCCATAGTGTGTGGGGAACAGAGAAAAAGACAAGTTTGCTTTGTTGTTTTTATTTTGAAAATACTCAGAATGAAACAACCCCCCAAAAAATCAAAACTCCCAAACCACAAACACTAAACCCTTAAAAAACCTCCACCCAACAACAAGCTCATAACTTTCAGCTATTTCCAAGACCATTTTCTTTTGGCAGTTCCATACAACATGTAATACTGTGAGAAATGATTGGGTGAGATTAATGAGCTGGACAAAATCCATGTGTGCTGCTCATCTTAATGGGGGACAGGAGCCTGCCTTCACACTGCAGAAGACCATGCTGGTGAGCCATGGCAATTTGTCCAGTCCTGAGTCTGAAGAACCACATTCTTGCCATTTGTGTGCTGTATACCATGGGATTGTCTGCTTTATGCTGCCAGATGGTGAATTTCTGTTGTGAATGAATGGTGAAAGGAAAATTCAATTCTACATAAGCTCTGTCAGAACTATCTAATTGACAAACATGTATGTGCCAAGAAAGGATAAGAGACTGAAAGGTAAGGTCTTTACAAAGGCAGGGAAGATGTGAGATAGTGGTACTACTTGAGACCTAGGTCCTAGTTTGTTAAACAAATTAAAGGCTTGTTTAAAGTTAATTTCCTCTAGAGACTGTTTTGTTGGTTAAGGATATGCTGAAGTTGTTTGATGGACCAGGGATCTGAATAGGAAGTAATGTACTTAATGTCTAACTTGGTGCTGATGTTCTTTCTTCCACATCAGATGGGTCTCAACATTTGTCAGGACAGCTTGGAAAAAGGGCACAAAAAACCTTATGTATTTTTAATAGTATGGTAAGGAGATTTTGTGTTTATAAAACTTTTAATGCTAGATCCATGAACTTCATAACCACCTTTAAGCCACCTCTGGGGACACATGAAGCAGTTCAACAGTACATTTAGCAAAAAAGGGGAACAGCAAGAGCTCTGCTTTCCTATTTATAGACATGATAGATAAGACTTGAATATATGATGTCTATTGCTTTTAAAAACAAAGCTGTGTTTTTATAACCTAAATACTTCCTATTAACCGTGTAAGGTTGGGTGAACCAAAAACCAATTGTCATAAAATACATATCCTTTATTTTAATTTAGCGTACAAAAAATTAATTTTGAATTGCTTCTGTTGTTTCAGACAAATCACACAAGTTTAAATAGGAGAGTCAGAAATCAATTAACATGATTAACAGGGAAATATGCATAGACAATTTCAAAGTATTTAGGTTTTGCCCTCCAGCAAAATCTTTCAGTCTTTTCATTTGGGAAATGTTCTGCCTTAGGGTCTGGATGACTCATATAGTGACAGTAAAATGCATGAGCCGTTCAAATACGATTCGGGTTAGTAGTAAGTGAAAGTCATATTGTCAAATGTATGCTCAGGACCTGAAATATGATGCTCAGAACCAGACTCAGCAAAAGTCTGAGGTGTCCAGAAATTAAGGGCTTGTTTGTCTAAACTGTAGGCACTGGGTTCTTAGAGGAGAGATGCATTCCTGTTCCATCTGTGGTTCCTAGAACAGGGCGTAGGGAGAACTGGGTTTCTTGGCACATGGTTCTGTAGCCAGAGATGAGAAATAAGAAACTACCACTAACTAGTAGAATGTGTTGGTGAGAAGGATGTTAATGAAAATCTGTCCCATTCCAGAGGCCTGCTGTCTGGTTGCAATGTCAGCTTAATTATTTGCTGATAATTATGAAAATGGGTCACTTCCTTTCTTAGCTGAGTGCTCTGAGTAGTTTTTTGCATATCCTGAGTCTTCTGACGCTTAAGGATGCCAAATTCTTTCCTGGAATGGCTTTAACAGGAAGTGAATCTGCTCAGTCGCTCCAACTTCACTCTTCTTCCAACCATTTATCCTGGGCTTAACACGAGCCTGCTGTGAGACATGGGTTTGCAGTTCCTCAGCCAGAGCAGAGAAGTGAACCAGGGTCCGCTTTTTCCAAATAGAATTCTCTAGCAGCTGGGAAGACTAGGTCATAGATAGTGGGGATGCCGGTCATGTTTGCCCTTTTGCCCTCCATCTGGGTAGTTATTAGTAAAGGTTAATGCTGCATCTAGATTTTTAGAATTAGACAAGAATTTCTATAGCAGTGTTAAGCCGCTAGAGGAACAGTTATGGCTTGAATTTCCAACTTCTGAAAAGCAGAAGCTTTTCAAAGCTTTGAAATGAGAACATTCCTCGACTCTTAAACTAAGATTTGCTTTCCACCAGATTTTGTGCTATGTGGACTTCAGCAGACACATTTGTTGCAAATGAGCATGTATTCACTAATCACATTTGTAGCAACTATATGCCAAAATAAATTCAGTCGAAAAGGTTCTTGCATGAGTTCCCAGGCAGAAATATCTTCACAACCCCCTTTAAGGAATGTCATTGAGCTATATGTCATGTCTGGGAGCCAAAAGAGTTGACTTTGTTGCAGTTCGTCCATCTTTGTTGTTCCTGGATACTATTTTTTTTGTCTTTCCTAAAATCACCATTTGGGTCTTTAGGTCCTTTGTGATTGGTGAGGGAAGTGGTCGCTGTTTGACTGTTTCAGGTGACTTGTAGAGTCATTTATCAAGGAACCTGTGTTGCTCGTTGATTTCCTTCAGAGTCTCTCAATGGCCCTGAGAGTTCCCTTCTCAATTAAAATTCCAGGCTGGAGAAAAAATAGTGGCTGCTGCCTTCATGGCTATAATAATTTCATGATTGCTTGAGGAAATAGGTGGCCAGCTGGGGAGAGGATAAATCAACCATTGGTCCTCCTGTCTTTCAAGTAAATTGTCCATTGATCACCTTCCTAATAGTCTTGTTGGACTTAGTCAAGGACCTGAACTGCAGCACTCTACTAAAATGGCAATTCATCCTGCAGCTCTTCAGTTACTATTAGTGACCCGAAATGGAAAAGAATATGAACAACAGATTTTTTTTTTTTTAATAAGGCAGAGAGGGAATGCATCCTTTAGAAAACAGCTTTTCCATAAGTTTTCTTCTCTATAGAAAAACCTTTGACACAGGATTACTCATTCCTGCAATGAGGTGTGAAAAATGCATTCTGTAAACACGCATCTGCCCCAGTCTTTTTCTAGTCAAAATAGTGGGTTTGTTTTTAATCTAAAGATGTTATAATTTTGTTCCCTTTTCCCTTTTAGTCTAAGGACTTTTTTTGATTGTATATTTTTCAAGCCATTTAAGTTGTAAGGCAGAAGAGGTCTCTCTGTGTTGCTATTTGAACTATATGCTATATGTCTTCAAGCTGCAGGAAGACTCCTTCAAAGTTGAGAGTTGCTAAAACTTTCCCCTCCTAGAAAGCTACATTTGTTCATCTGAACAAGCATTTTTAAAAGCTGCAGGATGCACTGAAAAGCAGTCTTTCCTATCTAGAGGACAAGGGCTTCCACAAAGACTGCATTTTAAACTCAAATTTAGGACAAGGTTCAACAGTAGCACCTAGGGCCTTTTCCGTGCAGGTATTCACACCTGTTTTTGCACTGTGGGATTGGACTTTTCATTAAATTAAATCAATACTTGGCTTCTTTCCTGATGCACTATCACACTCTGCTGCAAAGATATTTTCTGTGATGCAAAATGAGCTTTGCTGCTATTCCAATACTAATGACTGATGAATTACTGCCAGGTAACAGATAAAACAGTGAGCTGGTGAGTCTGAGTTGGGAGAAATATAGGCCTGAAGAGTTTGTCCCAAGTTCTTACAGCTTTTCTTCATATCTTATATTCAAGATTGTAGAGCTGCGTGGTAGAAAGGGAATTATTGGGGTTGGTTAAAAAAACTCAAAGCAAAAACAAAGCAATCCAAACCCATCACATTCAGTAGCTTCGTTTTCACTTCATTTTGATGTAGGTGCAAAATGGTACTCTGAGAACTGAGGGGGGAGGAGGGAGACGTTTTGAAAGAATAGTACATAGCTTTACAAGTGAGGTATTTCATTCGGGGTACAGAAGATACAGCTCTCCCTTACAGGGCTTGGACACGTTGTTTCTTGATACAATGATATTCTTCGAACTTTCTTTTTCATTCTTTCATGACAAAATTTCTTCCCTTTAGTTCTTAATATTTACATTGCACATAGGTGCTTTAGATCTGCACAACTCTTGTCTTTTTATACATAACAGTATCAGCTTCATATTTGGGAAGGAAATTGTCAGACAAAGCCAATCATTTGTGTATTTCAAATAAGTTCCATTTCCTTAAGTGTAAATGACTATCTTTTAAAACAAACTCGTTTGTTATTTATAACAGTCATTTCGCAAGTGAATTGCTTAGATGTATTAAGGCAGTTATTAGTAATTAAATATTGATACTTAACAGCTACTGAGCTCCTGCAAGGATAAAGGAGCTAGATGTGGTCTGCAGGGTGTTATCTCACATGTTACTGAAATGTTGAGCGCACAGTTACCATCTTATTAGGGTAATAATGCTGAAGAAACTGCTCAGACATTTAATTGGTATCAAAAAACATGTGATTGTGTTGATTAGATATCAATTACGAGGTCCAAACTGACATTTGATAAGCATGATAACTGATAACTTGCTTTTAGTATACCAATTAAATGGCTAAATAGAACTATAAATCATTAGAAAATCACTCAAGTGTTTGGCAGCTTGTCAAGTGATCTGTAAACATGGGGGCTTCTGCCTGTTTGTGCAGAACTTAGACATTTTCTCATTAACTGGAACTGACTTTGGATAACCAGGTGCCCAATTTCATGAGAGTTATGCTTCTCCTCACTAGCAAATTAATTTGATAAAATGGAGGTATAAATATTTACTGAGTTAAACACGGTAAAACCAGATAATTGACAGGACCTCCTTACCCAATTTTGCCAGCAGACATCCTATCTGAAAACTGTTCCGTGTCATGGTGTTATCTATGCATATCTATATATGTGTCTGCCAACACACTGATTTACATTTCTCCCTATAAATGAGGGTTTCTTCCTTTGTTAAGTTGACCATAAGACAGAGTACAACTGAAAGACTTGGAGGAGAGAATGCAATTTTCTTTTGCGATCCAAGCACTATGTTATTTCCTCACATGCTCTGTAAAACAAAGATTTTGTTTCAACCTTGAAACCACACAGTGGATGTCATAACTGTGGCAAGAATTTAATAGAAAAAGTAAATTAATGAGCAGTAAGAAAGGGAACTTCTGAGGGAAGGAGAGAAATCTATGTGCATACACCTTGATAAAGCTTCTCATTAATTGGCATAAACAAAACTATTTCAGGAGTTATGTCTCAGTCCAAGGCTTATTTAAACTAGTTATTCTCTCATGCTGCAGCACAAGAAGGTAAGGGATGGGTGTTCCTGGAAATCTTGTCAGAAGATGCAATGTCTTTCTACCTGTTATCTTGCTTCACTTATGTTTACAAATACATCCAGTGGACCTTTCCTATTCTGAAGAACTCTCCAAAGGAAAAAGACTGGAAATACTTATTTTCTGCCCAAGTTCTAGTATAGATATTTTTCTAGATTGCCTATACTATTATACTCCCTAAATGCAACTGAAGAAGTTTTCAGTCCTTTGACTGACACTTGGCAGCCTTTTCTCTACATTGAGCCAGGTGATGATGTCCAAGATTAGAGGAAGTGCCAAAGATTCACAGGGATCAGTTTCCCCTTCCCTTTTCTCTGCCCATACTCATTCTTTCTCCTTTGCGATTCTGCAGACAGCATATTGCTGATGGGGGTGCCTTACCCCTTTCATGTTTGCCTGCCTGCAATGGCTCTGGCTTTCTGATGTTTGCTTCTGCATTAACAATTATACATAGTTTATAATATTTTTTTTTTCTGGAATAACTCACAAGGAACAAAGGAAGCATTTCTGTCAAATGACAGATGATGGTGGTGTTTGAATTCAGTTTCCCTATGTGTGCAGCTATGTAGAGCTATCTTTCAAAATGCCACCTTGTTAACTTCTCAAGCCCCTGAAGGTTCTGTCCTATGGCATATTTGCTCAGACAGCCAATTCATCTTGCATATAGCAGTGAGAATAGCTGTGTGGTTAGCATTTTGGTGGGTTTTTCCTTTATGAAATGAAATTGTATTTATTGCTTATGACTAAAATTAATTCATCACAATGCAAGAAGACTTGTCACTGGAATGCTGCAAATGTCAACAAGTGTTGCTATCATGATGCGATGTCAAAATTAACTTAAAATAGCTCTATTACATGCAAATGAAATGTTTCTTTGGGAAATGATCTATTCTGTGTCAACTTCATTACCTAAACTGCCTTTGATTACTTTGATGTGTAACATCTTTCTGTAATTCAAATAGCTTAAATGAATGCTCTGTAATCATTGCCGTGCTTTCAGCAGTGGGAAGATAGATGATTATGCGCTGCAACCAGTATAGCAGAGCAGGTAGCTCTCAGCTGCTGTGTAGCTGGGTTAGTGCCATTTTTTCTATAACAATCTTGCTTCAGGAGTAGTCCCTTGACAGGGAGGATAATTTTGAGTAAGTTTAGATTTTTCTAAAAAGTTGTCGCAGGAAAAATTGATGATCGCTTTGTATAAATTATTTCAAATGCCACTGAAGCAATCTTGCCAATGGCAATCTTGGTTTTTGTTATAATATTGAGCAGGAAGCTTGTTCTTTCCCTTTTTTTTGGATGCTAAATACATAATCTTCCAGCTTTTCTCTGCAAAATGTTGCTTCCTGGTGAGAGAAATTCACCAGATGGAACATTACAAACTTGCTGTGTTTGAAAGGTTTTGTTTTGTGGTGTTTGGTATTTTTTTAACAATAAAAATAAAAAAGTCCAGACTAGCAGGAATTTTTTGACTTGTTTATTTGTTAGAGAAACTTGCATGTAGTGAGAGCTCAGTCTATGCAGCCCTGTCTACAGTGAAATGCATAATGTGAAATTGGGATGATTCACTGTTATATCACTTCAGAAGAGAAGAAATAAAATCATTGTGATGTTGGAACATTCTATTTCAATGTTTCCCAAATGGTGTTTTGTTTTCTTTTGGCTGTGATTTGAATGTTTTGTCTTTAGATATATTGTTACAGGCTGGAGAAGTAAAAATCAAAATAAAGTTTTCCAGTTCTCCTGCAAAAATATTTTGATTATTGCAAAATGAATAGAAATAATCCCTCCTTGCCTTCCCACCTACAATTTGTCTCCAAAATGTTTAAACTTCTGGTTTTTTCTCATATTATATAAGGCAAGAGATTGAAAACAGAGAAAATTTCTGTTGCCTTCCTGCTGCTTTCTACATTGCTTCAGCTGTGCTCCTCTGATGCGTGCCTTTTCACATTGAGAACTTTTTGTTTCACAAACATTTTTAAAATAAATACATAATTGCTGTTAACCTTAGAACTAAATACAGCATATACTATAAGGGAGTCACATAAGTGCATTGCTCTGTCTGCTCCCTGCACTGCAGTAGGTAAGGAGTCCTACATTTCTCCCCCTATCTCTCTTGTAAACCAGATTTTCACACCCCCCTCTCTCATGGTGAGCTTCCCAAGCACTTGAAAGATGTTGCTGTGAGTTCCTTTGAGCAATTAGTCGTCCCAAATGAGGTAAAATTGTTACAGCTTCACTGTCACTTCACTATCCTGGAGAAAAATCCTTCCCTCAGAAAACTTTGGAGAAGCACATTGGCTTGCATCAAACACATATTTTCTCTAGTTAATTAGCTGATTCGTAGTTTTGAGCAATCAATCTCATGCTTGCATTGTTATGGTAACTTCTGTGTCCCTGGGAGAATCTCGAGTTCTGCTTGTGGCTTGGTAGGAATTGCTGGGGAAGGGAAAAGTCCTATTGTGAGCTGCTGGAGATCTCTAAAAGGCTGACAAGAGTGGTAATTCTCCAACTGGAGAGTAGAGATGGTGTTGAGGTGAATTTCAAATCACATTTGGTGCAAGTCTGTATCTGCCACAGCAGCAGCCCTACAGAAAATGAAGGTGAGGTGACAGAAGCAAGTGCCATTTCAAATTGTCTTACTGCCTATGAGATGAGACAGCCTTACAGTGGGTGCTTTGTTAATACAGTTTTCTTATGATTTTAAAGAAAATGATGAGAACAAACAGATGGATTTAAAGAGCTTTCCACTTTATCATTCTTCCTAACCTGTCACATCCTGATCCACCTTAGGAAAGGAGCCTTTTTCCCATTACATTAACAGAGATGAACAGAGCTGGATTCTTTTGGGATCTTGGCTTATCTGTTGTTTCAATCTTTTTCCTGAGGTGTTTGCTTTCCATGGAAACTTGTGCAGAAATGCAATTTGCCAGCAAGTGAGCTCATTTTTTTCATTTAACTCTTTTCCTTATAGTACGTGATATATGTCAATGAAACAACAATGCCCTTCTCAAAAACAGTAAAACTGAGCTGTTTTGGGTTGAGGAAAGAGCAGTATGTCTGAGACACCTCAACTGCTGATAATTTTACTCTACCAGATGTCACTTTTTGAGATGTTAAAGAAGTGTTGTTGGATGTATATGTTCTGCTCTAGCTGCACTGTAAATTGGATGGGTAAGACACGCTGCTTTAAAAGAACTACGTTTACAGATGTAAAACATGGAGTGGAGGTGCTGTGATGACATTAGGAATCCCTAGTTTCTCCGCTTGTTCTTTGAGGAACACGTGAATCTCGTGTTCCTGCTCTCAGTAGGACAGACCTGACCCTCTTCCCATTAGAGATGATTTAATCTCAGCCTAAATGGCCTTTCTTGCTAGCAGAGGATTCAACCATTCCCTTTCCCTGGTCAGTTCACAGGAAGGAGGCTGCTGGTGCCCTGTGAAGGGGAAACAAAGAGCTGCTAACAGTGAGAAAAGCAAAGCTGCACCTTTCAAAGTGTGTGTAGGAACTGTAGACTCCTATTAACTTCTGTGGCTCTTAGATCACAGGTGAAACTCTGTATTCATGTTCTTTCAGTTCAATAGTAGCAGCAATACCTTGTAAGGTATTAGAAGTAGGTAATACAAGATGTGGTGATGTTATGTCAGGGCAAATTATTAATTTGAATTCTCTGTCTTAAGAAAGAATGTTTATTAGAAAATTCAAATTAAATGTAATAAGTTGAGATGCTGAAAACTATCTACCAGTAAAAATCTTTTCTTCTGCACAAGCTTCTTAAACTAAGAGAAAAGCAGAGAACAGGGGAACAAGAAGTCAAATAGACCCATTAATCTTCTTTGGATCATAAAAACAAGATTAGAAATATAATTTACTTAGTTAGGATTTGTTTGAGTGGTATGGACTAACACTGTAAAACAAATTACACAGATCTGCCAGGAGGGATCATAAAAACACTATGGTAAGAGATGGACAGGATTCTTTTACCTAACAACAGCATTTTTTTCTTTCCACTAAAAATTGCTGCCAAAGAGCAAAATTTTCCAAAACAGTTCAGCAGCTTGGGGCAGTTGTGTGTCATCTTATAGAGCAATGAAAACTCCCCTTTGTCACACTTCACATAGCTGTAATTGTGGTGAGGTTAAGTGGAATTAACTAGTTAGGATCTGTTTAATATGGACTTATCTTCTGATAAGTATGTAAGAAGCATCTCTTCTTCAACACAAACTAAATCTGTTCTCTTTTCCAAGTGGAAAACAGCCCAGCAGCGTATATTCCAGCCCAGGAATAAATGGCTGTACAAAACCAGAGGAAAGGATCAAAAATCCTACCATCTGAAAAGTGCATGTGAATAATGAATGATCTTTTTTTTTTATTTTTTTTAACCAGTTGTCTCAAACAGTCAGCAGCAGTCTGTTGAAAGAAATTTGCCCTTGAGCTGAGAGTAAGGATGATGAGCTGCATGAAGGGTAGTTTTTCAGTTTTAAGTATTTGAAGATAAACTTTTGAACAAATTAATACAGTGTAAATTCCTGAAAACAAACCAGCAAAAAATAGACAATCTTCTGTAACAATGATCAAAGACCTAGGACAGAAGATGAGCTCTCTGTTCTACTCCGTGCTCAGTTTTAGTTCACTGTTTATAGATACGTGTATTGAACCTGTCATCTGAGAAACTCTGAACCACAAGCACTCTGATCTAATGTTTGCACTGTCTCACCTTTTCCTGGGGAAGTGAAGCGTGTGCACTGTAGCTTTATTGTAAAAAAGGATTGTTCAAAGAAACTAAAACCTCAACTTAAAAAAGCACAGAAATTGCACTCTAGAAACACCCACCAAACATGGATCCCCAGTACCTTTCAGTGAGTAGTACCACTGGAACAGATTTATAAAGACTTAATTTTTCTGGTGAATTTTGTTGCAATTGATTTGACAGCGCATGTTGCAGCTTGGGGACCCAGTTAATATACCGCATGACTTCCATGTGACCCCACTGCTAGGTCACCTCTTGAGATCTATGGTATGGGTTAGGGTGAGGAAGGAGAAAGCTGGTGCACATTCAGATCTTTTCTTTATATAGAAAATGGCCATACCTAAGGAAGAAGATATATAAAAATTTAGTAATAATCCTTGAGGTAAAGCTGTTCCGAAGGTTGAATCTGAGCTTGAGTGTGTAGTGTCTGGGGTGTACTTTTGCTGACTGTAAGCTAACGTGTTCAGTTCTGCTGCATTAATATTTGTCTTTCAATGTAGTTCTGTTAGGCATCATCATTCCATGGATATGACCTTTTACCTTGTTGAAGCTACTACTTCAGCATCTATCTATTATTTCATTTGGTCATGATCCAGTGCCAGCTAATTCTGTGTTTTACTGACACTAGATGGCATTTAAAACTCTCAAACTATTTGGAAATGGTCAAATGTCCAGCAATTCTATTTCAGAGAAAGCATGGTCCCCTCTTCTCTGCCTTTTTGTTAGTGGAAGGTCAATTCCGTGTCCTAGATTATTATTTACTGGTTTTAGCACTACTTCCTGAAATCCAGAAGTGTTTTCTCTTCTTTCTTTCCTCTTCATCATCCTGTATGCTATGAAAATCTTTAACCTGCATGTCCTTTGTATACAGTCAGTTCTCCATTCTTTCAGCAGGTGTTGCAATACAGTTTTGATCTCTTGTTATAGTTACAAGTATTTTTTTTTATTCCAACATTGTGTCCTTTGTGGAAATAGGGTGTTATATGGACAGTTCTCTCCAATCTATTAAAGAATAAAGCAAGGCTGTAGGAATTTGTGGAAAATGGAGCTTATGTGTGAATTTATTAAGCCTATATTTAGTATTTCTAGGCCTTGGCTTTTCATTTGAAATACTATTTCTTCCTCTGCTGTGCTTTAGAAAGTGTCCTCCATTCACCTGATTTGTTTCTGTCCTTGACTATCTGCCTCCAATTCAGTCTGATGTGAAAAATGCACTTGGACTGCAAAACTTCTGTTGAAACTTGATAGTCTTTTTTACTAGGAAAGTCCTAAGACGTGTATTGCTTATGTTCCTACAAGATGAGTCACAATGAAGTGGAAGACTAGAGAAAGATGAAGGCTCTCTGTAGATTTGCATCTTCTAATGATGCTCAGTACAACATGAATATTTTGCAAATGCACCTCTCCCACGTGAATGTTTCCAAGTTACAAGTATGTCCTCAGAGCCAACACAACTGCTAAGCTTCTGTTCTGACAGCTTCTCTGTCCCAGTTCCCAACTTCCTTGGGACAGTGATAGCTCTTTGTACCAGCTGATATTTTTAATACTATGAGTCACAAAATGGAACAATGCCAAACTAGAAAACAGGGGAAACACTTTCATTTTTCTAGTCTAGTTAGTATCTTGGTTCAATGAGGTTAATATTACCCAGTGCTGTGCTGTAGGTTGAAGGTACTTGAGAAGAGTACCTGACGTTTATGCAGTACTGAGACCTGTTTACAGAGACTACTCCATTGTTTTGCAAAACAAGGGCACAGTCAAGGCAGTAATTGACCTATGGTCCTGTCCTGCCTGCTGACCCATATCTTGTCTCTAATTGCAGTCAGAATGTTTTCCACCTGGTTAGGACCTGTGATGCTGATGGATTGTTGGGCAGCCGCCTGTTCCTCTGCTTACTTGCTTTGCTACTTTCTTTTATATGTTCAGGTCATTAAAACATCTTCACAAGGGGCTCTGCAAGAATTCAAGAGCTCAGATGTCTCTGAAGTTGAGAATAGCAGAGATGCTCAATTGTGTCAGGCAGTGGCGTACTGGACTGTAATTAATTCCTAAATTTCATATGAAGAGAGTGTGTTGCTGTGTAATTTATAAATGAGAGAAATCAAAGGCTGAATTGCAGCCCAGAACTTCAGTCATCCATCAATGTGTTTGTGCTTAAATATATGTAGGTAGTTTATGTAACTGTTTACCAATACAATGAAGGCTGCAGCAACTCCTTAAGTTTGTCTTGATGTTTACAGATAGAAATTTGCTTCTGACATAGCAAAGAGATTACATTGTTTGTATGACAAGGGATGAAAAGGATTAAAGTAATCTGTTCTTGTTTTACAGCCTCATGTAGGAGGAGAAAGATTATAGCATGCTTGCATAGGAACATGGAAATGATGGGGAATTATCTACAACATTTTGAATAATGACCTGGCATACATTATAATATTGTTGCACTGCTGCTTTTGCCATGTAACCAAGTCTGTTGTGACCCAGTATAGGCACAGCTCTTAAAAGCCAAAAGAATTATTACTTATTTGTTTGTGTGTGTAGACAGCAGCAGTTTGAGTAAAATCAGGCATTCCAGTGGAATGAAGAAAAAGGCCTGGCTGTTTAATAGAAATGCACATTTTCAATGAACTGACAAAGACATCCTATTAGTTGAATGTGTACATTCCTTGTTTTTTCCCTCTTAAAGAAGTCAGTCAGGAAATAGGAACACATTAGCATTATAAACGGTATTGGCAAGGAAGGGAAAGGGCTAGAATGATTTACTTTTAACATTTTATTTAATGAAAAGCTGTAGATATCCTCTTTTCTTTTCTTGATATTTGGTGTTGTTTTACTGGGGATTTCAAATGAAGAGTGCCAGGTCTTTGATCAAAGGATCAGAAAAGTGTGTTTGGTTTCAGAGAAGGAAGTCTTTTTTTTTTTTTCCCCTCTTATTGGAAGGCTGCTTTGTGAGCTCTGATAGGGCTTGTTAGGGGACCTCCCAGACTTTGTTGCAATGACATTAACAAAACCATTACTAAGCTGAGTGTTTCCTCCAAACCTGCAGGATTGTTCCCTGAAGTTAATTTTCTGAAGGAAAAACTCCCTTCCTTTCTTTGCTCCCTCCCAAAGGCAGGGCAGGAATACTGCAATCCGAAGGAGAGCAGGCAAAGCCCTATTGTCCTGCATACCTAACAGACATTTTAAACATAGTTGTTAGGGAAAGGATGAATTTTCCTTATGTTAACTCTAGGGGCGTTGGGTTTGTTTCCTTTCCTCTTTCCTACCTGGGAAGATTACTGTAAACTAATGTAAAATTCAACAAAGTGGCAAGAGTTCCAGACAGAGGCTCCTCAGAGCAGTGAACCAACTGACATGGATTTTGTGTGGAGCTTTTGGCTTGTTCTTGAGCTTGCTGCTCAAGCTGCTTGCTTGGTGCTATTTCGGCAGACTGGCCAGGGAGGGATTTTCTTTGGTTGCAGTTACCTCTGAGACTTGTCTTTCAGGTGACTTGTGGACGGCAGTGTGTTACCACAATGTATTTGTCAGGGTAAGGTTTCTTCAGTGATCAAACAATGTGGATGTTGCTTTTGTAGCTGGATAGAGACTCACTTATGAAAAAATACACTGAGCTGAAGCTCTGGGGTTCTTGTATTAACACTATAAATCATCAGGAAATTCTGCTGAGTGAATGATGCAATTTTTCTTGCATTTTTTTTGTATTTAATACTTACTGAAAAAAGAATATTTGGTTCTGGAGATAAGACAGAAATAGGCATGTTAGTGAGAAGGCCGAGAGACAGACAGCAGGAATGAAAAACATATTGTAACAACTGGTGGAACCAAATTGTGAATATTAAAAAATCTTGTTACCCTGGTAATTTAGAAACAGTGAGCTGCAGAGCAGAGATGGGAATAAAAGTTACTGGTAAATATGAACAGGTCCAGTCAGATCTGAAGCAAGAGAAAGAAGCCTGTCCATAAATGCAGTGTACCCCAGGAGAGTCTTAATCTCTCTTAAGAAAATGGTTAATAAAAGTCCCAGGCAGCGCAGTGCCAGGACTGACATGATACATGAGAAATTTCCCTCCTGTAGATACGATGCCCCCTCTGCAGAAGAACTTGTTAAATGTGTTAAGTGCCTGGTGCTGATGGGTAGGTATGTAATGCCTAATGTTTGCCTTTAGTGGATTTCCCTTTTATGGCAAGTTGAGGGCAAGGACCTTTAAATCAGGTTTGCTGTTAGATTCTTTTCACAGATATTTATTAGGTCTTCGCTATTTCAGGATACAGGTAGTCTTCTTCCTATTTCTCCCCCTTCTTCATTTTCCACATTACTTCTTTACTTCTCATGCATCCTCAGTATCTTGCAGCAGAGGTAAATTAGTATTTTGCTCTGCAATGAAGATCTAGTTAGTTCAGGGATTAAGAAAGGAGCGAGAGCCTTAATATATCCCGGAGCTGATGTCTTCCATGGAAAAATCATTTATGACTCAGAAAATTGCAGGTCAGTTGTATTCAGGAAATTAGATTGTTTTATGTCGATTCTTAACTGGCAAAAATACCACTAGCAGAGAATCAAATCAGAGATGTTTTTCTTTCTCTCTTCTGATTTTCCTGCCATGATGTGTTCTACTTCTGTCAGGAATAGACTAAATCTGTGACTGAGCCATTCTAATAGCATAAGTAATAGATTCGCACTAGAGTCTGGGACCTTTTGTGGAAGTTTCACTAAGGAATGTAAATGTGACTCTTTCCTTGAAGGATGTTTGTCTGTGGGTTTTAAAGAGTTTGAGACTGCCTCTTGCTTCTGCTTTTTACAGCTGGTTTCAGCAGGGGGGGAAGACACTTTTGAACTGCAGAAGATTCTGGGCTTGCAGGAATGTTCTTGTCTCTGCAATGTCACAGAGAACAGGTAGCAGTTAGAGAGCTGCTGCTTTGTCTTGTGTCTTACCCAAGCTACACATCTCAAACTTTATTTGGGGTGTAGTGGAAAGAACTGGTTTGGATATTTTTGATTTATTTGCAAGCAGGCTATTTTTACAAAAGATCCTTGAAATATCTTCTGAAACATACTTCTTCAACATCACAGAACTTTCTGTGACGGACATGTGTTTTAATCAAGCCTCTGTGGAAAGGCTATTTCCTCTCTTGAAGAGGATGGGAAGATCAATGTCCCATTTCCATTCTTGCAGCCAAAAGACACTGAGTTGATTAAAATTGTCTTGTGCACTTCACTAAAGCTGAAGAAAAGCAGTTTCCTTTTAATCTGGAGGTGCCAAGAGGCTATGTCACCTGTGGTGGACAAAGGATAGTCTTGGAAGCTCTGATGGCAAGATTTACAATTTGCATAGTTGTATTCATGTTTCCTTTTGCCCTGCAAAATCCCAAAAAGTAGAAAAAAAGTGCTCCCAAAGACACCAGTTGAGAGTGACAAAACATCATCTATAAACATCATTAATAGTTTTCTCCATTATGAAGTAACTATTTATTGATTTCTATATAGTATGGCCACTATGCACATCACTCATTGAACTGATACAGTAGTCAGCAAATTTTAAAATCCTCTTATCTGACCTATTTTTATAAGCTTAATCCTGTTATATAACAACAATGAGATTCTAAAATTTCATAAATAAAAATAAAAGAAAGAGAAGGAATGGGTGGAAATAATTGGCAAGACATGTTTTTTTTCCCTTGCACTCTGAAAAAAAAGTATGAGCCAAGCTCTCCCAAAAAGCTTCTGTAATATTTCTATTTCTTTACAATTGCTTCAATTTCCCAATAGGCCATCCAGGCTTACATTCTCTGCCACAGAATGGCCATTACTGGGTGCATCAGAGGACAATTCAAAATCTGTGATGGAGATAATCAGTTCAAGGCAGCTTTTCTTCTTGTTTAAAGGCAGCTAACACTGAGGCAGAAATATTTTTTACACCCACAGGCTGAATGTGAAGTTTAGCCTGGAAAAGGGAGAAAAGCTGGTTTACCTAATGTTTTGTGCAATACATAGGTCACCACTATTTGAGCGCCATGCATTCACCATTTGAGTCTGACCCCAAGATTTACACCCATTCATGCTTCATATCCCATTTCTGCCATGACCAAAAAAAAAAAACCCAAAACCTTACAGAAATATTTGAAGAACTGATATTTTCCCCCTACTAGTTATGATTTATTTTTAATTTTGAAAGTGATTTTCCCTTTTTTATTTGGAGGGGGTTGGCACACCAGTTTTTTTCTCCATTGGGTAGGACATTTTGCAGTATTTCATATGTGCATGCACACACATGTGCAGAATAATTTTACAGATTGCTGGATCAGAGTAAGCCTCTGTTCACTTTTGTATATATTAGGTTAATAACATGTGGGTTTGGTGTCTAAAATAATACTGGGAAAACTATGAAACAGGATGAATGCTTATGCAAAATAAAATTTATTAATAAAATTGACAAATTCTCATCACCAGAATTCGAGGTGGGGAATTTATCCTTTGTAAAGTTTCAATAATTCTTGCTTTATCACTCCCACAAGTCTCTTGACAGAGCACATGGTTTTGTAGAGATAAAGCTTGTTCTGACTTGTCTCTGTTGTTCAATGATCTTTAATTGAATAGATCAACAGGTTTTTTTGCAGGTCTTAGACTTGAGAGCTTTTATTGCTTTCTCTTAGGTTTAATAGGCAGAGAATCACAGAATAAACTGAGTTAGAAGGGAACCCACAAGGACCATCGAGTTCAACTCCTGGCTTTGCACAGGACCATCCCCAAGGGTCACCCTACGTGCCTGAGAATATAATCCAAATGTTTATTGAACTCTGTCATCCTTGGTGCTGTGACCCCTTTCCTAGAGTGCACAGCCACCCTCTGGGTGAAGAATCTGTTTCTGATATCTAGCCTTAACCCCCCCTGACACAAGTTCAGGCCATTCCCCTCAGATGCTGTCAGTGCTCACCACAGACAAGAGATCAGTGCTGTGACTGAAGGTACTCTATTGCTTTCTGAAGAGCCTGCACAGCAAGTATAGTCCAAGATTGTTGACTGTGCGACTTCTAATGTAACTGTCATACTTGCTGACTTTTGATGCATATCTCTTGTAAAATTTGCAGACAGTTCCTTTGGGGATCAAAGAAACCTCAAAATAGAAGCAGAGAAGTGCTGTCAAGGCAGAGGTCAAAGCCCCTCTTTCCTTCTTCCATGTATATAGGGCAAATATGCATTCTTTTGCATACTTTGAAAACTCAAATCCTCTCCTAGACAAACGGTGTAGCACTGTCCTTGTGGGTTTTTACCTCCAGAAGCTGTCACTGAAGACAAATCTACAGGCTACAAAAGAGAGAGCCATCCAGTGTCCTTGGGGAATGACAAATATTTTTTGCTGAGGGGGAGGTATAGGGGAAGGAGGAGGACAGGGATTGCCAGAAAGAGCATTTTTATGGTAACTGGAGTAATGAACTCAAATGAAAGGAATAAAATAGAGGTTTAGAGTGGAAGTGCCATTTCTGTTTTAACTACAGTGCTGCTACAGCAAAGCTATAAATTAAAACAGGGTAGTTAGGTAGGATGAAATAAAGGAAGAAAGGTAGAGTCCTTGGTAGTGGGAGATTCAGAGGAGCCCAACCTCTAGTAATTGAAGTACATCCCCCATTGACATTGTCTCAGATCTGCTCTCAGCTGGTAACTAACAGGATTGACAAAAAGATACAAGGACCAGCTTGCACAGAAGGGGGTATGCTTTTCTAGCTCAGCAGGAAACGTTTTTTTGTTAATGATTACGTGTCTGGTTTTCAGTCTTGGGCTGGAGATTTGTAGCTGATTCCTATGGCATGTTTTTCTGATGGCGATACGTGGAGAAATCCATAGGTCATCATTCAGTCTTCTCTCCAGTAAACATTTCTCATATGTTTTGCTCTCAACTGCTCTAGGTTTCTATACCCATCTTTGTGACCCAAAGTCATTGAGACTCTGAAATTCTGCCAACTTGTTCTGCCCAGCTGGGGAGAAATCTGTGGCCTAATCAATCTCAATATCGTCTATTTTTTCTCCTTCTTTATTTTCTTGTGGATAGAGAAACCTTTCAAGAGTTCATGGAAGGCTGAAGGACACTGGATTTAGAGAATGGGAAAAACACAGAAATGGTTCTCAGAAAAGAAAAAAAGACTCAGAGAAAATATTTATGTGGGTCAATTAAATTGGTAGTTAATGATGACTTATAGCCAAAGAATAAAAGATATCCAAATCCCACTAAACACAGAGAAAATCAAAGTCTTTCGATTTAATATTGCAGCAGATGAAACTGCAAGAGATTCAAATGAAACCTCACTGACTTTTTGCTGCTCTGCAGTTCATTACCACTGCTTCATTTCTAGTGCTCACAAGTGCCCATTGTGGTCAAAAGAGTACCTATGAAGATTAAGAAGGTGAGTTAAGGAGCTGCTAAATCCCAGGAAGTAATGCACACCGTTAGTTTAGGGCTTGCTCTGCTCTAGTACGTAAGAAAATGCTGTATTTTCTCTAGAAACTACCCTTCATTTCCAAGTACCCACCTGTATTTCAATTGCTTTGGAGGTTAAAGGCCAGGTTTCTGGTTCGTGTGCATTCATTTAAGCCTCTCAAATGAGACCACTATGTCAATTTACACTTGTGAGAAGGTGTTCCTGTATATAAAGTACCAGCTATATATTGTGTTACAACTTCCTTGTGTCTAACACACGATAAGTGGAATAAACAATGACAGCCAGTAATATCTGAATCCCTGTAATGCTATAAGTAAAATTCAGTGAGCAAAACTTGGTCAACTTTCAGATGTTTTGTTGGGTAGCTCAAAACCTGCTGCATATAAGCATGAATGTTTGTCAGACCTGTTTCCTTCCAGTGGCAAACCAGGAATACTTCTATAGTTCTAACGGCACAAATGAAGCGTGCTGCTCAAGGTTAAGATGTTCTTGTCACAGAAAGCTGATAAGTGTCTTTTAAGCGGATGCTCATGTAGAATTGATTTCAGGTAACTTCTTATAATCATTTTCATTCTGAAAAATACTGAGTCACTTGAGAGAGATCTAAAATTTTGATGGAACAGTGAGGGGCCTAAGTGAATTGTCATCTGCTCTTGCTGCTTGATTCAGGCAGGGTCTCTGAATAACTCACAATACAGCCCTTGTTTTGCTTGAATGAGGAGGGTTTCAGCTCCTATTCCAAATCAGATAACCATGTTCTTATGCATCAGTTCTCTACACAACTTGATCTCTACTTACTTCTCAAGTCACAAAATAAGCATGCGTAGTTTAAGACTTCTCTCCCCCTTTCCTGACCCCCACCTACTGTAATGCCCCTGACTAGTAATTCTGTCCAAAAGTGGTCTGAGATTTATGATCCTGATTCACTATAGCTATTCAGCTGTATCCAAAACCACATCATAATAGAGCAACGAGCATGAAACATTTCCTGTATTGAAAATGACATTTTTTGAGGTGTAAGGTCTGCAGTTTTAATAGAATGGCTAGTTCTTTCCCCAAAACACATAGAGATTATAGGTATCAATGACTTCAATGTCTCTTTGCATATGTACTTCATGGCAACATCTTCAACTTATTTACTCAGTATAGGTCTCAAGACATACCCATCTGTTGTGTTATCCCAATACACTTGTCTGAAGTAGAGAGAGAGATTACTTAGAAGCCCCACATGCAGTCAGAGCAGGGCCTTGTTCCTGCCTTTCTGAGAGCTAATGGGATCACAGCCTGGGATCAAAAGGTTACAGTAAATCGATAGTCACAAATCTGCACTCATAAATCTCTGTGCAGAAAGGAACTACATAGGGGCCTCTGTGCAGGGTCTTATAGATAGATCTCATTCATAAAAGATTTTGGCTTCTTATTGTGGTGCAGGTATTTGTTTTGACAGAATATCAATGCTGTGGTGAACAGCCTTTATCAAGCTGTTTGTGCTGAGCTTTCTGGAGATGACATGTGCACCTGCCTGTCTTTGTCAAAAGTTTTCCTCCCACAAGCTCCCTTCAATTTAGTCTTTCTATTAGTTCTCATACAGCGAAACTAAGGGGGATGGGAGGGAACACCCCATCCATCATGGCTTTGGAAGGAATTACTGCGGAAAGTGAGATAACAGTTTTCTTTTGCCTGGTGTCCTTGAAGAATTTGGGTAGTCATGTGTGTATTTTTTCAAGGGATAAAGATCTAATGTGTGGATGTTTTCTGTGGAACCTCATGTTTTATGGCAGGGGTAGGAATTTTACAGGGACAACTCATCCATGAGTTAAGTTCACTCTTAGAAGTAAGCAAACATCTTGTGTTCATATACTAGGCATATCTTCACATCTCATATGCTGCACTTAACTCTTCTTGTAGAGTTATTTCCTTGCAATTCAGAGACTACTTTCAAATTATTAGGCTTGACTCTTGCCCAAATTATTCTCAGTTGCTGGGAAGCAAGCAGACAATGTTCCTTCCACGGTTGCTGGAGCTCTGGTCAAAGGCTTTTCTCATTATATTGCAATGCCAGATTTATGTCAGCAGGGGAGACTTGATTGGTCCAGTTCTCTTCACAGCAGATGGGCAGAAATAGCAGGTGTACTTCCTCTGCCCTCTGTATCAGAGTTCCTCCTCTACTCCAGGCATACTGTTTGTGGAGTTGTAGCTCATCTCTGAGGACAGGGACAACAAACCTGGTGTGACCAAGTACAGGTCAGTGCTACTTGGGGCACTGCTGTAGCAGCTTGCTGGAGGACGTTGCAATAGATCATCCTTTCTTGTCTGTTCCATTTTTCTTCAGGAAATAAATCACTTGGTTTTAGGTGAGAAGCCATGTGGCTTTGACACATATTCACTTCTGTTTTCTTCTTGAGGGAAAAGGGACTGTGCTTATGAAGAGATGGAACAATGCCATGCCCATTTCTGATTTTGGCTTTATATTTTTTCCCCCAAACTCTTACTGGAGTTGTGTTCTTATTCCACAGTAATTCATCTGAACAGGATTCTCATTGCCTGGTTACTCCTGTTTTTTTTTCCTCAGTTGATATAGCTTCTCTTGAATATTTTTGTTTTGTCAGTTTAAATCATGAAATTTGCAAGAACAGAAATCCCTTTCTGTTCCCTTTATTGGCTTAAAATGCTGTTTGAAAGAGAACTCTGTTTTTAATCTCGAGATATTAAGTTTTTTATTCCATGTGTGCCTTTTGGCACATGAAGAGTCTGACTTCGATGTCTTAAGAGCAGCTGGAGGTCTTTTCCTATGAAGTTTCTGATTACACTGACTAGATTAATCATGAGCACTTGACAACCAGTACAAATAACTAAAACAGTGGAGGAGAGCTAAGGGTGCAGTGACTGTGAGTGACTCCCCTGCTAAACTAACAACCTTGATTTCAGTATGTGAGTTCCCTAGAGGTGAATCAGAGCACACCACATAGTGAAGTGCAGAGTCATGTTTCAGAAGGAAGGGCAATTGGCGGAATAAAAATAGTGCTTTGTTTCAACGTGTGAAGATGAGTCCATGTGATTTAGCTTTTTCTTTTTTTTTTGGATGGACTCTTCTCTGAAAAGCCATGTGACTTCTATGTTGTTTTAACTGCAAAACCTAACAGGCTTTTGTAGCCATTCTCATTGCAAATCTGCTTTCTTATTTGACTATGTTTTATCTGTGAGATTTTACAGTGCCATTGCTTAGGTTTTGGAGTTCAATTACTTCACCTCTGTTTTTATCACCATGCCAGTGTGTCAGTGCTTTGGAGTTGGCACTAACTTGTGGGATTACTGTTTTGGATAGCTGATGGTTTGCCTTCGTTCACCTTTTCAATTACTTTTATAATAGGTGAAAAAAAAAGGAGAAAGAGTGAAATGGTTAAAATTGGGCTTCAAGAACTACAGTGGTGAGGGGGAGAGAAAAAGCTGCTTGTGTTAAGATGCTTGAGGCGGTGCAAATTTTACATTGGTGTCTCTGCACACACACTGCTCTGTGTTTATTTTAGATCCTTCTTATGCTATTTATAACATAAGGAGAACTGTTTTATAACTATTTCTGTCTTTACATTTAGGAATAAATCAGATTCTACTGTTCCTTGTTACTTAAGAATGTAATGGGACTGAAGTGTGTTTTAAAGGACTAAAAAGCCAAGACACATCATTAGGCAGATGATTTTTGTTTTATTAAAGAGATATTAATAAGTAAATAAATGTCTCTGCAAGAATTAATTTATTAATTCACAGACTCGTGAAACCAATCAGCTGAAGAGCTAGTGATAGATATCCTGCCTTAAACATTCTCTCTGAGTTGGCTGACTCATGCTTGAAAATGTTGCAGCTTTACTTTGGACAACATTTTTTAGTCAAGAATAGAATATCATACAGTGAATTTTGGTGTGGGTTTTTTGTTTGTTTTTTTTTTTTTAAATTTCTCCAGTTAGGCCTAATTAGTCTCAGGAAATAGTTAACTTCATGACTTTCTGGTACTCCAGAGAAAAAAAAGCTTCGTGAGTTATCCTGCAGCCATCACAAATACGTCCAGGTTCTTTTAATCGTATTGGCAAACTGCTGTCTCTGTGTTTCATTTTATCCTTTTCATTTTTGTCCTCTGAACTTCTGAATCATAGCTATCTTTCAAGATATACTCCTAAAAATTAAGTCAATGATAACCATGGAGCTTCACTGTTGGAGCCTAGAAATTTAAGAGCTCAGATGGAAACTGGGACATGTGCATAAACTCCTGGGTTGAAGTTCAGTCTGTATTGTGAAGTTGATTTCATGACATAACATCCTTCAATGTTAAAGGCAAACTAAATATTATATAACATTTTCTTTGAGGAACAAAATTGGTTTTGAAATATTTCCAAATGCTTTCTTGAAAATGGCCATGCTTTCCCATCAGAAAACAGTAGTTTTCCTGCAGTCACAGAATTCCTGTCTCTATCTGTTTATATGAATAAACAGTATGCACCTATATGTCTGTATATAAGAAAATATAAATATATATGTATATATATATATATATATATACACACACACGTGTATACTGGTTTATTACATTATCAAGTTCCAGCTTTCCCTAATATAGAAAATGTGTAGGCCAGCTTTTTGGATTATTTTGTTCCAGATGTCTTAGCCTATGATTTTGCAAATTGCATTTTGTTGGTAATTTCTGCTCATGTTTCTAATCCTTTTAATCTTGAGATTTCATTACCGTGCTGTTTACTATCTTCCTGATCATTATTAGAAGTATTAAATAGGGCTAGTAATGATGCCTCAAAACATCAATCATTTGTCATTTAGTATTATATTGTGTTTGCACTGCTTAAGCTATCTTGTAATTTTTAGGGTAGTCTTCACCTTCAACCTGGTAAGAATTAATTGAGAGGAAATTTATGCAACACAGTTTTGAAGCTCTAAAATCCACATATTTTAAATCTGCTAAGGGCCTTCTTCTTCTCATCTCATTTTGTCAATAAAAATAGCAATGCAATCAGCTCAACTCAAAGAAGCTGCCTATTGCAAGCTCATTGTCCTTTCTTCTAGGATTTGAGAATTGTGGATGCTGCTGGTTCAGAGATGTTTGTATCTGTTCATGGCAGTCTGCTCAAATTAAAAAGGTGAAGCTATGTCTCCATTCTGTAACAACAGAATTCTGTTCTCAGAAAAATTCATTATGTGTTCTAAAGCTACACTACGACTATTAACTGTGCCAGCACATAAAATAGCATGTTGGCAGGTCTATAGACTTGTCAGGAAAGTTACTTGAAGAAGATAGAAATTTCCACAAGGAATATAGAAATCTGAGTATCTCCCCTTCTGGCAAAACAAGAGAAACTTGGTCTCATAGTACTCTTTCTGAAGAAACAAATTAATTTCAGCAATGGTTGCAGGTTAACAAGAACAATGTGAGATGACCGAAAACACTTATGAAAATTTCATAGCAAAGATTTTATTCCTGCTTGTGGGGATTGACACTCCTGTCTCCCAGTTGTGTGTGCCAGAACTATTCTGTGCCACTGGCTGTTAGTAGTTTATGAAAGCCCAACTTGTAGAAAGCTGGTTTTTACTTTTGTGGTCTGTTGCTGGTGACCTAAGGGGTTATCTGTTCATGCAGTGGATGGCTTGTATCCTTTGGTCCTTTCAATAAGAGCTGAATTTCAGAACTGGTCTATGTGAACATGCTGCTTGGCAATTCAGTTTTCCTGCCTGCTTGCTTAAGACATCACTGTGATAGAGCTGTCTGTTCCTGAGAGAAATGCTGCAGAGAAGCATAATTTTTTTCCACTGTAGTGGGCAGATTTTTGAATTCTTGATAAAATATGAAAAAGCATCTCAATTCTGCCTGCCTTTACTTTCTACTGAAAAGCATTAGCATTGCTGTAAGACCATATTTCTAAGAGCAAGAATTTCATCAGTAGTATCCATCAGTGGGCAGGGGAAAACGTTGTTTTCTGGTCTTTGTTTTTTAATTACATTACAACTGAGTTAGTGGGGGATTTTGTCTCCTTTTCTACAACTGTATGTCTTCAGTTATGTTGGATCAGTCAGGGACCTAGAAGCAGCCAATCAGGACAAGACAAAATTATGATTTCCTTTGTTTTAGTTCCCTCTGAGGCCCATTCATCTTCTTACAAGCTGTAGTGGTTTAACCTGGGCTGAGTGCCAGGGGCCCACTACAGCCACCTTCTCACTCCCCCATGCCCAGCTAGAGAGGAGAGAGAATATAACGAGAGGTTTCGCTATTTATGATAACAACTACAGCAGATTCTTTCTTAATCACCGTCACAGGCAAAACAAGACTCTATGTGGGAATAATAATCAAATTTATTACTAACAAGATCAGAGCTAAGAGTGAGACACTAAAAGACACCTTTTACCTCCCAGTCCCCCTCCTTCTTACATCCAACCTATTCTCCCGCAGCGGTCAAGGGAAAAGGCGAGGTGGGGG
>VXBA01001038.1:414457-487867 GCA_013399895.1 Serilophus lunatus | reverse complement strand
TACCAACCCTCTGAGGCAGAAAAACCAATACACAAGCATAGCATTTATTGCTGAACTGGAAAAGAAACGTGAATGTTCTGTAGTAACGTGCACATCCTCCGCATTGAACAGCCATGGAAGTAGTAAGACTTAGTTTGTAAGGCTGATGAGAACATATGCAAATGTAACCTTCCTAAGATTTCAACCAAAATGGATATGGAAGTTTTCTTGAGTTTTCCATAACACAGTTCCAGGCCTTTTCTTGGTTAACCGGTGTTTAAGAAAGGCTAGAAAAGAAGTAGAGGAAGGAATGAAAGCACTGACCTGATCTATTGCCTCTCTTTTCAAACTACACCTAAAATCTCATTGGAATCACAGGTAATCTTAACCACTTTCTTTTCTCTGTGTGTTCAGATATTTCATCTAGAATAGAGACTGTAGCTTCAGTTATTTTCTTTTGTAAATTTGTAGAAGAGATGATAATATTTTTGAATAATCATTGTGTTGCCTCTGCAAAATTAAGATGAGGTACTTTTTTGTTCATATCTTTCTAAACTGGTTT
This sequence comes from Serilophus lunatus, assembly GCA_013399895.1. Lineage (NCBI taxonomy): Eukaryota > Metazoa > Chordata > Aves > Passeriformes > Eurylaimidae > Serilophus > Serilophus lunatus. The sequence continues at coordinate 487,326 of VXBA01001038.1, read as the reverse complement.
AATTAGAGCTTATTTGTGATATTTAGACACAGAAAATCTAGTCTCATTAAAGTTAGTAGTGACAATAATAAGCAGCTAGTTTCTGACCTTTTGGTATAGCAGCTTTTTCAGAAGAGAATAGATTAATGTTTAAAGAGCTTCTGATTTCCTATAGTAGAAAAATTTGTTTCAGGCTGCACATTTGCCTAGTTTTGCTCCTGGTTTTGATAACATAATTAAAATGCTGTGCTCATGTAAGGAAACCTGGTTCTCTAGACGGTATTTTAGCATATCCTTAAATTATTCTGGACAGAAAAGGAATGGCAATGCATATTTGCACTATTTTAGAAGCACTTTGCAAGGCTTTTTAAACTTTCCCTTTCCTGAGATTACTCACCAAGTAACTTTTTCCAAGTTTCTTTTACCTTTTTGGGGTTTTTTTGTAGCTTTTAAACTGTAGGTATTGGTGTTCTCAACAGTGCAAAAACTATGGAGAAAAAAAGTTAATGTAATGTCTACCATAAGCATAATTCTTACAGTCCTCAAGGGAAATGCTTTTAAATACTTTTCCTTTTTATTTTTGCTAGTGGGAAGAAAGCAGTATATGGGAGAGCCAACCAGAGACTGACGGACTTCAGCTCAGACAAGGTATGGCTTTGTGATTTACATGAGCTAGAGCAATAGGAGAAGCCAATTTTTGAAGAAAAACCACTTTGCAGTTTTTGATGCCTAGTGGATTCTGAGTGTTTGAAAGTGCTTATGCTTTTTCCTTGCCTTCTCGCTGTTACAAATGAATTCAGTGAGACTTAGGTTTATTGTTTAATCTTTACATTATGAAGATGTCTGACTTAAAGGTATGCATTCCACTAACGATCACAAAAAGGCAGTTTGCAAATATGCAAACTGTTCTTACAGATACCACCATTATACTATGTGTAGGATAATAGATAAATTTTATTTTGTCATGTTGCAATAGTAACACCAAAATGCCCCCAAATCACTGCAATCCAAAGGAACTTGAATCCCAGACTCCTCTCACAGGGAGAATTATACCAGTATTACCTCTAATTAATTTAACTTTATTTGTACCTAGAAACCTTGCCTTTATAAATGCTAATAGGAGCAGAATGTTTTGTTATAACGTGTGGGATTTTTTTTGACAAAGCTTTGGCTTGCTAAATTGAAAGGTATAGGAAGCACACTGCTATGGGAATGGCAGCGTATTGTTCAATGGTGATGACTTGCTAAATCAACAAGGTAGCCTGTGAAATATGCTATCTGTGTTCAGATTCTCTTTTCTTCTGCCTTTGTGTTTATTCATCCCATGAACTTTCCCTAGCTGTATAGATTTTAAGCATGGTTTAGGCTTTTAGCTCCAAATAATGCCGACTTAAGTCAGCCTATAAACTCAGCCTTAACTCTACCTTTAAATTTCGCTTCAATTCTTCCAAACCCTAAAATGACTAAATACGTCTGCACCTTTTGTCAGTTGATTTTTCACCTCTTTTTGGACAGTACTGGCTTGGAGTGGATGTTAGTCTGCATGGACTTTGTCTGCATGGACTTTGTCTGCATGTAGACAAAGGAAAGACTGCAATGCATTGTGAATGGGTGTGTTCAGAACAAGTAGAGTGCTGGGAGTGGAAGAAAAAGATAAAAATCACAGTTGATAGTACTTTTCCAGTCTTTTCCAAAATTGTGATGCAAATCCAAATACACATTCTAGAGTAACAATCAGTAAATATATTTCCTTAATCTATTATTCATCGTTCCACAAGATTCTTTTTTTGTCAAAGGCCCTCTAAGTCTTCACTACACGATAGGATGTTAAAATGAACTTTTGCATGTCTCAAAATATTATGGAAAGAGGTGTTTTTCACCTTTTGCCTTTTTTTTTTTTTTTTTGCCCCAGTTTAGTGAAAAATGGTCTTTACAAAACATTGCTGTGCTTCTTTGTAAATTTTAGCCTTGTTTTCTTTTGACTTGATATATGCTTCTTCTTCATAGGTACAATTTATATATTTAGGTAGGTCTTGATAGGGCCCCTATGATATTACCCATGTAAATGGAAAACTAGCTTATAATATACATGCAAAAATACTGTTTATATAAATAGCTGCACAAAATGTTGGCAAAAGCTAGGGAAGATAGAGCAGTAATAGTGTAAGGTGTATCTATGCCCTTATAGATTAGCTCATTAAGATATTTGAGCATGAGAACAGAAGAATGTCATTCCAGAAGTTCAGCTCAATTAGTATCCTTTTTTTTTCCCCAACAGAAAAAAACATCACCAAACAAAATGAGTGCAAGAACAGAGCAACTCATTAATAGTGGTGTCTAAAGATGCTCACCCAGACTCCAACAATTGTCAAAATTGTGATTTGGGTTTCAAAAGTTTTCATGGTGTTTTGTCCATAAATTCCTATTTGGCTGTCTAAAATATGCAATTTTAAATTAATAAATGAAATATACATTAGACTATATTCACACTTGGAAGTGATAGGAGTAATTAACTGCATTGTACACATATTTGCCATGGTCTTTCCAAAATTTCTTCTTATAAATAGTTAATCCCTGCATTTATACTTTATGAATGACAAATGGGTAGATGGTGATTAATGAAGCCATTTAATACTCTAATATTCCAGACCATAATTTTGCTGTAGTTTCCCTAGACTTCTTATTTTCTTCATATTTTACACCTGTTTTCAGATAATGAATGTCATGGATGGATTTTTTGAGTAGACATGTATGACGTTAAATGGAATGAGCACATGCAGCAAGCAGAGTAATTTAGCTTGTATGTACAGTTAGAAAACAGATTTTTAAGAAAATGAGTGCATTTTTTGGCATGGAAAGCATAGGGACATATGGCCATGTCACTGTATGCAAAAGAGTTAATTTAGTTTGAAACTTTTTTGACCATGTCTTAGAATTAAGGTGAGAAATGAGTCATATATTTATATATATTAAGGCCATAAATGAGTCCTCTGGTTATTTAGGCTGACCTTTGTAAGCCATTGAAGTCACCTGCTTGCTGGCTTTCCATCCAACACCTTTGCCTCAATTAGAGTAGGCACTGTGATTAAACCTATTCAAATGTGATTCCAAAGTGTGCAGAGATGGAGAATCCTGCACGTTACCATAACAAATGTATCTCTCATTTCTTTCCTGAACATGCCTCTCTTCAGGTTCAGTTGTTGAAGGCTTCTTCTCTCTTTAATTACCACATTGTAGAGCTTTCTCTGCTATCAAATTCTGCTCTCCCTGCAGACCTTATTACATTATCATGAAACTCTCCCTTTGTCACAATTCTAGGGTAAGAAACTTTTTGAACTTTTAATTCAAAATCTTGAGGTTTTTTTCTTGCTTTCTAAATAATTTCAATTTCCCTACATTCTTATTGAAATACCTTTTTGCATTTCAGTGTTTCTCTGCTTTAGAGTGTGTAGCTCTTTCGAGCTGTCACTGTCTGCACTCAGTCTTTCATTTTTGAAAGTCTGATACATGCAAATCACTATGAAAATTCTGCCTCTACGTGCACCCTCACTGCTAAAGAAAGATAGGCACAATTCATTGCTGTTATCAGAAACTTTAAGATTTGGAAACCTGTATCAACATCTGAGGCATTTAAAGATTTGCTGTATCTGTGGTTTTGGTCACAGGTCTACAGCAGTATTTGGAAAGATACAATCTTGCTAGACTCTTTGAAAGCAGGCAAAGAGGGAACTGAAGGGAGGAAGATGGGAAAAAACCACTTTGAAGCAGTTTCATACTGTGATTAAAGGTTGGCAAAACATAATGGAGATGGTGATACCATCTGTCCTCTGTCTCCACTTGATTCCATCCTCTTGGGATCAGTGAAAGTGATATCCTGGTGGACTTGAGGACAGCACTAGATAGTAGGTTAGTAACTTCGATAGCAACTTCTGTTCCTTTCAGTCCTGATCTTTTCCTTTTTAGTGTCCGATTAAGGTTTGCAAAGCCAGGGAAAAGGAATAGAAAAGGGATGAAAAAGCCTACTTCCTCAATATTTTGCTCACATGTCAAGCTTCATCTCTGCCCTCCTTGTGTTTTTGTACTGACTTGTGTCCCTGCCCCTTGTCATTCATTCACTGTGCAGATTGACTGGAGTGCTGCACTGAAGTCAGCTGTTAGGGGACAGGGCTGGTTCAAACTCTTGACTTTTGAGGTTTCTTGCCTTTAAATAAAAGGGTTTTACAACAGACAACAGTAGTCTTTTAGCAGTTTGATTTATGTGGAACTCGAGCTCTGCATGGCAGGCCATGAGGTTACTCTGATAGTTATTGTTCTGGCTTTCATCTTGAGCCCAAGAGATGCCTTTTCACAGATAGTTTTCTACCCAGTGAGTCCTATGGTGTTTCATTTGTTACTTCAGCTGTTTCACCACGCATTGTCCTAGTTTCTATTCTAATTTTTTTCTCCGTGACATTTCATTATTTACTACTCCATTTTTCAGTCATCTATAGTCTTCATGGAAACTTTATGGATGGTGTTTCATTTATAGACAACATTTTAAAATAGGTGTTTATTAAGCAACTTAGTCTCTTAACAAAATTGATCTAACAGTTAAAATTTTGAGACCTCTATAATTGAATGAATTTTAATTGATTTATTGTCAGTTGCATAGTCTTTGATATAATCTGGGTTTCTAGCTATATTCAGAGATTCTTTCAGGCTAGAATAAAGTTTTTATTTGATACAGGAAAAGGAAAATAGGCTTATGTCAAGGGCTTCTAAAAACCCTCCATTGTAAAGAGAGTGTAAGTGGCTAGATCTGTAGTTTCATTTAAATGGCAAATCCAAGAAACTGTAATAAATACAGATTACCTAAATAAATCAAAGTCAGGATGCTTCTGTTGAAGTGCAAATCTGCTGTCATAAAAATCTCTATAAAGTTAACTAATTTCCATAAGCAGGTTTTCTACTAGATAATGATTTATTCATCTAATGTTTCTCCAGATATCTTAGCTGGATGCAAAAGCAGATACCTTGAATAAAAATAGTTTATTTTTTTAATTTCTGCAGAAAGGGGTGATATTTTTCTCCAGAGTTGTGAGAATAAATGTTTTGTTTCTATTATGCTTTTGTTTTAGAAAAAAGATTAGAGGTAAGTTTTGCCCTTCTATTTATTAAACCCTTGTCAGTTCACTCTGCAAACCTCATAACTCTCCCATGGAGTCTCCAGTGGCTGAGTCAAGCTTCTGGAGTGTCATCAAGCAATTTCACAGGTCTTAAACTCTTGATCTCTGCTGTCATCTTTAAAAAAATGGATGATCTGGGCACATTTCCATTTTCCAAGCATGGAAAATGGCTTATGCCATCTCCCAGAGTCTTTTGGCTGCCTGTGTCCCACCTGCACCCTCTATATTGCATGAAACCCATCTGTGATTTTCAGTAACAAGGGGGGGCTGCTGGACACCATGAAATCTGTAATGTGTTCATGTCCTTTTGAGCTCAGTTTACTCGGCTCTGTGGTCCGTGGACTGTTAGCTATTATAAATAATTTGTGCAATTTTTTCATCTCTCCAAGGTGGTGTGAGAGATGTTTGGTAAAATGTCCAGTTAAAATTGTCTTCACGTAAGACTTTCAGCCTGAATGAGAACTGCTCTTTCCATTCAATCCTGAAAAGAATAACATAGGATAAAATAAGAGATAGGTAAGTGGGTTTGCTGCTTGAAATTGTGGTTTTAACTCTGCAAGTCCACATCATTCTTGCTGAGTGGGAAGTATAGAGAAGTATGCTGAAATGAAATCACTGAAAGTGCAAGTGATAATTGTGCTCAGGAAAAAATCATGGTTACAGGCTGGAGTTGTCTCTGCAATTGCCTGCAATAAAAGAATAAAGGGCAATCTTTCTTATTTCTGCTTGGATTTTTTTACTCTATTATTCTGTTGGTGTTGACAGCGTATGTTGTAATCCTTTTAGTAGACTTCTGACTAAAAGTTTGAGTAAAATTTTTACAGTCCATAAGTGGAGACAAGAATGAGTTAATCAGGGTATTGCATCCCTTAGTAAAGCAGTAGCTGTACATGAAAAGGAGTAGGAGGACTAATCATGACATTAAGTTTTGAAAAGAGGGAAGAAAACCTGAAGTTTCTAGTGAAAGCAATAAATACTCTTCCAGGTGTCATCCTGATACTTCATTCAATAAGCTGCAAACAGCAGCCTAATGGCAGAAGTCAGCTGAAATGTTAAAGCTGTTTGCAAGCAAAATATCTTTCCAATATTTCCAGGTGGCTGAAAATAAAAGCTGAAGCATATCCACAGGTGCACCTCTTTGGGATGAGATAATGCACCCATTCTTAAAGCCACAAGTTTGTCTTAGAGAAACATTCTGGAAACTGGCAGACAATGGAACTAAGTAACTGCCTTTGCTATTAAAGCACAAGCAATACATGGAGGGTGATATGAGTATCTGTGGTCACTGACTTGTGCAGTGTAATCTGTACTTCAGCTGAGGTACTTGTGTCAGTGAGCATTCAACTGTTTATAGAAAATCCCTTGCTGCTGCAGATAATGTTCTGACAATGCCATGAATATGGCAGGATTTCAATAGCAGTTGCTGAAACAAGACTTCAAATAGGAAGAACTTGAGTCTATATGCACTTATTGTTATGGTCCTCTTTCAAATTGGGTATTTGAAAAAGTTATTGCAAGTCTTGGTCTGCCAGCTCAGGAGGCCAGTTGTCCTAAGGAAAACCTGTCTTATTTTTGAAAACTGAGGAAAAAAGATGTTAAGTAGCTCAGCTTTTTCCTCATCTTTGGTAACTCTATTCTTCTTCATGCCCAACAAGGAATGGAGGTTTTCCTTGTCCCTCCTCTTACTATTAATGTATTTATAAACACACCTTGTCCTTCCTCTTGCTATTAATGTATTTACAAACACAGTATCCTTTACAGAAATGGCCAAAATATGATTCAGTTTTGCTTTTGCCTCTCTAATTTTCATTCTGCATGCCCTAACAACATCTTTAAGTGCTTCCTGAGTTGCCTGCTGTTTTCCATTGGTGATAAATGCTCTTTTTTAACCCTGAGTTCCAGTAAAAGCTCACTGTCCAACCAGGCCAGTTGTTTTCCCCTCCAGCTCACCTTTCAATACCTAGAGATAGCCTGCTCCTGCACCTTCAAGATTTCCTTCTTGAAGTATGTCCATCCTTCTTGAACTCCACTGTTTTAAAGGGTTGTTTCCCAAGGTACTTTCCGAACCAGCATCCTGAATATGCTGAAATCTGCCCTCTGGAAGATCAGGGTAGAGGTTTTGTTGATGACCCTCGTTGTTTTGCTGAGTGAAATCTCCAACATTTTGTGGTCACTGTACCCCACATGGCCTTCAAATACCACATCACCCACCAGCTCTTCTCTGTAAACAGCAGGTCTAGTGGGGCCCAACCTCTGGCCCAACAGCTGGCTCACCAGCTGCGGCAGGGAGCTGTCCTCCACACACGCCAATGTAGCGGACTTGCAGTGAAGTGAGTAATGAAGCTGACTTGAAGTGGCTCATGGATGCACATTTTTATTCTAGGCAAAGGCAGAGGAGCCATCTGAAAGCTCATGTCAGGCATTTGGAGACTTGCCTGCTTGTATCACAGATTTTTTAGACACATTGGAAAACCAAGTGTGGGATGTTTCATGTAGTTGCTTATTGTTTCAAGGATTATATCCAGGTCTACATGGAAAGGTTTATTGTCTGCTTGCTTTCTAGTTATATAATGGAAATGGAATCTAAGTGATACATATGAAGTTGCTCGAGAACTGACATACTTTAAAATTTTTTTCAGATTTTTTTTTCTTCTTAACCTAAGTGTCTCAGTCGCCTGGATCTGCGCAATAGGAAGACTGGGTAGCTGGATAGCTTGCTGCTGTGGAGCATAAATGTGTTGTTTTTCGATTATTTCTTGGGAAAATGAAAAGATGCTTTGTAGAAATTATTTAAAAGAAAAGAAATGGAGTGTGACTTGTTTTCATGGTTTGTGTGCTATGAAAGAAAACCCCAAGTGATATTTGCAGAGTCACGCTCAACTTAGAATGTGATGTTTTTTTCTGTTTATTTGGTACTCAACTGGTAGAGTAGGAAGTTTTTGATGCTATAAAGACAATATTGAAGTGGAGGAAAAAGTTTTTTCTGCTCTGTGTTTTTTTGTGAATTGAATTGCAACACTGCTGTGATAGAGCATGGTATAAAAAGCTAAATATTACTTGGATAGTGTGCTTGCTATTGTAAAAATAAAACATTAATGCTACCTATAAGATGCTCTTTCTAATAAAAATTTGTAGAGACAGAGTTGGTGCAATTTCTCAGTATCTTTCATGGTATCATTACAGAATTTATATAAAACATCTATTTATTTAATCATTATGCTTTTCTGGGATTTTGTCTCTTAGATCCTGTATATTCATACTTGTAGCATCTGGCTCAATAATTTTGTTTGTCTTTTATGATTTATACCACCTTTTTGGCCTGTCAGTGCTGACTGGAGATTTGGTGATTTTGCTGTGCTTAAATGGAGGAAAATTCTTTTGATATTCAAAGGATATACGCTGGGAGTGAGTGGAACAAGGTGAATTCCAGCTGGTAGTGCAGGCTATGACTAACAGTGGTCTCTAGAAACATGCCTGAAAACAGATGCAAGTGTTTGAGACTTTTGAAAACGTCTTGAAATTGTTATATTGACCCCAAATTGGGCTTGCTTTCTGTAGTTGGATAGTACTCTGGTTGGCTGTAGTCACCATTCTTTTCCTAAAGCTTCAGTCCCTTTCTATAAAGAGGAAGAATTATTCATTTTCTATGAATTTTTCCCAGGGTATGGGGAGGAAGCCCTTACTTCAGTAGTTGTTAGAAGACACAATTTTTAGAAGTGGAATTATGCCATACATCTGACTGTGTGCAGTATATAGATGAATGGTCTCTATTGTGTGAGCAGTATTATGTGAAAGACTCTTGCTTCTGGTGAGAGTAATCAATTGTATCAAGTCATAGGAAACGGAAACAACTGGTGTCATATCAACACCCTCTCTTGTTGGAAGGGATGGATATTAACTCTGCCTCTTGCAGAGAACAGCAAAGCATTCTTTCTGCTAAATTTAAATGACTGTTGTACTGGTCTGTGTCTCTGGTGAGATTACCTGGGGAGAAAGGAGATCTTCTGTTCCCCAGCTGGTGAGTGTGGTGGCTGGATCCGCTGGGGGCAGCAGATGATGGCCCAGCAGCAGCGCTCTGGGCATGTGGCAGAGGAGGCACTGGGCACCCCAGGTTGTAGCACAGCTCACCAAAGAGAGGTCAGGTCTCTCAGGCACAGCTGAGCGTTGGTGCCATGCGAGCGTCACCACTGTCCCATGGAAACATATGCAGGGAACCATTTTGCTTTAAGGCATAAGGAGCACTGATGTAGTGGAAGGTGACTAAATACTCCTTTCCAGTCACTGAACAGGAGAGTAAACTATGGAATCTTACCTATTCTGAAACAAAAATGGCATTTCTTTATTCAGCTACATACCAATGCTTTTTTGACTGTACTACTAGTTTTGAGAAGGAAAAAAGCTGGAATAGGTGTTGACTTCTAAAAGGCTGAAATCACCAAGAAAGTTTTAGGTTAGCTGTGTTTAGTTGGTGACAGAAGGAGGAGGTTTGGTTCTAGTTCTTGCTTCTTAAATAAAAAGAAATGACTACTTAGTTTGCTCTTTTTTATTTTTTTAAAGACATTAAACTATAGATGTAATAGAATTTAGCAAAATTACCCTCTGTAGAGCCAGATAGCCTAGTTATAATGAAATATAAATCTATTGTCTTTACACCAAATGGGACAATCACATCCAGAACCGATTCTCTGTGTGCAATAGTAAATATTATAAGCAGTATATATTAGCTGCTGAGAACGAAAAAAAGTGTGGAAAAGGAAATTGTGACATGTTTCTTTTAATCTTGTAGTATACTTTACATTTCCCCAGGGGCATTTGCCATCTTCAGTTCTGGATCTGCAGTGGTTTAAAGAGAGGAGCCATTCAGCTAATAGTTTGCAACTAATCATCTTCCACTTTTAGGCCTTAAGGTCTGTTGTACTGTTTTAAAAAATACACAGAACTTTGTTTAATTGACTTGTGCTTCTGAATCACACCTGTTTCCCATCTTGTATCTCACGTTTTTGATAAATGAAGACTCAGCATTAGGCATGACTATGGATGGCTGAGAGCCAGGTTATGTGGCAATGAATCAGTCACCTCTGCTTTTTTTCACCTGTCTTCCAGGTTAGCAGTGAAAAAATCTACAACAATCTCCCTGCTGGCTTGAGGAGAACTGGTTACCATGGTCATACACGAGCTGCCATAACACGTGGATTCCTTGGTGAATCTCTTTTCTGCCAAATTGTTCACAAAACGGCCTACTTGCAACAATGAAGGGACAGTCTAAGAGAAATATCATGGTTTTGATTCCAAATTATTATCTCTTTGGGTGAACACTATGGAAGCTACTATTTTGTATGACACATTTGATTGTGTAGTCTGGAGCCTTAGAGAGCAAGAGAGCATCTGGTACTAGGTGCTTCAGAGAAAGGTAGAAAACCTTCTGTACTAGGCAACCATCAATGAATCAAGCCCCTCCTCCCTCCCCCCAACTTCCTCGGAGTTCCAATGGGAACTATTGAACTTCAGCCTTGAAGTGTCAAAGCTGCTTTCTTTTCCTGTGATGACCTGCTTTAGTACTCAATGTTTTGCTCTTGTGGTTCGTGTCACCAGTGCTGTTGCAAGCCCTGCTCTATTGTAATTGTCAGGAAAAGTTTGCAGTAATGTTGCCTAACCAGGAATGGTGTGTGAGCAGTATAGAAAGCAAAATCAAGAAGAGGAGAGTGATATTTGCTTCTGCTTCACTGAAAATATTGACGAGGAATGTGGTTGTTAGTTCAACAGCAGCATTGGTCAGAAGGGTGAAAAGAGAGATGCCTATTAGAACCAGTTTTGAACTGATGAGAAAGCAGGTAGGAAAATGCATTATTAAATAAGGTTTTCAGTAAATACTTACCTTTTGGGGGTAGTTTTACTACTACTAAGTTGGCTTGGATATTGTAAACAGTCCATCACTGTAACCTATAATCATGTGTTCCTTGGAGCTATTGCACTGAGTACAAAAATAAATACACCACAACAAATAAAGGAATGCTGGCATTCAGAAGTAATGTATCGTGCAGTTCTTATACAGCACCAATGGCAAAATTCCAGCAGCAAAACTTTGGAGCCTCTGAGCTGCCTGTTATCTCTGAGGGAGAGTAATTATGGTTATTTAGTGCAGCAGCCTTAGATTTAAAGACTTCAGTAGCCATGAGGACTGTTTGAAGTATGTGGGAGTAGGAAGCATGTGTCTACTGAGTATATAGATTATTACTCATGGCATGCACACAACAAGATCTTTAGGCTATCAGGCTCATGTTTTCTATTAAATGTTTTGATTGTTCATTGGGTATGTGTCAGTAGAAAGTGATTCACACCCTCTAATTCATGTTTCCCATCAGAAGTGCAGATAGCGCTCTACAGGAACCTGCATCTTTATCTCTCTAAAGAAATACCATCATGCTCCAAGTGTCCCTTAAATCCTCAGGTTTGGGCTATTTAGAGTTGTATTTTTCCTTGCCTGTTGTTTCAAGGCTAGTAGAGTGCCTTAGTTGTCTGTCACCTTCTTGCCATACTGCCAAATTGCATTACTAATATTTGGAAAGGTGCAACCCTCCTCCCTTCCTGGCTCCCTCCACCTCCAAAGAAAAAAAAAAAAAAATTTAAAAAATGAGCAAAGGAGGAAATACAAAGTAATGGAGGACTCTAGATCTAGCAAGGCCTGAACGGGCACATCCTTCCCTGACTGACTTAGTCCACAGGTTACTCAGGACCCCAACCAACCCTCCTTGTCTCCAAACCCATGGTGAGCTCGTGTGCTTCACAGAATTCAGGGGACATGCTGTTTTGACCCCACTGCTGACAGCTTTCTTCAGCCCTTATGTACTCATGAGACAGCTGAGCAGGAGTCAGGGGATTGCAGAGAGACAATCTAGTCTGCTCCGTGTGTGTATGCAGAGCAAACTACCGTATAACAATGAGTCCTAGTGGTGCCACAGGAAGCTGAGGTGAAAATGGCTGAATTTCTTTTTTGTTGTTAGAATTGTTCTGTATCCGATAGTAAGACAAATTTGCTTAACAGGTAAGTTTGCTCCTATACGGAGCTGGAAAAGTCTTGTCTGTAGTGAAGAAGCTAGCTGGGCTGCTGGTGTGTTGGGTCTCACTGGTCTGACTCAGCTTTATTGGAAGAGATGAAAAATTCTGCCAAAAGCAAACAGCAGAGAGGCAAACAGCAGAGAGAAAAACAGCTACAAATTCTTCCATTTCTGTCTTGTCTGTTCATGGAATAAAACTAGGCAGACTCTGATGACTCTTAAGATGCTATTTTCTCTGACTGTTTTGTCCTTCTAAGAGCCTTGGAAAGGCCCTGAACATCAGATATTTGTCAAAGAAAAGCCATGCTTGTGCTGTGGCCATATACAGGTAACTGAGCACTCTTTGCCCTGCTTCTGTGATCATCCTGACAAGAGAACCCCTGAAGCATCGTACTACTCCGTCTTTGCTTGCCTGTCCAAGTTTCCCAAAGCAAACCAGATATTCTGGGTAGCAGGTAACCACCTTTTGAGAGGTAACAAAGGCCCCAAAGTTGGGAAATACTCCTTGATCCCTTGCTATTTGCAGTAGGGGCCTCTTCTCCTGCAATATAGATTATTAATTTTGGAGACAGAAAGAATAATAAACAGCTTAGTAAGGGTAGAATTAGAGAACAAAACAAATTGCTTGGGCATCTTGCCAGAATGGAAGTTAAATAGATTATAGATAAAGCATTATTGATTAGTATCAAATCTGCTTTTCTATCATATGGATCACGGTGCTTTTTCCTTTGCCTCTCTTCTTGTCATTATCTCTCAATTTCCTTTTCCTTTTCTGATGTTTGCAAATGATTGTGTTACTCCGAAAAGATTAAAAATGGCTTCATCGTATTGAAAGGAAATGCTGCGAATCCTCTTGACCTTAATAGCAGTGAAATCTAAAAGTTGCTTTAATTGGATGGTAAAAATTGTTTATGTCAAATAATCTTTATCTGGTGGAGGAAAAATAGTAAAGTGGTCCCAATTAATTGTGTGGTTTGTTTCATCAGATCAGCAAGGTAGTGCTCTAATTATATCTTAATTAGAATTGTGTGTTCTACAGAAACATGCAGAAATGTGCTTGAATACTTTATTTTTAATTTTGTTTTTAACAATGTCCTACAGAAAAAAACATAAGTGTAGTAGAGAAGTTCAAAGTAAGGCCATTTACATTTGTTAAAACAATTAGGAATTGTGTTTCTGGCTTTGGAGAAACTTGCTTAATTCATCTGTCTCCATTTTTCAGCTTGTTTAATCATGTGATATGGCAGCAATTGAGCTCAATGCTAGAAAATTTTATTTAGAAATAGTTTAAACATATTTAAAAATAAAGACAAAAAAGCCCCAGACAAATATTTTTCTCTAGGTGAAAGGAGCAAAATTTTGATGAAACTGCCAAAACTTTGATTTTGAAGAAGCGTATGCACAGAAAAAGGCATCCTTTACTTACCAGAAGGAGTTTTCTGTTGGAACTTGACATGATTTTTGAATTTTACTGAATAATCCTTTTACAGCTGCTCTTCCATGAAAAGGTAGGTATTAAGTCTCCTCTACCTTTTCCATCATCAGTTTTAACCTCCATAACAGACACAAGATTTTCAAGTGTAAAGAAAAAAATATGGAACCATATAAAGTGAACACAATCAAATAATCACAGTTAGTAGATATGCAGCTGTTCTTGTTCCAAAATATATTTTTATAATTTCTCTAGAACAAATATATAGATGTAATTCCACAGAACAGAAGGGAAGATAGAAAAAAGACATACAATTACAAGACTTATTCATATGCAGATATATGTATTATTATATTAAAATATTAGACACTAAAATGTACACCACCAATAACTTCATTTCTATGCATTCATTAGGAAAATTGGCAGATTTTATTTTCATGAACCCTTCCCTCAAGAGGTGAAAGATCAAAAGTTATGTGACATGCTGATATACAAAAAATTTTCTTCTTTATTCCTAGTGAAAAGTCATACCTTCTCAAATTTTGAAATGCTCATGGAAGCAGCAGCTTCTGTGTGGTGAGATGTAAGATGAGTAGCAAGGCAGTTAGTTACAAGGGACAGGGAATATTTTTGAAGTGAGAGTGCTGCATGGAAATAGATAACCATGATATAAAGTTATGATATTTGGCAATACTGTGCAGCACAAATTGGGGTTTGGAATGAATCCAGAGAGCATTCCTAAACCTTTATAGAACTTATATTAACTATGTGACAGAGACATACATCACAGATAGAGGAAACCAGAGGAAATTAAGACCATAGAGGATGTCATGCCTCTGTTCACCTTATACAATATTATAAATTCTGCTGTGGTATTTGAGGGTTGGAACTTAGAAACTGGACTTATCTAGGAGTGTTACATATTTGTAAGTTTTCTATATGAATGTAGTATATATTTTTAATCAAGATCAATAGGCTGCTGATGGGAAGCGCAGATCGTGCAGAAATTTCTCATATTGCTAAACAACATTCAGATAGAGGATTCAAAGGACTTTTAAACTGCCTTCTCTAGTGTTATTTTTGAGAATGTTTTATCTTCATTCGTAAAATACTATCTTCACACTGAAGCACTATCTTTTTGCATTAATTTAGCAGACTTTAAAACTGGATTTATGCTCATAAACAGACAGCACATCAATAACATTAGAAGGACTACTTAATCTGGAAAGATCAGTCAGTGGGTAGAATGAACATTATCTATGCTTCAAGAATCTTTTTTTGTCCATTACTTCATTCATTGGCACTTTGGACCATTACCAGCTTGAATAAATGTACAAATCCCTGTTCTGCCTTGGAATTTTTTTCTTTACCTCCTCCTACAAATTTTGAGAGAGTATGTTAGGACTACCTGAAGGTTTCTCACACTTTATCTTGTTTAGCTTAATCAAAAGCTCGTGGCATTGTTATGTGAGATGGCACTTGGTTGCTCTTCCATATCACAGCTTGACCATATGAAAGCAGGCATCATTCTCCATGCTTCCATGGCTTGCCCTAAAAATACACAAGAATGATGTATTATCTAATGGCTGTCTTCTTTCAAGCAAAATAAGTGTTAATCAAAAGCAGGAAAGACCTGAAGTCAAAAGAAATAAAAAGATTTTTTTTTTAATTTAAAACAAATCAAAGGAAACATGGGAATTGCATGTCCAATGTAAAGGTAAGGGAAATAATTATACTTTTTTTTTCTACTTCAGTACATTTCAGTCCATCAGAAATGCTTTTAGTGTAAGTGAATGTACATAATTACTGCTCAGCTGCTCTGATTGCTCATTGCACAACAAACTGTTACAAGGAGAAGAGATCATTTGGCTGTCAAGATTTAGTCACAGTCATTAGTACTCACCTTTGTCTGGATAGAGGATAAGATGTTTTACTGTAAGCTGCTAGTGATACATTATATGCACCATTGCATTTACTAGATGGGGAATCGATTAAAACTGCTATTATCTTGTACCCTTTCTGGTGTATGTAGACACTAATTTTGTTTCACTGAGTTATATATTTTAGTATTCGTCCTTTCTGTCACATTTAGATATGCCCAAACACCATATAATGGAAAGGTCACAAGTACTATGTCAGAGCAAGAACTGAGACATGAGATAAAGCCCAGGTGTGCACTTCAGATGCATTTTGGTGACATAATTTTGTCCCGAATGCCCAATGTTAGAACTATGCTACTAAGATTTCAGACTCTGTATAATGAAACTGTAGAGAAGAAGGGTAAAATATTTTTTTTCTTATCCTTGATGAGGTGTGAATGTGTCTGGTTCTTACCAGGTGTTCTGTTTCTAGTTCTAGTTTCTGGTTGGTGTAATGGTCCCATGGAGGTAAAGTAATGCTGTCACACAAGCCTGAGATTTCTTTAGGATAGAAATAAATGTCTTTGACTTGAGTGCTCATCCAGCTGGTAAAATCAACTGTGCTCAAACACCCACATCTGAAATTTCAGAAAAGACTTTGGTATAACATAATGCAGCTCTGGTGGCTCAAAATTTTCACTGAGTCTGAAGCATTCAAATTAATATCTTTATTTTTCCATATTGGGTAATTTAATTCTCCAGTACCCTTAAAAATTTCAAAGGGTGGTGCATTCTCTCCTAGCCCTCGTTTGAGGGAACTAAAATTATTGCATCACAATCATGTTCCTTTCTCCTTGTATGTGTCCATTTATTTCTTTTTTTTTTTGTTTGACACTAGTACCAAAAATGCTTTATTCAGTCAGGGTTATTTGGGTTTTTTTTTAAGGATAGTCTGACCCATGGAATCAGTGATGAAAAAAACATCTTAGTGGGACAAAGAGTTCTGATTGAGAGAAGGGATGTATTGCTTGTACTGGATGGTACTTATGAAAGACAAGATAGACAAATATAAATATATTTAGTACTGTACTGCACTGAACTAAAACCTGTTGTTGGATCCTTGTCTCCAGAAAGTACTATTTACCCAATGAATCGGTCTCTCAGAGCTGCTCAATAAAGGGCGCTGCGTTACATTTGGGTTATTTTTTTTAACTCTTTCTCTCTGAATACTGGAATGAAGAGAAGAATGAGATCATGTAACAGTAAACACAGATAAACACATATGAAATCCACCTCTTATTACTGAGGCTGTTGCAGTGAACAAGGACACGTCTAGAAAGAAGTTAAGCAGGAGAACATTTGATGGTGTGACAGGAGTAAATCGTCTCCCAGAACCAGTTGCACCATTGGGTAGCTGTCTAGGCTAGTGATGGAACAAAAAGGCAATGGGAGATCAGGGAGCATTCTTTTCCTGCATACAGGGCTTTGGAGTGATGCATGCCCTTGTTATACAGGCATATATGGATCTTCTTGCAGTTTTGGAGCTGTTTTAATACTTCCACAGTGTGTACTTTCTGATTAATGTGAATTTTCCCCCAGATATCTACCTGTTTTCCTTCAAGGCTCCTTGTAGTTTCATCTGAGGTAGAGTTAAGGCTTTTCTTTCTATTTTTTTAGTTTTGAGAGTGAGCTGGGAGAAGGCAGGCTACACAACATATAACCCTGGGTGACTTTATCAGTGAATATTGTCAGGCATTCATTGGCATAATACCAGCAAAGTCAATTCAATTTTGTAGATTTTTTTTTTCCACACCGACTAGCCAGGAACAGAGATGTTAATTTCTAAGTGTGGAAGAATGCTCACAGCAACTGAAAGTCTTTAAAAACTATAAGAATAGCTGCTTCTGAGAGTACTTGAGGAAGGAATGAGACCTCTGCAGTGTGTTTGTGCTGTCTTTCTTTTTAAAGAACTATAGCCAGCCATTTAGGAAGCAGAAACAGTAACAGCTGAAAGGATCAGTCTGAAAAATGGATTACAAATAACATGAATATATGTCATTTGACATAGTAGCTGCAGTGGATTATTTCTCCAAATTTTTGTCAGTGTGGGTTGTTAGTGGAATAACTCTTGGTAACAAATTTATTAACAAACATTGTTTGCTCATGATTAATTTGTGGACAGAAAAATGAGCTACATTAGTTATGTAAATAGTGAATATTTCTGACAGAGGGATAGTATCAAAATGCCTCACCATTTTCCAGGTATTAATTGAAGCAGTATCTGACCAGTGTCTGCATAACTCCTTAAGGCAATAAAGAATGGATGCGCTCTCATTTCTGTAGGCTTTCTGACCAGTCAGCTTGTTCTATAGAGGGATTCAGCATCCTTAGTCATACCTAACATTTAATAGTTGCTTTGTTAGTCTTTATCATAATCCTCCAAGGTTATGATCAATTTCATCTTGAAATAATAGTCAGTTTAGATTGAGGGCAAAGAGGGGCTACCTAGCACTCTAAACGTGTACTGAATGTGTTTCTGATCAACCATACTGAAAACACTACAGGAAGTCACAGCATGCCTGCTGCAGGAAGGGAGAGCATCCTTTAGTGCTGAAACAAAAAATGGTTATTTGCCTTTTTTATCCAATGGCAACATGGTTAGGACCAGGGTAGCATGGTGTTTAGAAACGCCACCCTGGTGAAAACTCCGAGGAGCTGTCCTCTTTTGCATGTGCCTTCATTCATTTATGTGCTTTGCATTTCCCTCACTGCTGTTTTTAACACTGTAGAGTATCCAGTTCTCATTTGCCACACAAAGTAATCACACTTTTGTTTCGCCTGCTAAGAACAGACTGGAGAGAGGCTTAGTGGGGAGAGGTAAAGCAGAACAGAATTGCTGTAAATGTCAATGTATACGTGCTGAACCCTTA
Source organism: Serilophus lunatus (assembly GCA_013399895.1). Lineage (NCBI taxonomy): Eukaryota > Metazoa > Chordata > Aves > Passeriformes > Eurylaimidae > Serilophus > Serilophus lunatus. The sequence continues at coordinate 468,906 of VXBA01001038.1, read as the reverse complement.
ATGCTGAGTTTTTCTTATGTTCAAATCAAGCAGGGCTTTTACCAGAGCAAGACTTACATCTGTGCGCAAGTGGAAATCGAGACTCTTTAAACAGGGTAGCAGGAGTCTACCCAAATGCACTGATGCTGGCAAGAATCCCCAAGGTTTCTACTTTCACAGTAACTGATGAGAATTAAGAGTGGGCATGATTTTCTGTAGTTTTTTTCCTTTCAATTTCTCTACCGCTTCTAAAACTGCCAGTGCAGAACTGAACAATTCTTTCCAGCTATTCACACTGGATAAGTGGACAAATCTTGTTATGCACACTTAACTTGTTGTGGTTTGTGATTGAGCCAGAAAGAACTTTTTCCTCTCTAAAACATTCATTATCAAATGAGATTTAAAATGCAACCCATGAAAAACAATCCATGTAGCCTAGGAGATTATCCTGGGAAATTTCATCTGATGCTGGAGCCCTTTAGGCTTCACAACAGCAGCAGTGCTGGCAACTTAAAAGGCTATTTGCAACTTTTACTAATAACATATCTACATTAAGCAAAACAGAAACAATGATCTGAACAGAAAAAATGACACTAAATCCAAATAGCTATGCTATAAAACATAATTAATCCATAAATGTTACATATTTCCTTTGGTAAAATTGCGTTCTTGCCTTTTTTTTGTGGGGAATGTTTTCTCAAAGCAATGTTTAATGCAAGTAACACAAACAGATGCAGCTGGTACCATAATTTGCTTGTGTATTAGTTATAGTTTCTACTTCTGCTTAGATCTTCTGTTCCTGTGATCCAAAACACTAATGCTAATGGTTTAAAAACAGATTTTTGGACTGGAATACAAGTGCTATTAGGATAAAGGATTTGTTTTGCCATCTGTATTCTACAGGAGAGGTTAGTGGTGTGCTGTGACAAGTTGTTCATACAGGGAGTCTCTCAAAGAAATTTGCCTTGATTTTGTGTTCTATGGTAGTACCTACACACTGATATACAATCAAAAATAACCAGCCCATTGTAAGCATATCCTCTGAATTTCAGCTTTTTTGCCAGATCTGAAGTATAGTAAACAAATTCCTCAGCAGTCTGAATTCGTGAGTCTATTGAAAATTTAACCCAGCATGAGGAAAAAGCGGTGGGAACTAAAGATTATGCCCCTTTGAACTGTGACTTCTTCTTTGTTTTACTCACGGAATAGAAGTCCTTATATTTCAGAATTCTCAAGAAAGATTTAAAGAACTATAAGATCTATAAGCTCTACACTACAAAGTACCAATTGTTTTGGATCCAAAAGGATTTAATACAGGAATTCTTTGAGAGCATCCCATGATGTATATAAAAGGTGAGACAATGTCTGCTTAGTTGAGAAAGCATTGACTGTTTCAGCATATCAGCAGAGAGACATTACAAAAACAGTAGGTGAAAAGCAATGTGTAACTAAGGCTATTGAAGTGAATAATCTAAATTCAGATGGGAGGGAGAATTTCAAAAAAGAAAGAATCTAACTCATTTTCAGCTGAACAAAAAAAAAGGAGACTTCTTAAGTATTACACGAAAAAAAGAAAAGGAAGGAATGTATAGGTTTTATTTAAGAGAGGGGAGGGATAAATAACAGTCTCAGAGTACTTGAGAGAATTTCACTGCTAAAAAATCTTGGTACTTCTTCTAAAGAATAGAGGGAATATAATTTGAATAGTACAGTCTTATACACCAAGAGTCCATAGGATCAAATCCCATATACTGCTAGCTGCTTTCTTCCCATAGGCACATCATCTGAGGCTTCATTTTTCAACAGACTGGTTCCCAGTCCTGACAAAGCAGTAGCTGTGTCACTGCAGGAGGACTAATCTGTCTGACAGCTCTCATGCAGGACAGTTGGCATCTCTGAATTTTGCATCAGCATGACCTGAAATGAATTACCAAAAATGGGCAAATATCTGACAGAATGGAATTAATTGAGACTGAGTTTGCAATCTGTTTTCCTTGGAAAAAATGAGTTTTTACTACTGCAAATACTAAAGTAGCATTATTTTTTAATAGATAACTAATGAACTTGAACATGGAATCATTGTAAAACTTTTCCATTACCGGGCTTGTTGTTAGTACCAAAGCAGGTCACTCGTTTCCTGTCAGCCTCATAACAATTGAGCAGATGCTTTCTTAGTGTCTCCATGCAATTTCAAAAACAGATTTACCATTTTGTTCTATTTAAAATGAGAGTTCTCAGGTCCTCGCAGTAAGATATGCAGTCAACACTTTGTAAGGATGATATGAAGTGAAAAAGTAATGAAGTGTCAGAAAAATAGTGCAGAAAAGGCTCCACAGCTTCTTTCCCTGTCCCAGTCATGTTTCTACACTCCTATTTTAAACACAAAGCAATAACTCTTCCATATTTCATGCAGGTATTATATTTTTTTCTGATGTGTAAAATATACTGGTTTTACTGGAGGGAAAAAAAAAAAAAAGAAGAAGAATTATCTGAGTGGATAATTATCCCAATGTAATAAGGAGGCAGAACTGGAGCAGATAGTCAGGACTTGCATGTGGCTCTAAATGTGGAGGTTGAATTGGAACCATGCACCAGTGAAAATAAGTGAAGAAAGAGATGACAGAAAAAGACAGAAAGGCCAAGATTAACGAGAATTTAAACATAAATAAATAAAGCAGCAATCAAACAACAACAAAAACCCCAAGCAGATGTAAACAACCTTAAATTTAGGGATTTAACTCTAGATTTTATTACTATACTTACAGTAAAAAGGAAAATAAAGGAAAATACAAGCCCAAGTATGTACCATACAGAGATCTAGTAACAAAAATAGTGAAACAGTCTTTCTCTTTTTGTGTAAGTCATTGCAACATATATTGGTTATATATTGAATGAAAATACGATTATTGTGGAGATACAAGTGCAAGTCAAAAATATGAGACAATAAATAATGGTGTAAATCAGCTGGGACAGCATCAAAAGTTCACCTTAAGGCACCTGAGAATGGGCCTAATGCCAGTGAATTCCCAAAGGAATAATGGTATCCATTTTTTTAAAGGAATTCAGGTAAATTTGCAGCTGGTTATCTTCACTCTAATTCCTAGCAGTGTTGTGTACTAAATTGTTATCTAGTTGCTTATTGTGTAGCTCCAGGACCCTAAATCCAAACAAGGAGACTCTATGAGTATCAGATTACACAAAGTTAATTCATCCCCCTGCCCCTCTTTTTCTCCCTCTTGGTTTCTGGTGTTGTATTCTTGTCTCTCAAAAAAATAAAATATTGAAAGAAGAGGAGGGGGAGGAAGTAAAAAGGTAGTAATAAATGGTGATTTTAGAAAAGGGGTAAAGTTACCGGGAGGGTTCCATCAGAGTATGTTCTGGGAATTATGTCATTCCATGCATTTATAACTGAGCAAAAAAGCGAGTAAACAAAAAATATTTACAATTGAAAAACTCATCAGTATAGTCAAATATAAATCTGCTTAGGAAGAGCTGAAGGATGATTTTTCGGTGCTAAATGATTAGATGATAAAATGGCAGATGAAATCCAGTGTTGAAAAATGCAAAATAATGATCCCAGGAAAAGTAACCTCTAATGCACATACCGTGATTTTACATTAGCTGGCCCCTTTCAGAGGGGAGATCTTTATGGTCATTGAGTGTAGTTCACTGCAAATATCATCTGCGTGCTCAGTGACACTGAAAAGGCAAATAGATTTACAAACATTATTGGGGGAAAAAAAGGAGAACAAAACAGGAAACATCTTTATGCCTTCTATAAATCTGAGCTTTTCCCCATGTGTATTGAATGGAATGTGCAGTTCTGGTCACTCCTTGCAAAATAACATAAGGAAAGCAAATACAGAGAAGGACAGCAAAGGTGATGAGAGGTAGGGAATAACTTCTATGTGTGGATCTAACTACTTGTAGAGGGAATATGACAGGGATATACAAACCAAAAAAAAAGGCATGTAGGGAATTTCTCTTCACTAATTCTCATGGCAGAGTGTGGTGCTGAGCACTACTGTATTCAGCTATAGTTCCTCTTTCCTTCAGTTGGAATTGAGTATGGAGATAGTCTGTGAAAATACATATGCTGGTCCATGAAATTTTACTCATTGAAGCATAATTATATTTGGATAGGATTTTAAAGAAAAACTTTTGCTTTTCCCAAATTTCTCCTCTGTGCTCCCCGACATTTACAGTCATCTGGGAACTGCAGGTAGCACAGATCCGTTCATGAGCCTGTTTCAGTGTCTATTATACCACACTAGAAAGGTATAAAATGTCAATATTATTGCAGAAAAGATGATGAATACTTCAGCCTTCTCTGTCTCACTGTAGTTATTCAGCCTCTTTTTCCCTGAAACAAAGTTTGTGCTAAGATTCTTTGAATTTAATTTTCAGGCATAACAGCTCTATGCTCCATTCCTTGCATAAGGGTATGAAATTATGTGGGTTTCTCAGGTTAAAAAGCAAAATATGACAGTATTTTTTACATTTCAGTGCTTGGACTAGAGATTTGTCAGAATCAATTGTCATAGACATACCTTTATTTACCAGTAAGATCTGCATGCACACACTAAAATCTTACTATTGCCTAGTTAATGCTATGAAGAGGGATGGCATCTCACAATCAAAAAAAACCAAAAGAAACCAAACCAAAACAAAAATAAAAATAAAAAAGCCCCATAACACAGATTTGACTCTATGATTAAAGACTCAGTTTGGGCTGAAATGATGAGCATGACCCGTTGCAGCAAGTCTAGAGGAGGCCACAAAGGTGATCAGAGGGATGGAGCATCTCTCCTATGAGGACCACTGAGAAATTTGAGTGTGTTCAGCCCGGAGAAGGCTTGCAGAAAACCTTAGAGCCCCTTCCAGTACATAAAGGGTCTACAAGAAAGCTGTGGGATGGACTTTAAATAAGGATGTGGAGTGGTAGGACATGGGGGAATAGTTTTAAACAGGAACAGGTTTCCCAAAAAAGACATGCCCTATCCCTGGAAGTGTTCAAGGCGAGGTTGGATGTGGCTTTGAGAAACCTGGTCTAATGGATGGCACCCTTGCCCATGGAATAGGGTTTAGAACAAGATGATCTTTTAAGTTCCCTCTAAATTAAAACCATTCTATGATTCAGTGATAACTTGAGTTTACAGCCTCTGATGGCAGTTGGGATTGAGCCACCACTAAGGCATGCATCTGCAAAATGGAGTTGTTGGAATTAATCACGAGAGGTTGTCCTTGTGCCTCACGTGTGTCACAGGAGCCTACTGACACTGGAGACCTGGATGACAAATCTTAGAACAGGCATAATCCCAGTTCACAAAAGGCCATGTCCAGTCACAAAAAATTTGTCAGAAATAATTAGGCTTTGTCCTAGACACTGCTTCTAATCAGCTTAATCAGCGGTATGCGAATCTGTGGCACTTCATTTATTTTAAACCCAAATTAACCTCTGTTACAGAGCCTCTGCTTAGTTTCTGTAAATTAACAATGGGATATGACTTTTTGCAGCTGAGGTTATGTTAAAAAAGTCTACATGTGCAGAAAATAATAGCCAGCTAAATGGGAAGCTTGTTATACTTCTCTTGCAGTTATGCTCTTCATTACTTATTTTAAAGACAAAGTCAAGCTACGTGTTTTCTGTTACCTTTGGTTGAAACAATTTCCGCAGTGCAGATTGCTGCCTATTTTTTAAATATATGTTTCCTTCTCCTTTCCCTATTTCTTCTCCCCTTGCCCCAAGCTGCCCACCCCATCTTAGCACTGGAAATGGCGCAGCAGGAAAATACTGTCCTCTTTCTGCATTTACGGGGAGACACTGCAGGTGAAGTCAAAGCCAGGATCTTGCGGAGCTGGGAGTATTTCTTCACTACAGTTACTTCCCAGGGATGGTGTTCTGTTTGTTCCAAGTCTTCCCCCGTTCCTCATTTATCTCGCCTTATATCCATCTTCTCCCTCAGCTTGCCTCTCTACAAATTCCCCTTGAGTATTCCCTCTTCCCGCCACTTTTAGTTAGCTAATCCTCTTCCAATATAACTGTTTTTTGCAGCCTTCTGTTGACCTGTTCTTTCCACTCCATGAATGATGCCTTTTGTCTGGTCAAGTTGACTGATATCCTGTCCCCCTTGAAAAATTGCAGTGAGACGAGTTCAGGGTCTGATGATCATCTGGCAAAAGAGGTGTTGCAGTTCACAGGGAGTTCCTAAACCTACAGCTGTGACCTGGACAGGTGCGGGGTTTGGGCATGGCTTAGATGAGACACTGTATAGGAATAGAAGGTAATGTGTTCTTCTATCATCTACCTCTTTGAGACAGGGTAATGGCTTCTTGCAACCATAGTTATTCCTAGTGCTGACTTCAATTTTGAAATGGCTGTTCCTATTGCAGTCAATTCTTGTCATCCTTCTGCATACAGAGCTCTTCCTTCTTCCCCCAGCATTCATTTCAGTACACAGGCTGCTCTTAGAATTGATCCATCTCTTTTCCTAGGGATGGCGAAAGAAAGAGGCCTAGTATCGAAATGGGCAAGTACAGGTGCAGTTTGGGGTAATCTGATGTAGACACTGGCAATATATGTTAAAGAGGTTTCATTTTGACCTTGTAAAGTAAGTAGGGGAAAATACATTTGAAAGTTAGAAAGCAGACTAGGAGAGAAGGCAATATAAATAGACTTATGGAACTGTCACTGAGTGAAGATGGAAGACAAAGTGCTGTTACGATTGCTATTTTTAAGATGAAACCTATTAGGCAGAGTGAGTACTGTGCTGGCCGCCTCAGCAAGGTGATGCTGCCAGAACAGAGTTGCAACATCAGCTTGTAATTTGAAACCCAGAAGCATTGGAAAAGATAATTTACTCATTTTTATGTGCACTTCGGAGCTGGTTAAGCATGCAGGTGGGTAAATTAATCCTTATGTTGGTATTAAGACTTAATGAATCCAACTGTTTCTATTTAATGGGGGTTTCCTAATATGCTTGTATTGCAACTGGTTTCCGGCTTTGTCTGCTGAATCTGTGGCTCCATGGTGAAACTAGTTTACAGCACAGCAGTCACTCCTGAACTATGCCTTAAAGTCACGTTGTGAGCGTGCAGAAATCCATCAGCTGTAATTCCAAAGAAGGATCATAGTGATATTACAGACAGTATCTTTGGCAATGAACAGCAATCTTGAATGCAAAAAGTCCCAAAACTTCAATTTCATTTCATTAGGAAGCCTTCAAGGACTAAACTAGTTACCTGTTTAAACCATATGTTTTCTATGATCATATCACTAAATAGGAGAAATCCTGAATCTTCTGTGGATCGCTGGAATTTACCAGCATATGTGTTTTAGGTAAATATTTGAGGGGCAGCTCTTCAACTTGTTTGAAATGTCAGAGTATTAAAGGCAGCTTCCCTTAGCTGCATGTCTTGAGAGACTCTCTTTAAGCTCTAGCTGTGAAAAATAATAATAATAAAAAGCTGTGAGGGAGGGAAACGTGTGCAGGCTATGAATGTTTCCCCACCTTTGAGGGTGACTTATATACACCACTAGTGACATGAGATAGTAAATGCATTTAGATTTCACTGCAAATTAAACTCACTTTGCTCTGAACTAAATACCATTGCAGGGATGGTAGAGAGCCAAGAACCTATATGTTGAGCTCTGGTACTGTATACGCAATATTTTTCAACTCTACTCTTTCCTTGAGCCACAGGACTCTGTAATTTGCTACTTGATGAACCTGGTCAGTGAGATTATGAAGAAACTCATAGGCCCACCTCTGGTAACATAGGTGGAAGGAGCTCCAGAACACCAGAAGATGTAGGGCTACAGTTTTGCTGTGAGATCTTTTCATAGGAGGCAGTCTTCAGCCAGGAGAGCACTCAAGGGAAAGTTAGCAGTGAGAAGACATTTGTCCATTTGGTTGAAGGAGAATGACAGAAGGGATAGAGACAAGGCAGCCTTGCAGTTGCCCTTTCGACTGAGATTTCTTTAATGATTCAAGTCTCATCTCTCTGCTGTACTGACAGAATGGGATTAAAGTAAGGTGGGAGGAAAGAGAGGGGGAAATTGTACTAACTAGAATTTAACCAGGCCAGCTTCAGAGTTTAGAACAAGCAGCTGTAAGTACATGTATGCAAGCACTAAGCATTCCATTTAAAATATTGATAGATTGCATATTTTCTACTGTGTTTTGCTCCTAAAGTAAAAAAATTTGACTTAAGTGATTTAGTAACATTTAAGTGATAGCACATATTGCAGTATCTGAGTCTTGATGTCATCTGTGACTGAAATCATTAAGCTCCCTGAGAAAGTGAAGGTTGTATACCCACTTCCTCTGCATTGTTATTTTTATCACCTGTTTGTAATAAAGGACTAATTGTTTATAAATATTTTAATTATACAGATACAGGATGCACTTTCTGGTATGCTCTCTTTGTAATAAAAATGGTGCTTCACAACAGTGGTGAAAAATTAAAGACAAATGCACACTCATAGCTCATTCTGTCACACCAAAGCTTTCCAGTATTAAGCAAGTGGCTGTTGAAGAGTCTGAGCAAGGGTGTGAGTTTGTACCTTTGTGTGAACATTGGGGCTGTGCAGGGTAAGCAGGAACTGGTTGTGAACCTCCATTCACTGGCATCTGCCCCAAATACAGGGGGAAATAGAATGGTAAAAATTCACCCTGAGTCGAAACTGAGGAATTAAAGTTACAGTTGGCTCCCCCCAACAACTGCTGGATGTGATTTGGAACCATTTTATGAGATGATGCTGGGAGGTTTTCACAGTGATGTTGGTACAGCTGAACTAGAGGGTTTTGAGACTTGTAGGATTTGTAACACATTATTCATTGAAGGGGAATTGCAATCAAAACAAGTCAGGTGTTCCTGAAGAAATGTGGGACTCCACTTAGAGAGCTGAAGCAAGATAAAAACCACAAGAGCTCAGCCCTCCTCAGAGGGATGCCAAATATGAAACTGTAAGATTAGATCATTAGATTCAGACAGTGGTTTATGATATAATAAAAACACTAATGTCCTTTAGTACAGCAGAAGCAGTAGGCGTGGGAGAGACTCTGCATCTTCTATGATGCAGTGCGTAAAAGTCAGGGTGAATTGTATGGTTTAGCAGATGAGAAGTTCACTGAGACAGTCAGGGTTTGTGAACTTTGCAATGTACTGCTGCAAGGGCCAAATGGATTTCCCTGCATAGAAGACAGGAGACACAACGTGCCTGCTTAGTTAGTGACTGACTATTCAGTGATATTTTTGTTGTTCTTTTTCATTGCCTTCATGTCAATGTCAATTTTGTCAGCAGCTGTAAAAATATTTTTTACTGGAGACCTGAGCATCAGTGAGGTAGTGTCTGTGCTTCTGATACCATAAACTGCTGGTATTTATAATCTTTGCTTCTTTTGACATTTTTTATTTCATACAATAGACAGGGGTGGAGTACCATTTTTTATCAAAATAATTCCAGTAAAAAGTTTAAAGTATTTTAAAAGTATTCTTTTAAATACTTTTCTTAATTGAGACATCATTAAGTCAAGAGAATTAAACAATTATTTCCAAGCCCAGATTCAGGTCTGTTTAGTAGTGATTTAAAATGATTTTAATTTTCTTAATCTAGTTCTCTTTCATAGCTATTAAAGGACCATTTTTTATTGACTATATACTTCAAGGGAAATACAGAGAGTATATTGAGAATAGAAAGATGCATTGTAATAATACTTGAACAGTGTCTTGTCTCTTCATACTGACTGTAATCATGCTGAGAGACTGTTAAGGTTGAACTAGAGTCAAAGGAACTAAGTATGCTTGGATAGTTAACATGTTTACTGTGTTCATTAATGACAGATAAAGCAGTCAAGAATGAAAAATCCCTCTCTGTATTATTTCCCTGTAGGAAAGAAAACGGAAGTAAAGTCCTCAGTTTATATGGAGAGGTTGTAAGTAGAAACTGAAGAAAGTGAATTATAAAGGAATGATTTTTTTTTCTCTAAACTTTTTCCTAAATGTTTTTTTCTTCCTATTTTGTCTCTAAAAATTCTATGAATGCAATTTTTTTAGACTCTTCAAAATATTTTGACAACATTTTTAATTGCTGCACAGTTTACAAACACTTTAAAGCTATTATTTTTAATGATCAGCGTGAAGATTGATTTTTTTCCTGCAAAGTAAGAAAGAGGAGAACAATTTCCATCAAAGGCACAGTCTGTTTACCACAAGGCAGAGAGAGAATTTATCTGCAAGCTATCTCACTGCTTAATAATCATTCAGAAAGACAGGACTGAGATTTTAAGGCTGAGGATAAACATTCGAGCGATTTCAGTGGAGTAAAACCTTTTAAGTCAGACCCTCTTCTGTCCAGTTTGCACAGTGGTTGAATAGATGAGATGTAGTTCAGAGAATCATGAGCTTGAGCTTCATTTTACCTCTGTGGTTTGACAGGCGACTTGCCAAGTCTGCTCGTTTGATTTTGTTTTTATTTCAATAAAAAAGTTGGATTGATGCTCCTACTTCTATCTGCATCCTAGGGAAATAGCTCAGTTTGTGGATTGGAATCCATGCCAGATTTGGACCACAGGCATGTGTTTTGTATGGTTCATCCCTGAGATTGTCTTGATGTATTTGGGCAGTTAACAAACAGAATTTCCTTTGAGGACAGTTTTTTATGTATTTTCTCTTCACAGAATATTAGTTTAACTTGTGATAATTACCTTTATCCTTGTCAGCTTTTCTAGTGGTTTTCCAGCAGACAAATGCTAGAGCAGAATTCTGATACCATGGCCTATCTTTGGTTTACGGTTGAATCTGCTTACTGTTCAAAACAGCATGTCAAGTCAAAGTCAAAGGGAGAGTTTTCTGGATTAAATCATGGAGGGAGGTCTATGGTCTTCCTGGAAGAATGCGTGATGAATACAGTGTGATTCTGATGTCTTTCAGATGGTGTGATGTTATCCTGCCTGACATTATCCTATTAGTACATGATGTGAAATGGCATGGTGTTGCATGTGATAAAACCATGCTGGATTAAAAGCTAGAACATTAATGACAAGGCAAAACAGGCTAACAAAAGCTGTCTTGTAAACCAACAAATAAAACAAGTTTTCTTAACTAAGTATGGATCTTCCCATTCAGGTGAAGTTAATATAATTTCATGCAGGCTTAGCTTTTTACCACACATACTTTCACATCCATGCACAGTTTATTTCTGGTTCTGCCCATGAATTCTTAATGTTTAAGGTTTAATAGGAAATGCATTGACTGAGTCAATTAGTGCTGCAGCTACTACTCATTTTAGCCCTACTGTAACTGTTATAAAAGAAAATGTGTCATAACCTTCACAGCTGTCTCCTGTATCAGTCATGAATAAAACAGAAGTACAGGTACATCCAGTTTGCCAATCCTCCAGTGTCTTATCAAAACACACTTAAGTTTTATATTTTTTCTTTAAAAACAAAATCAAAATTATCCTGCTATACGTCCCTTCTCCAGGCTGCTGTAACAACCAGTGAGTCCAGATCCTGCTTTGGTCCATTCTCACCAAGGGAGCAGTTCTGTTAGTTGGACTTGCATGAAATTATCACTGGTTTTAGGGGAAGAGCAAGCTTGGCCTGTGGCTTTGGAGTACAGGTGAGTGGCCCAAGGATTTTCCTATATGTAATCTGTCATGTTCCAGCTCTTTGCAGCTTTCAGGATGAATGCCTTAGTAACTGATCTTTTAACTGTCAATGGCAGACACAACTAGAGCACTATTTTTAACAATATATATGTTTTACTGAGTTGTTTTTCACTGTATCATTTGCAGATGTCATGTAATTAAAGTTTAGTCTAGCCTAAGTTTTTTTAAGTAGTACTTTTCCCATTCAGACTATCTCAGGGTACTTCATCGGATTGTAGAATGATTATATAGACAATTAACTCGGTGATTTTGTGCTCAGCAATAGTTCATACACAGCTTTGTACATTACGACCTGAATTTTATAGATTAATCTAATGTTAGCGTAGACATCAGAGTCATTCACTCCTCTTTTAGAAGAAGCCTTGTGGGACCTTTAAACTTCTGCTTAGAGGCCAACCAAGGGTCTAGCTTTACGATTGCTATTAGCAGAGAATGGCAGCTGGGCTTTCCTAAGCGTTAAATGCTGCAGTGCCAACAGCTGGCTGTAAAAACATGTCCTCATCCCCTTTAAAGACCATAACCTCCTTCTCCAAAAGGAAGAAAATCAGTCAGGGAACAGGACTGTGACAATTATGTGTTAGCTTGTTATTGCTTGGAACTGTGCAGTTGGCTCTCTTGGATAGCGTATGACTCCAGATGTCCTGAAAGTCCTTTACTGTTCTTTGATGACAAGTATTCCTCTTTGATGCCATGATTTTTTCAGGCCACACATTTTGGCCAATAAAATATGCCCATCAGTCACACATTGTAGATAATGAAGCTTTCCTATAAGAAACCTGCTATGAGAGGAACTCTCAGAGAAAGGCAGTCTTGAATTATGAATAAATGTAAAGAGCTTGTTTGTGTGATTGATTTTCTGTTTCAAAAATGGCATAACCATGAAAGGTGCTTTTCAATCTTGAGAGTCCAGAGTAAGCCAATGTGCCAGATCATACTTGCTTTGAGATTAGGATGCCGAGGTCCTGATTGACAGAACATGCAACTTAGCCTTTTACCATAAGAACAGAACCTGGCAGAGCAGGAAAAAAAGGTCAAAACCAAAAAAAAGTGAATATCTCTGTAAGAAAGGGTAAGCTCTAGTTTCTTGGGAGCAAGTAGAGATAAAGAACGAACTGAACATCTTCTCAACAGTGGATAGTTTACTTGATTTTTTAGGGGAGAGATGTAGAAGTCATTGTAGGTGTGTAAGTTAAAAGGGATTTACACCTGCTGTAAATCACCACTGGGCCTAGCTAAGATGATTTGCTACTACATGCTTATAAACAGTTTGAGGACTTGATAGTATTTCTGGCTGTGGCTTTGCAGCAGCAGGAGTCAGAGAACAAAATATATCTGTTGGTTTTTGTAGCTTGTAAAAAGAGGTTTGATTTCCCTACTGTTCATACAGAATTTCATGGCATTCATTCATAGTTTGTGCTTTGTGGCTCTTCTCAGATGTAGGTAGGGATTCTTTTTTTTGCATTTTTGTGCAAATGCTGGAAGACTGAACTGGTTCTTCAAAACATAGCTCATTGATATAGTCCCTATGAAATAAAGCCTGAATTGAACTTGGCACCTGGAAGGTGATTGCTTTGATAGTCTCTGTGATTTGTCTACAGATGGCAAACCCATTTAAACCAGTGCAGTTTATAAGGACTGGCATGTAAGAAATGCATTTGTAAAACAGGGTTTTTTGATAGCCAAGTTAGGCAGTGAGACACTTTTAAGTGCATGCATCTGGTATTTGTCTAAGAAATACCAGTGTAGCAGCTCTTGCCAAACCTGTGTTTGCCACCAGAGCACTAGTATGTGTACTGAATGGAATATTATGTAAACACCAACGAACCCTCAAAAGGTGGAAAAAAGCAACCATATCCCTCTGGCTTGCAGTTCATATTCTCAATATTTCACATTTTACCTGAAACTGAATTTGTTTTCAAAAACTGTCTGAAGTCAGGATACAGCTATCAGTGTCCATCTAGCACATCTAGCACCAGATCATCTAAGTCTCTGGAATTTTTTTGTAGTTTTTTTCAGGCTCTCTTTAAAGCTCTCTTATGTTAAAATATTCTGTCAAGGGTTTATTTTGCATCATGATTTTAAAGCGATATTATCCCCATGCTTGTTTTTAATAACCGTTTGGCAGCTGACAGCACATATCTGTTTTCTTATATACTGTCTTCCATTCTGTATGCACTATGATTTGTTTATTTTGTTGCTATTTATAGAATGGTCTCCCAAAAAGCTGTGGGCACTGGTAATGATTTTTAAAGAAGAAAAGTATTCTTTCAGGAATTTCATAAATGGAGAGTAACACAGAGAATAAACAGATGCAATGAAAGAGCTAATGCATATTATAAATTGGCTTTTCATACCATCATCACTCAAAGGAATCTGTCAGTCCATGAGGCTGAGCTGAACTATTATGGGTTTGTCTCAGGGAAAATATGCTTATATCTTCCAAATATGATTATTTCCCCTGTCAACAGAATGGCACTTGACCTACATTTCTTAGGAAATCTAAGTAGTTTCAATATAGAAAACATGGAAATGTCTGTAATTTACATGCAAGCATCTTTCTTTTACTGCTTTCAATAAAGGACCCCATTATCTATAAGAATTTAAAAGAAAATAGAGGATGAATTCATATGTTTGCTGTGATGAGATGAAAGTAGTCATAAAGACTTTTTATAAAAATGTTGTATCTATTGTGAATGAAATATAGTTATCATCATTGCAGAGAACTATTACACTGAAATATTGCTGTGATTCCAGCACAATAGTATTTTAGTGCTTAGCCAGTCCTAAAATACTGATAGTGTTTAAATTCAAAACCAATTTCTCACCTGGCCCCTAATGACAGAAGTCAACCTTTTTCAGATATGCTGTCAGTGTGCTGGAAGGTTTAGCAAAGCAAATGCTGCCTTCATTTAGGCTCAACTTCCAAAATTTCCTCATATACTTCTCCATAAAGACAACAAGCAGGCAAAGGGTTTCAAAGCCCTGTCTCCTTCCTGACTTTTTCCGGTGGCTGAAATGTAGGGATCCCAAAGCTTTTATACTCAGAACAGGTCTTTTTTTGTACTGTCTTCTCAGAACAGAGCTGTTCCCTATGTAGCTCTTAAATCTAAATCTGCTGGGCCTGTATTTGTATGAGTAGACAATGTGTTTGCAGTGCAAATGAAGGAGGACTGAAAAGACATCTTTTTGACTTTAATATTCAATAATTGCTTACATTTCCAAATGAATTAGTTCTAAAGTGTTCAATATGTACTCAAATCTCTTAACTAGGCATTCACAAACCTAATTATAGTGTAAAGTAAAACATTTAGATTAGGAACAGATGCCTCCTATTAGACACTTAATTTTGAGCATCTTTCTTGTCTTGCTTTAAAAGGGCAACTGAGCTGCATGAGTCATTGTACTCCAGTTCAGGTGTTGACAGAGCACTTTATCTCTGGACAGAACCTTCTTTATTTCTAAGCCAAGCAAAATGCCTGGCTCACAAAATGCGGGATACAGCAGCCTTCTTTCTTCTTAAAATTAGAGTACCTACAAACAGTCAACCAGCAATGGTAACCAGTTAAGGACCTAGGGTTTGATTCAGCGTTCTGATATCTGACTTAAAAATGCAGTGGTTTGTTGTTCCATTGCTCTTCTGTCTCATCTTTGTTACTTCTTCCTCATAATGCTTTCAAATCAATAATACTTCGATGTCAATGTTAAATTCACTAGTGAAAGTGACAAAAAATGTGCTAAAGAAGTGTCAGCTTTACTCTGTGGTACAGACCAATGGCTTTGTCATGTCTGTATCAAAATCATCAGTCAGTGTGAATCACAGGAAAATTCAAATTGAACCTAAACCAACTCTGAAATGTTAGTGTCAAAGGGCCACTTCAAAACAATTTGTGCTCGTGCTTAGCTGTGCTAACCTAACTACTAACTTGCATTAAAATCAGATCTTGATAGCAACTACCTGGCAATAGTGGGACAACCTAGGGTTTAAGTTGTGTCTTTGCCACCATAAAGCTTCAGGCCTACATCTCTTCTAAGTTAAAGGTAGCTCAAGAACACAGGATGAAATATTTCATCTGGAATAAATGGAAGTTTGTCCGAATGAATTCACAAGTGTGATACAAAACAGCTTCCTCAGCTCTTCAGCACTTTTCCGTTCTGTCTGTATTCAAATAGAGACAAAATTATTTTACCTGCAGGTTGCATTTCCATTCAGCTGTCTACATTGGACAGTTGGTTTTTTAAGTTATCACTGTGCATTTGCCCAAGCTATCACGTAAGCATGAAAACTCAGACTGATCCTTGTAAACAGTTTCAGTGGTTGAGGTATCCTGATGGGGTAAAGCATGAGCCGTCTCTGTACAAGGTGATGAAGTGGCTTTATAAATTCCAACTGTGGGAGTCAGCATGAAGTAAACCACAACTTTTGTAAATTAGATCAAACTTTTCTATTTCTTTGCTGCTGGCTGATATCAAATGTCATGATGGGAACATTTTTTGGATAAGATTCATGTAGTTTTCATTACCGGTATCTGTTAGAAAACTCCTGACCAAAGCTTAGTAGGAATTGTAATGGTGCATGTATGTGTGGGTATAGTTATATGTGTATTGGGCAAACTACTAGATGTAATTCATAATCAGCTCCAGCAAGTTCCTGATACAGAGGAATGCCAAAATAGAAGCAAACAATCCCACCCAAACAGATTTGTTTTTTTTTCTGATTTTTGTCATGTGCATTCCAACAATAAATCTTTTTTTTTTTTTTTTCTCCATGTGAAACACAATTTTAACTTAAAAAATGACAGTATTTTCCTGACCATGGATCAGTGATCAATCCAGAAGGCACTTTACTATATTTCATGCATCCACGTTTTACTAGATAGAATAATTACAGCCTAAAAGCTTCAGCTTTTCTAGAACTAGGAATGTGATTAAAATGTTGATTAAAAGAGAATTTTGAGATAATTGCCAATTTAAAACTTATTATTATATTCTGTTATGTTGCTTGTATGTTTAATGTATACTCTCCATAATAGCAGATAATAGAGGGGACCAAATGTGCTGATAAAAACTGGTGAAGCTCTGTTGAAGACAATACAAGTATGTCCACTTCCAAGAATGTTTCATTTCTTTGATCTCACAAAGGAAAATTTCCCCCTTCTATATTATACCCAGAAAAACTGTAAAGAAGATGGGCAATAGATTTGATTCCACCCAGAAAGGCATGATGGATGATTTTTTAAAAAGAAATATTTGCTCTGGTCCTTAAAGCAAAGAGAATTCTAAACTGTCTTTGGTTTCCTGGCCCTCCTCAGCCTGTTAGAAAACCGCAGTGTGTTTGGTGACAGCTCTGATGTTGCCAATGCTATAGACTCTAGTGATGTATGGAACCTATCATTTTACCTAGCAGTTTTTTGAGCAATATTTAGCTGAGTCTTGAAGGAATAACTCTTAAAGGATTATCTGGGGTTCGAGGTGACATTTTGCTTTGATGATGTCTTTTTTCTGTTTGTAGTTAGTGTTTAGCTGGTTGTCAGGGGCAAGGTGTGAAACCTAATTCACCCTACTATCTGTCTCATTCATTTGAAGAAGCAGTGGCTTTCTAGAGTTTTTCCCTTTTGCCTGGATTTGCCACTTTGTGTGAACTTTAAACATTTGGTTTCACATGTCTTCATCACAGTAGGTCTTGGGAGTGACAGCATTCATGCATTTTTATGGTGTCTGTGCTGCAAGCAAATCACGCAGTCTGAAAACCCATGGCTAGATGTGGTTATTTCAAAGCAGCTCTTTCATATCACTCCTCCGTTTATTTCTCTTTTGTTTTCTTTCTTTAGAGGCTTTATTTGCCAAGTGCAGCAGTAAGAATGAAGTCCTTCAAGCATGTGCAGAGAGCCTGAACAGTAGTATTGGCTTATTAGAGCCTGCTTATTCTGTCTCAGAAGCTTCAAATTTGGCTGTGGGCTCTAGCCAGACTGGAACAGAGTTCATATACTCTTTCAAAGTCTGCTGGGGGTCTTGATGGAAACACAATGGTACCAGTAATAAAACATGTTCTCTCAGGATCCAGGTCTTTCTCTTTGTATTGATTTTTTTTTTTTTTTTCATTTTGACAGTCTTCTAATCAAAATAAGAACCAGATTCTGCTTTTGCACTTACTTCTTTCTACCATACTCCTGTGCCACACATAACTTACTGAAATTCAGTTTATAAAGATACTTTTTAGTATCTTTACCTAGACATCTAGTATCACACATAGACAAAGAAGAAAAAAAGAGAAAACCTTCTCCAGCGCAGTCAGGATTGATGTATCAGCCATGTGGTTACTTTAGTTGTGGATGTCTGACCAACTGAGATCTCTATCAAGCTGAAGAGCTTCTTTCCTTAGCTGGGCTATGTTAGAGAGCCCAGGAAGCCTGGGCCACAGTCTGAAGCAGGGTGAAATGTGAACTCAATAATGAGAAGTTTTGAGGGCTTAAAGAAACCATTTTTTTATCCAAAATCCTTAGACAATTTTTATTCTCTTCCTAATAAATACTGTGGTTATTTTTGTGGAATCAAAATTGTTTCCTCGGTGTCTTGGAACAGCTCAGCTCTTTCTTGTTGATCTGGACTGACTTGGCAAAATACAAAACGGGGCTTAACATATATTTTGTTCCTTTGGGGTTCATTCATCACTGACAACTGCAGCTATTGAAAGGCTGTATAGCTAGATAAAAGGGCAAGTGGGAGAAAACATTTTCTTTTGCAAATATGTTAAGAGTGGCTGCATGGTAGACCTCCCTTCCTAATGCTTTCTAGAAATTCCTGTTGCTTTCTAAGTAATTTTTAAACCTCCTCCTTGGAGTTCCTCCACACTGAGTGAGAACCTGGTACCCAAGAGAAAGGCATGTACTCCTTTCTGCTGCTCTTATTTGTCATATAATGTAGGTTCCAGTTGTTAAAGTCGGACCTGAGCCATGTCTCTGCCTCTCTTGTATCCTTAAAAGCTTTTTGTACTTCCTCAATCTTCTTGTATACAGAGTGATTGATCGCTGAAAACTGATCAATTCTTATGAAAATTTTGTTTACATTGAAGGTTTCACCAACACATTTTTTATTAAGAACTTAATAAATTGTTAAAAGGTTCTTTAAGAAGTAATCAGTAATTTGTTTTAAGTTTTCCAATGCATCAATGCCATGATTCTCATCAGGAGTCTTGCTTAATGTTCTGTATTGCTGCTAGAGGAATCAGTCTCTCCTGTTGGGTGTAGCACCATGCTAAGAGCAGCCTTTTAGCTTAGGTGGATAAGGCCTTGTAGCTGACTCAGGCTTCTACACTCCTGGCCTGTTTTGAAGCAAAACATTTCTGTGATCCTAACTAAAAAAATCAGGGAATTTTTCTCTTGTGTTGTAATATGAGCTGGCTCAACGTTTTCGTCCTATTGAAGCTGGACAGCCTAACAGATCCAAACATAATAATGTGGAAGTTGTATATAACAGTTTGTTTGTGGGTGTTTTTTTCATTCCATTTTGAAACCCAAGCGCATTTCAAAATGTTAGAATTTTCTGGGAACTGAAGGCCTGAATTTTAATTAATTCCAATGCAGAGACCAGAGAGCATCTGTGGCTCAGTGTGTTCTGGGGGTGCTGCAGGATTATTCCAAGAGGCGACTTTGTACAACAGTTGTAACATTTATGGCTCTGGTCAGGGCTTAGGCAGCTTCTGTCTTGCAAGTGCAGCCAGGCTGTTTTCAGTTGAAGTAATCACATAGGGCAGTTCATCATCAGTATTAATAAAGGGAATGGAATTTTGACAAGGTAAAAAATGATTCATTTACAGTTTCCCTCAGAAGCTTCCCAGTATCAATAGCAAAGGAGACAGGCAAGAGAAGACTTTATTTGGTTTTGGTGGGACTGTAAATTCTCCTGAGTATCTGGGGTTAAACATGCAAAAAGAAATACCACAAGGAAGGGGAAACCTCTTTCAATATTATGTACTCTGTAGTCTGTATTTTAAAAATTAGCAAACAGGCAGTAAGCAGTTCAAAACTGCAGCAAGATCTAGCTGATCTCTTGGCCCTGGTGCTGTAGTGTTCCTTCTGTTCCCTGAGGTGTGTGGGCTGTGTGGCGTGAGCAACTCACTGACACAGGTGCTGGGGGACATGAAGTTGGAGAAGTATAATAGCAGTGCATGGTCCAGTGTTGAATTGGTGATGTAATTTACTTTTCTCAGAATCAGTTCTGTTTAGGCTGGAAAACTCTGTAATGGGTCACCACGGAGGGTGCTCACCCGCTGCAATTGAACGTTTCTTTGCTCTTAGAAGACATTAGTAAAAGGATTCATCATTTAGTACAAAAGGTCGGCTTCCACACCGTGCTCTCTCAAGGGCCCTGCTTGTGTTTACAGTGCTAAATGTTAACAGATCCAAAGACATCAGGCATTTGCCTTATTATTTGTTTCTTCGCACTGAAAGAAGGGAAGGTCAGTTGAGTCAGCCCTGTTCAATGCATAGTGAAAGAGCCTGTGCTGGAAGGATTATGAGGTGAACAGGAAACCTTCTGCTAGAATTTTAACTGTAAGAAGTAAAGTGGTTGTCTGCAAGTGCTCTAAGCAGTGACAGTTTATTTCTGGTGTTTTTCCCATGATTTTGAAGTATACTGAAGGATTAAAAATGTCCAGTAAAAAAACAACTTGGAATAGTCCAGCTTAAGAAATAAAGTAAAATAAGATTGTATAGGAAGTTAATTCTTGTACAAATAAGTTAACTAAACCCAGATTAAAAACAACCCAATAGATTTCAGAAAATATGGAAATATAACCGCCATCAGGACGTTGCAGGTCATAAGGAGAATAATCTTTACATCAGCCTGACCCTGTTCCAGGAGGTTTTGAAAAGTGGCCAAGTTCTCAAACTCATGTTGTCTTGTTCCCTGTATATAGAAAATACATATTCTTAATAGTTCTAGAAACTTTTGAAAACTTACCAGTAATGCACACCTGCCTGAAATAAGGGAAGAATTATTATACTAAGTAAAAAACCTGGATCTTTATGCAGAAATTGTCGCTATTTTCTTGGACAAGCATCAAGGGGAAAGGTGGTTCAGTGAGGATTTGCTTTGGTATTCCTGAGACACCAGGCTACCTTTGGCCCTCTTGAGGACAGAATGCAAACCCTCAAACAATGCCAGGCCTGGCTTCCTTGAAGAAGCTTTTCTTCGCTCTGAAGAGCCCAGCTGGTTAGTCACTAGTTCCCCTCTGCTTCCTACTTTCTGAGTGTGTGCACAGCCAAGTTTGCTGCCTTCGTGCCCTCCAAGGTGGAGGAAATGAGAGATAGGGAATAGGTCAGGCTTCTTCCTATGGTTCATCCAAAACTGACAGCAACATTAGTTAATTGACATAGAGGCCACTGGTACTGACATGCTGCAGCAGAAATAAATGACACTCTCCTTTTGAGAGGTGAAGAAATTCACAATATTATGGCCATAAAGGAAAAATAGGAAAGCTATGTTCTAGTGACCGTGATTACCAAATTTTACTTTGGTTTATTTCAGTTTAGTTTGGTAACTGTGTGTCCTGTGCCTAAAATGTAAGCAGGAAGGAGATCCCAGTAGCAGTGACCTGCAAGACTGAATAAACCAGCTCATTTGAAAACTCTACACTATATTGTGAATTGAGAACATGCTCAGCTGTCTGTTCTTTCTGGATCCTGACTAGCTTGCTTATAATACCAGAATCACAAGACTGTTTTGTTTGATTCTGCAGAGGTTGGAAAAGGAGAGACAACAGGAGGTGGCAGGGAACTGTTTGTTATTTATGACCATATGTCACTGTACTAGCTATGCAGAAACCAGAACAGTGACTTTAGAAGGAAACTCACTGAAAAGATTTTAAATGGATTTAATTAATTCCTCCCTCCTTCTCTTTTATCTCCGTCTGGAAAGAGCTGGCCTGCATGGCTTTGTATGGTTCTCTGCAGGATCAGGTGCCAAAGTGTGGTAATTAAATTGGGAGTGAGGAGGAGGTGGTAAGACAAAAAGCCGCTTTTCTTGGCATGCACCTCTGGTACAATATTACAGAAATAATTTGCTTACAATTTTTTCCAATTATTCAAAGCTTCAAAATCCCCTTTAAACCAACTCCTCACAGGGAGGGAGAGAAGAAAAAAAAAGACCAAATTTCACACATTAATTACCTTCTTTGAACTTAGGCATCATTTCAGAACCCGTTCTCATTATAGCCAGTTTTGGGATGACCTGTGTACATCCAGGGTTTCTGAATGGGGACTGTTGCTACTATGAGTTGTTCATGTCTGTAGCTGACACATCCCTGCTGTGCAGGAGTGTTCTATAGAGACAAAGAAAGCTGTTACTGAAAAGGTAAGCTCAGGAACTCAATGTTTCAGGATGATACTAATCAATAGTAATATAAGTGCAGACGATTTGTGCTACTGAATGTCAAGTAACTTGAAAGACACAAAGATTTGTTTTTAAAGAGAAATCCAGGCTGAACTGGTACAAGATAAATCAAAGAAGTGTAGAAGCATTTATCTGCACTCCACAATTTTTTTTAAAATGACTGCAAGATGTTTTATTTTCGCTAGGATTTATGGAGAGTCTAAACAATGATCACCATAATTGATCTTAAAGGGAGAAGCAAAAAGAGCCGATACAAAATATGAATAGTGTGCAAGTATATCCTTTACATTATGTCTCAGCATAGCCAGCTTTGCTATGTTTTATCTGTGGGCACCACTCAAAACTGTTACTGTCAGTTTGCCTGAAAGAGCTTTGCTGCACAATACAGCCAAATAAAGCCAGATCAAGCTATTTGATTATATATTTCCTATTCTAGTCAGCAAAAGTCTGCTGAGTTTGTGGAAGAGTAGAAGCAGCAGTTTTGTCTTCCAGCCCACTAATTCGCAGTCTACCATGCAGGAATTGTAGTGTAAAGGCACTATATGCAGGCAGGGGATTTGTCCTCTGCACACAGAGTGGTTGCTGTTTGCACAGTTTATTCAAAGCCCTAAATTTATTCAAGGCAGGAAAGATATCTTGGTTACATAGTGGAGGTAAGTCTAGACACTGTTGATGTAGAAAGCATTAGCATAAGTAACTTAAATACACCCAAATATTTTTATTATCATCTATGCCCTTTCCTAAAAAATAGTTTACAAAAAGTGCTCTTCAGATGCTAAATAGATTGTAACTTACATTCATATTCACATGAAATTTGTCACAGCTAAGACACAATAATGAGCTATTCAGAGAGCACAATCAAGTCATGTTTACAGTGCTTTTATTGGCATTCTGCTGTGAGTTACAAGATGCTTACAGACAGCTTTTCTCTCCTCCAAGTTGTGTCCTTTTCCCTGTTTAATAAACTCTGATTTGTGTCTCCAGCCAGCAGAGCTTAGTGTACTGTTACAGCTACTGTGACATCATTTTGCTTTATCTTGACGAGAAAATGTCCTTTGCAGCAATACCAGGAATGCTCACAAAGACAGATAGGACAAGTGGGTGTAGAGGTGGAGGGCAAAATTCCTGAGTGTGCAATCAATTGCTGGTGCTGATTCACTCTGGGACTATGGAGAGACTTCAGTGTGAGGGGCAAGTGCTATGATTTGATGTACTAAGTATATAAGCGGCTTTTCAGGATTAAAGTAGTTATTTAGCAGAAGAGCCAAAATGTCACCTTGCCTTCCTTTTGGAAATGAATGTGTATCTGTAGAAGTTGTCAGAAGAACGTTGAGGTCTTTACTGAGATGGTGTAGGTGAAGTTTTCTTTTTTGGACTCTGGAGAAACAGCAAACACGTCTGGAGGCTACTGCAAATGAACTTACTTGGTGTCTGACATAAAATTAGACAGGGTGATGAAAGCTCCGAGTAGATTTAGATGGCAGTAAGGTTGTGATAGAGGCATGAAAATGTCCTCAGAAGCAAAAAAACACACGTGTCTTTAATAGCTTCTGTCAACTGAACTCACTGTGTGTCAGCAGCTTCCCACCACCTCATCATAAGAGATATCTCAGGATTTTAACCCATTCTGGTCAAGTCAAAGGCCAGGTAAAGTAGCAAATGGAAAAAAGTGTATTTCCAGAAGATATTTTCTATAAAGTTTTCTCTCTTTTTCCTTATTTATAGCACTCCCTGACTTCTTCAAGTGGGAGAGTTTAGCTTTGTAACCAGGGATGTAAATTACCTTTCCATCTTATGTCTCACTCCATCTGACTGTCTTGAAGATGTAGACTACCTTGGACTGCTGCCTGAAAAGAATCAGGTGTAACACAGCAAAGTCACAGGAACAGTGGTCAATGTGTTGGTCATAAGCAGATATGAATTTCCTGGGAACATAGATATCTTTTCATAGTGTATGTTATTGCTGGGGTAGGCATAAGGCTGCTACCATTGTTTGTCTATTTTTCTCTGCCCAAGGAAACAGTGGGAGTGCTGGGGTACCAAAGATATTGATAAGTCAAAAGAGCCTAGATAAATATAGGTGTAAAAAGAGTTTCTCAAATCAAGGTCTAAAAAAAGTGAAAAAATGCACTCAAAAACCTATAGGCCATTAAGCATAGTAGAAGAGCAGTTAATTGAGAAACATTTAATCCAGCAAAAACATCCAGTGTGCATTTGGCAGTAAATGAGAGAAATTGCTTCCCCTCATGTTACACTCTTCTGCCTTACTTTGTGAATCACAAGACCTGCTAAGAATGCGATTGTTTTAGCAAGAAATGTTTCTGATCCACGGCAAACAAAAAAAATCAGAGATGGTAGAGATGGGTGGAATACTGTGGGTGATGCACCCTTGCTTTCTGTGTCTCCTAAATCTACCAAGCCAAGCATTTATTTTGAGATAAGCCAGTGATTTATACAGAATCCTAAACACATGGGAGCATACTGTCCTGCTGAGCGACAGGCGGATGATGAAATCCCCAGAACATGCCTCTGCAGAGAATGGTTACTTGGTGCAATCTGACAACTTCATCAAATAGCAATTTGAAATACCACCAGAGAAGATGTTGTCTTTTGCTCTACCTTGGCAAAAAGGAAAAAACCCACAACCAACAAATCAACTTCACTTTCTACATCTAGCCAGTGACATCTTGCTAGCTGTAAATGTGAGGTTTCCACTGCCTGTAATTCACTGACTTAAAAGCACTCTCCCTGCTTTGTGTTGATGACTCTAGACAGAGGTGTGACATGCCAGAAACGGCCGAGGATCAAATGGTGGTCAAAAACTTGGGAGTGTGAAATAGCTTTAAAGCGAATCAGATAAGGCCAGGAGTCAGTTAGTTTCGGTCTGTAGTTGTCATCAGTTGATGTACACGACACAATTACTGTGTCTTTCAACTGCAGTTACAAAAACTCACAAACTTAGAAACACAGGCGTCTATTTATTGAGAATGTTTTTTCATAGATGTTTCTGAATATACAGTATTAGTTTATTTTGGATTTTTTTCTTTCCAAAGAAACCTTCTGCTATCCAGACTTTCCCCCGATTCTCTTTCTATCTGAAAAGCAAGACACTTCTTTCTTGAAGACCGCAGATGCCAACATGTATTTGACTGTAAGGCAGCTGAAACAGACTCTACTGTGAGCCATCTGCTCTGCTGGATGTTACTGGTGCTGCAGAAATCACTGATGAATGGGAGATATACCTGCTCTTGTTACACTACACTTTGCTGTCCAGCACAAGAACAGCTGTACATTTAGACTCTTGTTAATGCATCAGGAAGGACCTAATGTGTAGCAGGCCCTGTTCTATTCAGCGGAGAGGAACAACTGCAAAAAGAATGCTACTGCCATTCAATATGCTGGAAGGCACTGAAAAACAAGGTTTCCATCTTACCCAGAATTTCAATTCTCTGTTGCTCAGGCAGCACACATGGCATATAGTGCCACATCATGTAGTAGTTGAGAGTTGTTGTAGTGATTGGTACCCAAAGAATCATATTTATCATTTGACCCTACAGCTCATAGTTAGTTTGCTTTGTGCTACACACTGAAAGCAAGTTTTCAAGAGAAAAGAGGCATAGGGGCTTGTGAAATCCAGCCATAATTCAAAGTTACAGCGTAGTTGACTTCCACTTATCCAAGCCCACAGTTTTTTTGTTCTTTTTTCTTAATGTTCATTAGGGTGCAGAGCTGTACATGTGAGAAACAATTTAAACTTGATTTTGCTGAGATTTTCAGAAACAGAGGTGCATGTTATCCTGTACTGCTACCTTTCCAGATTTTTTTCTCCCCTTATTTTTTCTGCTGTAATTTTTTCAGGATAAAAATTACTTACCTATCTAATTACTAAGGGTTAATACAAATTAAAAGCATAAGCTTTTCAGGTATGGTATGTATTTATATATTTATAATGTATTTGGTCAGAAGGAAACAGTCTAAATATAGTAATGCAGACAGGTGCACTTCAAATGGTGTGATACCAAGCTTAGTTTACATTTACGAGTAAGGTGCAAAGTTATCAGCTCTGAAATTAGTGAAACATTGTAGGTATCTAATGCCTACGGTAGTAGGCATCTGTAGTGCTCAGAAGTGGCATACTTTGTTTCATAACAGCCTCCTTTCCTCCCTTCTACACCTCTGTTTCTGCTTGTCAGATCCATTCGAATTGCAGATCCACAAACCAGTGAGTTTCATGGGTCAGGGGATTTGTAGACTCTTTGGGATTACATAGTATTAATAATCCACTTTGTTGTTTCAGTCCAGTGAAGCAATGACCTTGTGTAGGAAAGAAATGCTCTCACACGCAAAAAAAAAAAAAAAAAAAATTAAAAAAATTCAGCCTCTTTAGTAAATTAGTGATATTTTATAACACTTAAATCTATAAAGAATACTATTTGGGAGTAAAAGGAATCATAGCAAGGTGGAATGCTTGCTAGGAAATTGCCTGGGTTTTGACTCTTAAAATTCAGATTGTACAATATAAGGATAGAAATAAATTGCAAACAGGATTTCAGTTTCAAGGAACCTGTCAAGATACTTTCCCATCCTCTCTAAGATACTTCCCCTCAGGCTGTTCTTTATATAACAAGACCCTAAGGAGCTTGAAATTAAAATCTGTTTTGGCTTTGTTTGTGTTTTTAAATTTTTTTAAATGGTTACTTGTCTCTGTTAAGTGTTGACAAATCGTTCACTGTAGAGTAATACAGAAAACATCACTCGTGTTTTAGTGTGATATACAATAAAGGAATTCTGAAGAATATGTTTGAAAGGAAAACCTGGAGAAATAAAGAATGTGAAATCCCATTTAAGAATGTTTGCTGGAAAATTGGAAAAATTACATCTGCCATACAGATATTATATAAATATCTGACTTGCTTGAATATGAAAAAAACTTAAGTGAATTCATCAAAATATTTCTTTCAATCATCCACATGCTGCCAGTATGCATTGTGTGTACCTGTATAATTTGTGTGCTTGAGCTCACGTTAAGAAATCCACATAATAGAATCTGAGAAAGCTGGAACAAAACGTCCTCTTTTGTCTTTGAAAATTCTCTGTTAGCTTCACTGAAATTGGCAGGCTCCCTCCCAAACTCCTTCACTTCAGTCGGAACACATTACCTGTTGAGGGGAAAAAAATCGGGCTGACTAATTTTGAACATAGTTTTAAGAATGTTATATGAAAAAGGTTGTTTAACTTGACATCATCAGCATTGGATAGAAGGGTGCAATATTATTTTCAAAATAACTTTTGCTCTATGTCTTTTTGCTTAGTTATCACAATTTCAGAAAAAAACACGTTAATTTGAAATCTTGCCCAGCGCAAATGGATATTCATAGCTGAAATGGTAGAAGAGCTTAAATTTGATTGGTGGCAAAGAAGAATGTAAGATCAGGCTGGACCATGGCAAGCTTACATGTCTGTCACGCAAAGGATGCAGAAGCTTTAAGGGCAGGTGCATTGACTTACTTGACTGAAAGAAAACAGAAGGAGCATTAGATTTAAATTCACTTGTTAGGAGCATTTGTAAGCATTGCAAGGTGGCATTTCCATCTCACAGTGATTCCTGAAATGAACAGGGACAACTAGATATTAACACATAAATATCAGCATCTGCTTTTCACATGTACAATATGTATTCAGTTTCTCAAACCGCTTTATCACTTCGCTATCTAAAATACTGAACACAAATCAGGTGTGGTGGACTCTTTCCTGTGGGCATCAATATTCAGCTTAAACATCAGCAAAAATGGTCCATCTTAGACAATTTTGATCTTAAGAGAATTAAGGGGTTTTTTTCTTTACTCCCCGTGCATGCACAGTTGGACTTAGAGTATTAAGGTGACATAGTTTTATAGGCCATATGGAAAACTGTACCAATAAAATTCACCTATGTATATAGCAAAGTGGTGGTGGGAACTTCAGCTTGCCTGATTTTGTCAAAGAGGAACCCTGGGCAGGAATTGGCTCTTGTATCTGCACAGCTCTCAGCAGCTTGTTGCACAATGTCACTCTCAAACACTGCCCTAATTTTACTGGGTCTCCTCCGAAAGTTCACAGAGTGTGAAATCTGCCGCCAGCTGTAGCAGTCTTTAGATGGGCATTTTTTTATACAAAAGGGAAATGGAAATTATGGTAGCTTCAATTTTTCAACATGCATGAAAAGGAACCATGTCATTCATTAGCTTACATTTAAAAGTGTCTTGCTAGCTCAAATATTTTATTTCAGCAACAAGGTGGGGGGTTGAGGTATTTTTGCATCTTTATTGGTGTCTATAATTATTTTTTCCCCTTTTTGCTCATTTTTTCACCAATGGACGCAGCATGCTCATTGCTGCCTGCAGGTCAGTTTCCAAATGAGACAGCTGTTCTGATTTGGACACAGGGTGGATGGCATCTCCCTGGCAACTGGAACTGCACAAGGGCTGCCTGCATGGCTCTGCTCAATACTTTTGTTTCTTCCCACATTTTAGTAGCCATCACTTACATGGGAATGGACATTGCAGGACTAAGTAGGATATGATGCACAGATAAATAAGTAATAGAACCTAAGCAAGGGCATATGTTTTCATTTCCTACAGAATGGGACCCTTACATCCCTTCCAAACTCATTTTATATTTAAGAGGTATTCTTGTATGCTTAAACACATCTACATGTGGCTAGGTTTCACTGTGTGAAAATAGTCTCCAGGCACATGCCATTAGTATAGGGTTCACTTTAGTTAACTACAGCACAGAAGCCAGGACAGAGAGCAGAAGGACATAAACTGCCTTGCCATTTAAGGGACCTTTATGCACATTGATTATAATTTTGTGAAAATTAGCTGTTGGGGGTTTTTTGGCATAAGCCATTTTTGAATTATTGGAGACATCACTTTATTCCCCACATCAGTAGTTCACCTGATCACTCACAAGTGACAATTTAATTCATTCAAACATTTTTTCCTTACTGTATGGACACTGTCCAGACTGCATAAAACAGAAAATCAGAGGTCAAATGTGAGCTTGGTGTATAGTCTAGAGACACAAACAAGTAAGTTGTATTTGGACTAATATCCTAAAGAACTGGCTTTCCATTTGCTGTCAGTGAAGGTATACACAAAGGTTACAGCTATCAATGAAACTCCCAGACTTGCTGTTTGACTTTAGTGGGAGCTCTTGGCTTCTGTTTTGAAGGATCCTTCACTGAACTGTTTCATACTCCTTGAAAATGTAGGGAAAGACACATCTCCATGGTTTTCATGTCCTTTCCCTCCTTATTGAGCGAAAAAGGAGAGAGGGAAATGGTGTGACTTACAAAAAGTAACAGAACCCTTTAGTAATTGAAGCTTTGTGTTGGCAAGGCTGGGCCTGCTCCCATTACAACTGTGCAAACAGCCTTATTCCATGGGCCCACAACTATTGTTGCTACTTTGATGTGCTTGCTGCCCGTGGCACCAAGGGGCAACACCTTGGCTTATAGTGGCAGCTCTCTCTCTTGCTTGGGACCCAAACCATATGCTGATGCACTCACCTGCTTGGGGGCTGCTCCCCTTGTCTGTGAGAGCAGGGCAGAGAGATGCCTGCAGGTGGGAAGTGCAACTGTCAGGTGGGAAAGACAAATGAGGATGCAAGATCTGGATTTAAAAAAAAAAAGGTAAAACTGGAGAGGAAGTATGTAAAAATAATAACGTATTTTTACATACGTTACCATGGCTGTTACCAAGAACCAATGATGGCCGATCCCACAATTCACACTTTTCATCCTGTCAGTTCAATTCTCGTTTCTCATGGAGATTTGCCTCTTAGACACCCTTGAAAGCATTTTAGTGTGGGAAAATGCGTGGTTATGTTATTGGGGGACCCACGAGATGACACATTTTAGTTACTTTTTTTCATTAGCCTGTATACACTAGGTGGGTTGCCCGGCTTTGGATGTAATTGCTGCCAGATGCTTAGTTTGCTTAGGAGTGAAACACACGCTACATGAAAACAACCCTGCCAAGAATACTTACCTGCTAACACAGCCCCTGCTAATTGCTTGTGCACACAGGAGTTTCATTTGCTTGATATAGTGCTGAGTGGTGCTAAAACTGAAACAAAACCGTATTAATAAAAAAGATGTTTTGGGGGGGCACATGGACTACAGCAAATGGCATTGCCAAGACCCTTCACCCTTCTTGCTTCAGGGAGTGATTGCTCCCTTCCAGTGCAAGTGGGTGCTAATTACAGCTGTATGACAGACAGGGCGGTTGGGGAAAGCAGGGTCTTGCAGCTTTGCTGCTTGAGAGGGGATCTTTGCTCAGGACAAAG
Source organism: Serilophus lunatus (assembly GCA_013399895.1). NCBI lineage: Eukaryota > Metazoa > Chordata > Aves > Passeriformes > Eurylaimidae > Serilophus > Serilophus lunatus. The sequence goes on along the minus strand of VXBA01001038.1, from coordinate 438,533 downwards.
GACTTTTCTGTCAGGAAGAAGTGAGAAAATAGATTTCCCTACAGTCATGAGGTCTCAGGCAAACCAGAAGGCATTGTACTGCTTTATTAGAGAAAGGGAATAGAAAAGCAGCATGAGATGGATATGACTAATAACAACGGGAGCCCTCAGGCCTAGGTTTTTGGTTTGTTTTTATTTTTTGTAGTTTGACTCCCTCTGTGAAGGTTAACTAGGAGAAAAGCCTCTTCTCCACCAGAAAGCTTTCCAGAATGAAATATTGTAGCCATGCCTTCTGGCTTTTTGGTCTCTGAAGGCTGCAGAGCTGATTGGTTGAACAGCTTTGTAGAATACAGAGGCAATTCTCTTTCCCTTCCTAGAATGTAGGACTTAAATAGCTTTAGAGTCACTTCCATGCGGGAAAGTAGCACATACGTGGGCTATTCACTTGTATTATCCTAATTTAAAGAGAAGACTTATTTATTTGCTCCCCTGAAATTCCTTACCGTGTTGGCAACCGTGAATGAAAAGGCTGAGAAGAAGACAGCAATCTGGTACAGGATTTTGGAAAGCAATAGTTAATACAACTATAATGTTTGGAAGAGAATTTTTGGTGGGAGGTATGGAAAATCTAGCTAGGAACACACAACTGTGCACCATTTATGGAAGATTGGGAAAGCATCAGGAGAAGAGGAGTAAAATAAGTTCGTGTCTGCAGCAGCTGGACCACCCCTGCCTGTGTATAGAAGCAGGCTAGCAACAGTCTAGTTGGTGTATTTAGGATTCTTGGTGGGGGAGGGGGGAGAGGAAGATGAATTAAATTCTGTGGGCACTTCTATCTTCCCAGCTGTACAGGAGAATTAGTCAGGTGGTTGCTGGCTGGCACTCACCTATAGAAATGGCTCTTTGTTTCCAAGGGCAAAAGAAACAGGATCTTCCTCAAACTGGCTGGCTAATATGCTCCTTTCTGCTCACTGTGTGTTGAAAATGAAAGACTAATTCTCTCTGCATGCTACTTAGTATTTCATCTCTCTTGCAGAAGTTTTAGGGACCTTTTTGTGAGCTGGTGTCAATATTTTTGTGCCAACAGCTGTTGAGAGCAAGAGCTCCTGGGAGCAGGGCTTGTTAAAATGAAGTCCTGGCTTTTGCAGATAGGCTGCCTGATAGAGTGCTGTTTCTTGGTGATTTCTCATTCCTCTGAGGTAGGAAAACAAACAATAGAAATAATTTATGCTTGACTCTGATCCACAGCTTTTCTCAGATCTTGGCATATATCCATTAGGAAACAAGTTGTCCTGGCTGAATTCCCAAGTGAAAAGGAGCTGAGTACTTCATTTTATATCCTATCAGTGTATATCACAAAACTAGTCTGGCATTAAGTGTACAGCAGTCATTGCTACCAAGCATCTCTGACTGCAGTGATGGAGGGAGAGGGTGGTGTCAGAAAGAAAACCTGAAGTGGCTCTAGTTTCATTGAAAGCCTGATTAGATTTAAAGGACTTTACCATTTGGATCAGGCTTTGGATCTGACCCAAGAGCAGCCTCAGGCAAGGATGGTCAGAAAAGACAGACTAAGGGAGCTGGAGGAAAACAGTCCAGCTCTTGCCTGTGCTATTCTTGACTGATATCACTGTTAGAAGTCCCAGCATTAAAGACTTCCTCAAACTCTGCACTGAATTTAATTTGTAATCTCTAGTGAAATCTTTTTCCACTGCTACTTTAAAGGGGAGAAACAATCAAGAAAAAGTTATTCATGGGAACGCATGAACACTATAATATCCCGTGGGAAAACCTCTCTGTTTCTGCCTGCCTCCTTTTTTAAGAAACCTTTTCTCTCTCCCTTATGGATAGGAGAAGCAGGGAGGACTTTAAAAAAGGATCAGAGTTCTCAAACTTTAACAGTTCTCAAAGAAGAAGTTGCAAAAGGCCCCAGAGGGATTATTTTAACAGGAAAAATTTGTTCTCTGTATATCCAAAATGGTTTATTAACATCCTAGCAATTCCCTTGCTCCACACCAGAGAAAAGCTCTCAATGTCCAAAAGTCTGGTTCAACAGCAGCACTCTCATTTTTGCAGCGTCCCATTGATTTACTTCCTAGTGTCTGTCAAATCACACAATCCCAGTTACATGTTTCATCTTTCTGCTCCCCAGGGCTCTTGGTATTTCTCTTGAGTCTTTTTTTCTTCCTTTTTAACCTTGCATACATGTTCTGATCAGTGAAGCCAAAATTCACCTACTTTTCTTCTGGCTTTCTTGTTTCAGACATTAGTATCTTTGCCTCCCATGTTTTTCTTCCCCTCAGAAGTCCAGAAGGACAAAAATGTTTTGCTCTACAATGTGCATACTTTCCCCTGCTTACTTACACTTTTTCCGAAATCTACATGATTTCTTTTGCTAAGTTAAAATACCAACAAAGAAAGAAGCAATTCTAAAACTCCATCTTTTGAAAATTTTAAAAAAGAATGAAATCAAACTGATACTTTACAGGTTTTTTTAATAGTTTCTTATCTTTTACCATTTTTTTTTTAAAACTTTATGGATACGTATCCAGCTGTGATAATTCCTCACTATGTCTGAGGAAGAATGCTGTTCAGGTCAGATGATGTAGCACAGCATTCAGTCTCAGTTCTGTAGAGTAACAGCTTTGCAGTCCCTGGACTTGAAGCTCCAAACTCGAGGTATTTGTTTATTGATCAGAGCAAATAGTCTCCAGATCGGTAATGTGTGAGGGCATAAACAAAGACAGAAGGACTAAACCCTAAATAATTTAGGTTACTGTAGTCAGGCATCTGCAACAAGTGTAAATTATCTTGAAATGTTGCTATATTTGTACAATTGTGGAAAAACCTACTTGTTTAAAGAGAAACAAGCAAATATAGTTGGGGAATCTGGAAGAAAAAGCAACAAATATTAGTCATAGAGAATAATAATCCTTTCTATTTTGCTTTTAAACAATTTTCTAGAACTCTTTACCGGAAATGCAAATTTACATAACAGCAACATTTCTCCTTTGAATTTTAGAAACTAGCTGAAAGTAAATCTACTCTGCAGCATCTGTCAGTGAGCACAGGACCAGTACTTGACTCCCAAGTTTCTCCCAGTTACTCTGTTATATTTGTAGATGTATATGGTTGCTTTATCACACATGACCTTGTTCAATATGCTTTCTGAATATTTAGTTCTTTTGAGATTTTTGCTTCTTGGAAAACTCTTAATTAGCTCCCAAGTCATTTTTCCCTCCCTTTGTCCATTTCGGTATACTGTTTCACATGATGTTCCTCAGCTGTCAGGGCAGGACAAAAGACTCTTCCCTTTTCCAGGAAAACCTCATTCATTCAGTCTGCAGAGCAGATAATGTGGTTTGCAGGATGACTCTGTAAGCCACTTCAATGAGCTGATGCAGGCTGGTTGTGTTTCTCAGAGATTGGGGTGACTGTGGCCATACAAACCCATTCACAGAGTTGCACAGGTGGAGGAAGATGATGGCAGTGTCTGGATCATTTTGGGAAAGAGTGGGGAAACCTTAAACTATGTTTTGCTGTGAGAAAGTCCCTGACTTGCAGCCACTTCAGAAAACTCCTAGGTTACTAGCTGTGGTTTCCCCCTGTTTTCCCTCAGAATTGTTTTGCATAACTCATTATTTTTTGGCAAACTAAGAGCTTGGGAAGCTTCTCTGAAAGGCATTTACCGTCCATTTTTTTAAAAGGCAACAATGATGCAATCTTTAAGGAGATGCAAACAGCACCTCAGATTCTGTGGGGATATTTTGACAGAAGGAGCAAACCTATTTTCCCCTCAATTGACTTAGTAATGAAAGAACGGAATCCTGGAAACATTTATTAGCTGCTAGGTGAACTGGAGAGAGACAAGTGCTTTGGTGTGGTCTCAAATCTTTATCAATTAGTAAATGCAGATGTCAGAGAGACACCGAAGGATATGAATCCTGTGCCAGCAGTGGTGCAGTTCATATTGCCTGCCTGGCTTTCTGCAGCTTAAACAGATTCCCTGCACATTACTTTGGAAAGAGGTAATATTTTAAAAAGCCATTACTGTTAAATCGATGCTATTGACAGGAGATAGGTCTTCTCAAAAGTGTTAATAACTCATCAAAGCACATTACAGGGTGGATGGTTTAAAAGGTGTCTGAATGTGAAATTAAAGTTTGATTCCACGAGCATAACATGATGTTTGTGTTTTTCAGGGATGAATTGCAAACAACGTTTTGCTTGTTAGCTTACAATGCCGCTTGCAACAGTTTCCAGTTGGCAAACTCAGACAGGCAAGGTGAATGAGAAGATAGATTTGCAAACTTTACGCCTGGATCAGGTGGTGTGGTTCTGCCTTTTGTCCTTTTTCCTGTTTGTGAAGGGTCAGTGAGAAAGCATAACCAGTTCCCCACCCTCAGTCTTCTTAGGGTGTTGGGCCATCCCAGAAGCTGAATTGCTAGCACAGCACAAATAGCTTCAGTGCTGGCAGGATCTGTCAGAAAAAAAACCAAAAACGAATAATGATAAGAGATGGCATGTCTCAAAGTCCAAGCTGAAATAATGAGTAGGACCTTGCAATTATTTTGTTAAATATTTTCCTTCTGCTCGAATTTGAGGTACTCACTGCCGTTTTATGACTTTCCAAGATACGTGTCTTGGAAGATTTCTGGCAACATTTTCACAGCTGAATGTCATTCCTGCAGCTGAGGAGTCTGACTTTTACAGTAAGCTTGATATAAAAATGTATTCTTTGCTCAACTGTTTAATACACATCTCTCACTTTACCTATTTACTTCGCTGTGTGCCTTTCTATAGGCTCTTGCCGTGGCAGCTGGGGTAGGATGCCTTCATAGGAGCTTGCAGGGCTGCTGGCTCCCCTTGCACAAACAGCTTGTTTCACAGTCCATTTTAGCCATTCTGTGCCAGCCCGGGCTGGTTTCTGGCCACCACGCACCCTGTGGGCATGTTATTCTCTTCCCTTTGTTTATTCATCTCTCTGCCAGGGTAATCCTGAGATCAGGGTACATGGGAACACATATTTAGTACTACTGTATAGAAACTGGATGTACTGACGAGATGCTGTTACTTGGCAAAATACCGAAGCAAGTTCATTAATCTTTCATTTAGGATTCAAACCCTGGATCTAGGCATTCTGTTCTTTTGCCTGGAAGAGAAAGATGCAAACCACTGATGCCAGAGATTAGTGTACATTATTTTCTATGTTTCTATTTTCTTCCCTGTCGTTTCCTAGCTCTTGTATTCCCAGCTCTTGTATACACGGCAGAGTAAGTGAATGTAGAGTTAACCCCACTATCATTCTCAGTCCGTTGCATCTGTAGTTCATTAGCATCCAAATACCTTTAAACTGGTTGTCTCCTTGGTCACACTGCTCTGGAGCTTACAGGATAAAAGTTCCAAAAGTTCAGAAATAGTGGGTTGCATTTTTGCTGACAGGAATCTCTGATGAGTGAGGGCTTACACATGTACTGCATTGAGGAAATAAAAAATACAAGGGAATTTTCTCTTTATTATTCATGTGTGATCACATTTAAAAATACTAATGATTAGGAAACCATTGCTGGGAAATGTGAGACAATTTGTTCATAGTCTTCATATGTTTTTGCAGAGCTTTAATTTTACGTAGGCAATTAAGAAAGAGGTTATGAACTCTAGTAACTGCCAGGCTGGTCTCGTTTAAGGAGTTATTTGGGGTTGGAGTGAGGATAGAGAAAGGATTCTTGCTAACTTTTCTCTCTCACATTCTCACCTATGTCAGGCAGAACTGAAATGGGGATGGACTCACTAAGAATAAAATGCTCTAGCATGGCTGTGTTTTGGTTAGCGGATGTATCAATCTGTGATGATTGAAGTGTAACTTTTCTTATTGGGAGAGGTGCTCTACTTCTTCAGTAAAGGACTAAAAGGAGATACCGCAGTATGTGAGTGTGAGTGGACTCTCCATCTTGCTCAGCTGAACACTTTATGCTTTGCCTGGTTGCACTGCTGGGGCACTGTCATTTTTCAGCTTGCTGAACACAGATGTAAGTAAGTAGAGGATATATTTCAGGCCTGCCACTGCCCAGGGTTATTTATGAATTAACATTTTCCTTTATCATTAGGTAGAAGTAGTTTAAGTTAATACATACTGAATGTGTAAATCTGCCAGCTACACTCAAACAGGGGGGCAGCAGCTGGAAAACATTTTAGGAAAATTTCAGAGGAAATCTTTTTCCTATTCTCATGGCCCAGGGTCAACAAGATTTGAAGGCTCATTTCTGATGCAGTAGTAAAGAGGCATAGCTTCTTTTTAAACAAAATAAACCCTTGGATAGCAAAGCCTGCTGAGGGTATCAGAGAGTCATTGGTGCAGGAGAGTTGATACACTACCTGTGGAGGCAGGGGTTGCAGTCTAGACATTTGCTCTGAGGTAACAGCAGGAAATGAGTTAGTCACCTCATTTTCAGCTGTGCTCAGCATCTCAGTTCATCTGAAGTCATGGGGTACTGTGAGCTTCTGGTACTTTTTGATGATGAATCTTTCTAGTTGCCAGAAGGTGTTTGTCTGTTTTAGAGCAGCAAACAGTTTAATTAGTGTCCTAGGCTGCAAGGGTACAAAACTACAAGAGTCAGGATGCTGAAAGTCAGGACTGTGGGATATCACAGCAGTGAGACACCTGAAAAAGGAGACACTGGACTGAAGTTCCTAACAAGGCTTTTATGGAAACACAGTGTCCTCTGGTCTTCTGGCAGATCATGTTTGTAGGTCTAAAGCCTATTCAGTGCATGGCAGGAAGCCCCACATCCCAGGGGATGAGCCTTCACCCAGCATTCAGTTGGTGGATATTTGTTATTAAGGATCAGCTGCATTTTAAGGCTGAATCACCTTGAGGGCTGTTGGCTTGGAGTCTGCTGACACCTGGACTCATGGGGTGATGTGGGGCCATCCCATGGACTCTAGCCCTGCTTGAAGGAATATCAGAATTGTACAAAACCTGCCATCCTTGGTAAGGAGGCTCTAGACCTGGCTGGCAGCAGCCTCTCTGGAAACTGCTTGGGCTGCATCCAAGCTTGGGCTTTTTCCTGCCCTGCATGACACATAATTCCCTCAGGCTAACCCCATCCTGGCCAGCTGGCTGCTGGTCCTCTGTCATGACTCCTGGCTCATTCTCCTTTCCTTCACCTGCTCTTTGGAGCTAGAGAGGCATGCAGCTATTGAATTTACCAGCTTGGGTATTTCTGATTGTCACACCATGTTGTAAAAAGTGTCCTCACCTTTCAAGCCTGCAGGAAGAGATGACTCTGTGACAGAAGGAAGAGTTATGAGTTTTATTCATTGCTTTGTAACAAACTTGTGAAAAGGCTGCAATGAACTTCGGTCTGGAGAGTGATCCTTATGCTGACAGAAAGTTTTTCATAGTTACCTGCTTAGAGACAGGTGTCTTCAGAGAAAGGCTGAAATATTCTGAATGAGAAATTTATTTTCTAAAGACTCTCTGTAGCCTTTAATAATATATATCAAATTTGATATATATTGATAAAATGCACTCACTCTCTCCTGCATGCTTTGCTTTCTCAAGATGCCCTGCACCAACCAACCCAAGCTATATCCAACTGACACACTGATTTCTGCTTCTAGATGAAGGAATCTGAAAGGCCTTGAGTTCATCTGGCTGCTTATAACAAACACACATTTTGATGTGATGTTTCTCTTTCTTAAAAATTTACAGATTTTTTTTTTTCTTACAAATTTAGTAGACAAGAGAAAGAAGTGAAAAATAGTGTTATAATTTATTTTCCTAATTCTACAGAGAGGGAAAAGAAAATACAACTATATTTATGTCATCTTTTGAGAGGCCAACAGACCGAGTGCAACCTGCAAACCCAGAGTTATTTTCTCTCTAGACAGCTGGAAATGAGTTTCCTTATGCTGACTAAAGTTTTCTCTCCAGTGAATGCAATATATGTACCCAGAAGTGCGTGGCAGCCAGGCTCAGTATGGGAGCAGCACACAGTCAATATACTATTAGCAGAACTTTGGATGTAACCAGCTTTCTGCAACCTGCATGAAGGTTTCTATGATGTAGTGATGGCCACCATCGTATTTTCATGAAGAAAAGGTGGCTGGATCTGATGGCACACTGTTCACAAGCTTGTGACAGAGGTTATGTGGTTTGTCCAAAATGAAGTCACTCCATCTTCAGAATAGAAATTCAATGCCTTAACAGAAGGCTTTGATTTCTTCTCCATAACCTCACTATGTCCTTTTAGCAACTGCTTTTTACTAAGATGTACCTTAATACCTTAACAGACCAGACATTCAGATGCTATAAAGGCAGGCAGGTAAATTGAGTGCATCTCCTTCATGGCACAGTTCCTCCCAGCATGTGGCAGTAAGGTGGCTGATACTCTGAGCTGTAATGCTGTAAGGACTTTGAGACCATCTGTTTGAAAAAATGCCTCCTTTACCTTGCTGGACATGTCTGATCAAAGCCATGACAGCAGACCAAGGTAATTTAAAGCCATTTGTCTCACTGAATGCTGCCACTGTTCTGTCTCTTTTTGTCTTTCCTTCTTTCTCACTCTTTCTTTTGTGAAATATCAAGAAACAATATCAACTCATTGCGTTAATCAGACAAGCATCTGTAGCACCTGCTTTAGCATCTTGCATGAATGAATGCAAAATGTGACACATCTGACAGATGTAACTGTCATGGAGAGGAAAGCAGGGCTTGCACCCTGGGGCAAGCACAGGGAGAAAATTGGGGGGGAAAAAGAGTGAAAAGGACATCCTTTTTATCAACACTGACAATTTACGTCCAGTGCTTTCTGCTTTCCCTATTAGCATGCAGCAGAGCAGAGGGTTGCATTCCTGCAGTGACCTGGGGAAAGCTAGGGTGTGGTCAGAAGGATGCACTACATCTCTTCCCCTCGCAGTAATTGAAGAAATGGACCTGTGATCAGCTCCCTGAATACAGCTTTTGTTCTGTAGTACTAGCCAGGAGGTCTTATGGACACTGTTTTATTTAACTAGTGGAGGTAGTGCCAAGAGCCCTGAACTGATTTGACTGGACAAGACACCCCCATGGGCAGAGTTGCTGCTCTGCACTGTGTCTCCACCCATGGGAAGTTGCAGAGCTAAATGTGTGGCAGCTCTGCAGTCCATCCCTGCTCCCTTCTGTAGCACAGGGTGCCACAGAGACAGGCTTGTGTTTGGAGGAGGGCAGCAGGCCCAGCTTTCCTCTTTTCAGCCCCGTTGTGCTGCTGTCTTCTCCTGCAGGGAAGCCGAAAACAAAAAAGTGGGATTTTGCAGAATCTGTTTTGTGACACAGAAGTGACAGCAATGTTGTAAACAAAGCAGTAAAACTCCAGTGAACTAGCAGAAAAGAGAAGAAAAAAAAGAGAAAGATCATAGATTTTCTTTTTTTAAAATATCAACCTTAAATCAATCATGTATTTTGAGCAATTTCCAGGGATGGTCAGTGGAACAGCAGATATAAGTAAGCAGTTGCGTTTTCCTGGTAGGCACAAGGTCTCACTTCATATGCAAGCAATTAAAGGAGGTATTCTGACATGTTGATATCCCGACATGTTGATATCCCAGAATGGGCTATGCTTACCCAAAACATCTCTGACTCTGTGAAAATATGCCTTCATTTTGTAAAATATTAAGTATTGCTATGAGGGTTATATTAGGGCACTGTTAGAAAATTTAACCACTTCAAAGGATCTGAAAACAGATCTGTATGCACAGACTGGGTTATGTTTCTATTTAAAAGCAAGAACAAAAAAATACTGGTATAGCCAAGTAACATTAAAGTGTAAGTTAACAGAAGGACTTAGTATTCTCAAAGGTGCTTTCTTTGATCAAAACCAGGCTTTTGTTTCTAAATTTTATGTGCCTCCATCTTTCTTTCCTCAACTTAAATTAATTTTATTGAAATAAAAAAATTCAAAATACCAAAATATTGTGGACCCAATTCAGTCAGAAACTTTAAAAATATTTTTACTTTCATGCAGTGAGAAAATTGATAGATATGTGGAATTTTAGTCTACAAAGCATGTTGGAACCAGGAGGACAAAGTGATTGGAAAGAATGAATTGGACAAATGGCAATTCTGGCTCACATCAATTTTCTCCGAAAGTGACATTTTTATCATGGAAGTCAATCCAGAAAGCAGCTGTGAGTGTCATATACTCAGATGATGCAATCTCTCTTTCCCTAATATCAAATATACACCTAAGCTGTAAAATGGCTTTTGGAGGCAAGAAAATTTGGTCTTTTTTTTTTTTTTTTTTTTTTTTTTTGACCTGAAAACACATTATTCATGTGTTAGACACTTTCTAGATGGCTGTGACTGCTGTCAGACTTGGAAATCTTTTTCCAATTTTTTGATAGGCAAACATGAGCAATAGCACAAGGGTCAAATCTTTTCTTCCCCTCTTCTTTCTGTTGTTTCCTCTATTCTTCAGGCTTTGTAACTTTTTAAGCATGACATTTTGATGAGTGAAATACAAAATGAGATACATGAGGAATCTCAAAAGGCAGGCAGAGCATGGTACTTGACTTTCACCTCCTGTTCACCTTCAGCAATAATTTGGTGTCTTAAATGGTTTCCATTCTGTAAATTTGATGATGTATGATATAGAAGAGGGAGATAGTGTGAGGAGGGAAGCAAAAACAAAGGATGAGTAATAGAACAGCTCAAAAAAATGGTAACTACTAGAAAGCCTCTTTGAGGTGATTGTAATTTTTGAAAGGAGATTATTACAAGAAGCAAAAAGAATTTTGAAATTGAACCACCCCATTCCACCCATCCCCCCCTCCTGCCCCGAAACTCTGGCTTTTAGGTTTTATACTTTACAGGACTTGCAGTCAGTTGTAGTAGCTGCTGTAGCCTTTATGTTATAGTTCAGTGTTGCAGGGTCCAGGCCTCTGAGTGAAAAGAAAATGGACTGTGACTTGGGCTTTGAAAACTTACAGTTATTTTGGCCTTAGTGGAGAGGAGATGCAACCTGGGAGACATCACAGCATGGCAGTCTGCTTTTGGCACCTGCAAAATCTTCACCAAATCACTTTATCAGTCCACTTTTTCAGTTTTTCTTCTGTAAACTAGAGATATACTTCAGTGATTATAGATAAAACTTGTTATGGATTATGAGTTACCATGCCTAATTTTTATGCAATCTCTTTATATAATGATTTGATTTAATAATAATCTTTAAGCAAAGTGTGTAGGAGTAAGAAAGCATATTTCTTGCAGGTTTTAGATGCCTGATGAACAAAGTCTTGATAGAAAGCAGTAACTATGTCAAGTGGAAGTGTTTTATAAATAACTAACATATTTAAAGTCCATTAATGTTTATAACTCTTTCATTTTCATATGGACTTCTATTTTTGAAGATCTGAGTCACTTTTAAAATATTTGCCTTGCAAATACTTTGAGATTTATGTCGTTAGAGTTTCATTGTTTTTATTTCCTCAAGACTGTGGAGACAGTTAAGGGACTATGGAAAGAAGATTAATGCTGCTGGCAGGTAAAATACCTGTTGTGGAAGCATGATGGCTCTTTCTTCAAACCTGTAGAAGTGTTTGATTGGACTGATACAAGCAGAGTGGTTATCCTTGCTTCAGTGACAGTTATGCTTCCCTGACCTTTGCCTGTATCATCTCTACCCCCTAGACACCTCATTTGAACCTTCCTCATTGCTTTAGTTTCAACTTTCTTGTTTGTTTTGCTCTCTGAATAGAAATTTTTTTGTTCTGGTAATTGAAGTTCCAAAGGATGGCACAATTCTTGTTCTGTGTCTGTTCACTGTAGAATATGGACTCTGAGCTGATTAATGGTTGCAGAAGTAAATCCTATGCTGTCCTGCTAATGTCCTTCCTATCAAACTCTGGAGAAATGGGTACCATCTGTTCTTTCTGATTATTCGAACCAGATCAATCACAATTACCTGGAAGGGCATGGGTCTGGAAGGATTATTAAGCATTGTTAGTTCAGAACCTGATTTTGGTGACAGCCAGGCAAGGGGGCAGGTTTTTGCTATGTGTCTGGTTACTGGCTTTTAGAGTTATTGCACCATTTACTTCCAGAACCATCTTGAATCTCTAGCTGGATTAGTTTTGAGTAACATATTTGATCGTGGTACTGCTTCTCTTGAGGAGTGCTGAATTTTGGTGCTGGAGAGGGCAGGATGAGCAGGGGATCTCAGAGGATGATGCCACTAGCAGACTGGCTACTCTGAACAGAAGGAGCCAACAATGAGCTGTTCTGCCAACTAAAAAATCAAGAAAGCAAACATTTTAAAACTTAAAAGCATGAGTTTCTCTCTTTATGCTGTGACCTGGTGCCTTACAACTTGAGAGAGAGCAAGATAGCTGCATGGTTCTGAGGCCTAAAACCAAAAATGCATTAAAGTTTATGATGAATGCAGCATATTATGCAAAATAGTCTATGGCGCAGGTTATATGTACCATATTTCTTTTCCTCATGTGGCTTTGATAAAGTTATCAATAAAGCAGTTTTAATGTGTCTAGGAATGCAGATATGTTTTCTGCCATGTGTGTAAATAATCACAACCAATACAAACTACTTCACATTTTCATACCAAGAGTTTTGAGGAGTTCTGGGGTTTCAGAAGTAAAAGTCTCTGTATGTTAAGGATTAGCCTGATGTAACAAACTTGATCAACAGTTAACTTGAGCATTGAGAAGCATTGATATTTTTCCCTCCCCAAATAACACTGAAAGGATTACCATGAATTTCCATAAATCAAAGCTCTAAAAAAATTTTAGAAAAAGGTTATTTGGAGACTGCAAGTAGAGTAGGTGATTTGAGTGGTCAACCAGATATTATATTTGATTTCAGCTTTCAAGGCTTGAGCAGTGATCAATAATTTAAGATTCATCTCAAAATGAAGAATACAATGACCACCTTTCTGACTGTATCAAGTATTGCCAGACTGAAGCGTTCTCAGAAATCTCCATTTCATTGCCTTGCCTGGTCCAGTGGTGCTACTAGACACTTGTTTTGCTGAGCAGGGTGTGAAAGACTAAGGTCTTACAGAGCATTTACTGCTAAAGCTGAGAAGAAAGAAACAGGTACTGCAAGAAGCCTGTCATGATATAAAAGAAGGAAAATTTTCATTATTTTATTTAAAAAGCTTTGCATAAAAGCAAACATGTTTACTCAAAGAAGCTTAATCACACAGAAAGTTGAGTTACAAGTAGGAAATCTCGGAACTAGTTAAGAATCTGCCCTGAAAACTCCTTGAAATGCTTAACTAAATTGTTTTTTCTCCCTCTTTCAATACTATTCTATGGAAGGAAGAAAATTTACTTCAGGGATGTGTTTAAAGTAGTTTAAAATTTATCCAGGGCATGTAAATCCTTTTAGTTCCATTTTTATATCATCAGTGTTTGCTGTGAGCTGTCTTCAGTTTGAAATGCATTTAGACCATGCATTTGTAGTAACAAACAAGCGAAAGTCCCTATTTTTTGCAGGACATCCATTGTTCTTGTTTTCCCCAATAAAAGGGAAACATATAAAACATTTAAAAGAGAGACATGGACAGATGAATGTGTAAGGTTACTTGAATTTGCTGTGAGTATTTGCTGGGCACTGAAATTGTATCTTTATTTTTCACTTTCTTTATAAATGGTCATATTTCTGAAATTGCTGATAAATTGATGCATAACCTCTCTTATAGAATCCAAGTCCGTGTTCATTTACGGACCTATAAAGACTTCAAGTTTTGTGTAGGAAGCAGTATAAATCCTGTGGTAAACTTTCAGGGCAGCTCAGTGACAGAAGGATTTAAGAGATTGTCAATTCTAACAGCTGAGAGTGTGGTGGGGAGCAGACAGTCACTACAATGACACTTTGGCAGGAGGTACAAAGTGGCTTACTTAAATATTCAGACACGGCCACTGAAGTCTCTCAAAGTATTGGTGGTTTTTGCCCTTCTTTATAGGGATTCTTCTTTGATTCCTGTCTTACTGAAGCCAGAAATGGGACTTGTTAATGAAGAAGTCAGGATCCTTTTATCAGGTCTCTGGGGAGTGCAGGGACTTTCAGACCTTTTCCACCTCAACTATTCCAATGTGTATGAATCCCATAACCCAAATGAGTGTTTTAACCTATTCAACTAGATTTTAATGCAGAGCTTTAAACCTGAACATCTTGCTAAGACAAAAATTTCAATAGCAACAAAGAACATCTGTTGTTGCCGTGCATGTGCCCTGGGAGGATACTGCCCCAGGCACAGCAGCAGACCTTATTCTGGTGTGTCTGGGACTGCTGTGCCCTACTAAAGAGAGAAATTAGTCTGATGCTATTGTACAATTTTCTACAGTTTCTAGATTCCAAACTAATTTCAAGGCCTCTATCCTACTATCCTGACTCACAGTGATGTAGGAAGACCATACAGGGACTGCAATGAGTGTGAAGCGTGGTTACTATTTATCCATCTGCTGTACAGTGGGGTCTTATCTGGGGAAACAGGAGTACCAAAAACTAACCAGAAAATAGAAGATTCTCAAAAATCTAGAGGAGATGCCCCAGCATGGCTGAGATTTTTTCCATCTTCAATTAAGAAACTGAAGTAACTTGATGAAAATTTGACGTTATCTTCTACTAGTAAAATTTTGAAAAGAAACTACTTCCATTTACAAAATAGATTTAAATAAAATTTAAATAAAAGATTTTTAAATAAAAAGATGCTTTGTGAAAATTAGTAATACTGGGTAAAATGTAAATTATTTTTTCAACTGCCTTATGTATCCGTTTTTCTAACTTAAAAAGAAAAAGAACAAAGAAAATCTCTTCTCCACTGAGATATCTGCTTGCCCAACTCTAAGCCTTGTCAAATGCTGTCAGCTGAAGATAATTGTGCAGCAGCAGATCAGACACAAGTCCTGAACATCCATATTGTGTGCTTGTCTCTTTTCCAGATCTGCTCCATAATACCTGGAGTATCATCACAGTGAGTAAATCTCACTTTGGAATTGCAATATAGTATTTTTCTTTAAGATCAGAGAACTGCTGCGACAGGGACTTATACAAAACAGAACAAAACAAAACCAAAAACCCCAAGGAAACAACCCCTCCACACAAAACAAAACAAAGAACTTGATTATTGAGAAAAATGGCAATTTGTGTTGGGGTATTTTTGAAAGGGTATTGACTAGTTGAAGTTTCCATAAGGCAAGTAAATGCTTGAGTTAAATATTCCTGTAAAGGCAGAATTTTCTTGTTGTCACATCTGAGCCACTTGCTTTAGCTGTATTTATATACATGTGCTATATTTATATATTTTTCTAGACAGTTCTCATTATTATCACCAACCAGGAATGGGGGAAGGAAAGTGCAGATGATGAAATAAATTGGAGTGGAGGATGGAAATTCTGCTTTTTCATAGGAAAGCTGTCAGATGGATTAATGGCTGGGCTGAGCCAAATAGCTCCATTATCAGATCAGATAGAGACCTCTCCCCTCCCTGGCTAAAATAATTGAGAAAGGGGGCTCTGATATGGATTTTGTGAGACCTGAACTCCATGGGAGTAAATTAAAGACAGGATAATAGAGTTCCTCACTACGCATGTGTAACTACTACTCTGATAAATTGGGATGAATGTGATGTTATATAAGCCAGCAACATCCAGGTCTGTCAAAAATCTGTATCTATCAATACAGATGTGTTTTATTTTCTTGCAGGACTAGGAGGGAATCTACAGAGCATATGAATGAAATGGAAAATCATTGCAGTGGGTATGCCATACCCACATTGACAGAAAACTCTATTATCTTCTACTCCCCATAAATAATACCTTTGTTCAGAAAACGTGTGTGTGGGGAAGTCCAATACCTTCTCCTAACCTAGCAAAAGGAACATAAGAAAGGAAGCAAAGCAATGAAGAGAATGAGTTTAGTGTCCCATCCTGGGGCAATGTCCACACACCAGGGGAGCAGCTGGAAGTGAGCTTGCTCTGAATCCACATTGGAAAGCAGTACTTTGGGAGGAATTCTAACCCTCCGTGCTCACAGTGGTCACTCAGGCCCTGTGTAAAGGGCTGCTGAATGCTGTTATGCACCACTTAATTCTCTTTGTAGCAGCTGCCCTGCACAGGCCACATTCCTGCCGCTTGTCTGTGACCAAGTGAATCAACTCCTCACTGGTCCCACGGAGGGAAGGAGGCTGCTAGTCTGTACCTACCTACAGGGGTGTGTTGAAAAAATGATAAAACAAAGTGAAAGGAGAGGTCAGAGAAATTAATTGACAAAATGAACAAGACAAATCATGAAGGGGACTGGAAGAACAGGCTTGCTGTGTGCAGAAAGGCAGCAGATGAGATACGAATGCTCCAAGCAGTGACTGCAAGGTGACTTGACAATGTTCTGCAAATATTTGAGGGAATAAACATCACTGGGGAAGAGAAATTAGTACAACAAGATCTATCATAGAGAGAAGGAAGATGATCTACCAGAAAAACTTTTTGAAAGACATTAATAGATGGTTATATAAGCCTTTCAGTGGTAAGAGAAGATGTGAGACTGGGTGAGATTTTTTAAATGTAATTTGAAATCAGCCACAGACAGCAGTCCTGTTTTGGATGAAAAAATGAATGTGTCATGTACCACTGTAGGCATCTTCTGGGATTTTGTTCTCTTACACAGCATAAATTCATATGGGTTTGTACCCCAGGGGTGTGGTGTTCTAGGGCAATGATAATAAAAAAGCAATTACAGAATAAAGAATCAACCCTTTAGCAGCATGAGAACGGAGTGTATAATCATGCTGGGCTTTGCTCAGAAACCCATAAGAACTTACAGCTGTCTCTGTAGGGGTTTTGTCCCTTATTCCAGCCAGAGAAGCCCGTATCTCATGCTGAGGTTTGTCCCAAGGATCTGGACCCACTGCTGTCCTCCCTAGGACCTCAGCTGGACAGTGCTGTGATTCTCTTCACCCAGTGCGTCTTGCTTTCTCCAGGATATCAGGGGTATGGGGATGAGAGAGAGGCCACTGTGTCCCCGAGATTCAGCCCACTCCAAGGTGGGTGACAGCCGGGATGCTCCCATGGTGCAGGAGTTCAGACTTGTCTTTGGGCTTGAATGGATATTCCAGCCCATGTAAGGCTGCTCCCAGGCACAACAATTTATTTTGTGGCGCCTTAATTTCTACAGCGAGCAACCCTATTGAGGACTTTACAGTTTGTTGACATATAAAAGCACTGGAAATTCTTGATGTGACTCTTTGAAACCAAAGCTCAACACATCTTTGTGACGCCGCTTCTCCTTAGAAAAGCTGTATTAATTCCCATGCATTATATTTTTTTTTCCTTGATTTTGATATTTGTTATAGCTCCTCACAGTTTATACAGTTCTGTGCTACAGCTGTAGCTGTCTTTATGTCTTCTTATGTCGGTGGACTGGCAGAGGATTGTTCTCAGTAGAGCTGTGTTTAAACCAGGATCCCTGTCAGATTAATGGATTATGAGCAAGTATAGAGGCAGAAGTTTGCTCTCTGGAGCTCTGTGATTTCTGCCTTCTCTGCCTGGCAGTGCTTCTGGCTGATGAGGGAATTGGCTCCTTGTTTCTACTCAAGGTGGAACAGCAGATGAATGTGTGTCTGAGCATCTCTCTTAAACTGCTTCCTTCTCAGAATTGTATTACTTATCACAGGAACATTACCTGTACTAAGATCTGAACACTTAAGCGGTTTTTTTTTATCCATACTTGGGTATTTCTCTGTTTATGTTCCCTGGATATGCTGTATGTTAGCCCTTTCAACATGCTATATCACCTTTTTTCTTCTGTTGAAACTCTCTTTAGGGATTTGATTTGCCTCCAGAAACCTGACTGTGCAAAACCAATTTTTCTGTGAGAGCTCTTATGGGAGTCTGATTACCTCTAATGAGGTTTAGTCCACTTGTCACCTTATCTATCATTCCCGAGTCACAATAACAATTCAGAGATCTTACTGGGAAATAAGAACTTCGTGCTTTTCTTTGCCATATTATCTCTTTCCAAGAAAATATTTTGTCTTTCCAAGTGGCTTCTTTCTGATTTCCCTTTGTTTCTTCTTAACATAAATTAGTTATGTGGTTTTGATAAGAAATGCTGAGAATTCTCTCTTCAAATACAGAAGGATTTTCTCATCATCCTGCCCTACCTTTATTCTATTCCCTTTTGAAGATAAGAATTGATAGATGGATGTGAGTCTGTCATAGCACGTAACAAACTGACACTAGAATGCTGTAACAATCATTTCCTACAGTAGAGATATTCCTATTTTGTAGCCTATCAGAAGCCTTACCTTATGACCCTTATTAATTGCAGGGGTGCCTTACTCTTGCTTATTTGCAGAAGAATGCTTGAAACAAGGTCTAGTGCTATAATCTGTTCTGAAAAACCTCTCCAAGAGGACTGGATTTGCTTGCATGTTGAGAAGCCAAGCAGAACAGATTAACATACTTACTGGTAACGCAGTTTTGAATTTCAGTAGGTTCCTCCTCCAAGGCGATTAACTGTGTATAAATTTGATTCTGTATGGTATATACCTTTTGACTGTTTTAAGGTCTTTTCCTGGTGATGTTGAGATTTCAATAAAATATGAAGTTATTTATGTGACCAAATTACCTAAGAGACTTTTTCACACACCCCAGTGTTAGCAATGAAAATGTGAGACCTAAAATACATCTGAGTGATCTCTTAAAACTATAATATTCAAGCTACTTAAAACTTATTTAAATATAAAAAAAAAAGTGATCTGATTTTGCTCCATCTTCTGCCTGAGAAAATAACCTGCATAAAAATCTGATGCATTTTACTTCCTAATTTTTTATTATGGGGTTTTGGAGAACTAAATTATTTTTCAATCTCCCATCCAGAGGTTTGCTTTGAATACTAGAGTCTGTCACTCTTTGTTATCTTTCTTTTCAACTTCTCACTTTCAGAATATTAAAACCAAAATAAATATTTTTGTTCCTCTGCAATATGTAGAAGGAAATGGAAAGAAGGGAAAATGACAGGAGAGGCTTGTGCAAAAGCAAAGCAGTGATCTTACATCACTTGCTTCATCTCAGATTTCTCTTTGCCCTGATTACATGATCATTTTTTTTAGAACATCTTTCAGTTGTGTTCCCTCTAGGCCATCTTAGATACACACATCTCTTCTGTCTGCTTCCTACAACAGAGGCACCCGCTCTTACCCACAGATTGTGTGCCAGTGTCACAAAGCATGTCCTCTTTATTTGTTAGCAAGATGACCAGCACTAGCAGGCTGCTCACAAATGCCAACTCTAATTACAAATTTTACCTTCAAGAGGAGTACACAGATTATGCCTGGATATCTTAAAAGTGCCTCTTGCCTTTTGAACTCTGATTATTACGCTTTGAAAAATAGTAAGGCTTCTGCTGTCACAATTACCAGTCCTTGCTTTCACCCTGTCCTGGGAGGAACCCAAAACAGAAACAAATGACAACAGACAATCTTGTGCATCTTCAGCTGACTGATGGTAGGAGATAATGCAATTTCCCATTAAAATGAAATAAAAAACCACTGGGAATATGTTGCTTTCTTTTCTTTCTCCAAAGAAAATTGACCCTTTGTTCTTTGAAGTTAACCATTACAGAGTATGTCTCAGAAGCATTCTGGCTTCAGCTGTAAAACATAGTACCAACTACTTCAGCCTGCCTTAGTTTTAAACTTACATGACCCACAGCTAAAGACTCATCACTATGCAAGTAATGTGAAAACAACTAGCTACTAATTTCTTTCTGGATGATGAACTACCTTGTATGTAATTCTGCTTAATAAATGAGTATATAATAGTTATATTAGACACCATTCTGGCAGAGTAAAGTGGATGAAAATATAATGATGTTTACTCTGTAGACTCATAACACTGTTATAGCAATATAAAGCATGCCTGAGAACTGGGTCACAAAATAAATATATTGCCTGAGGTATGCATCCATTGTACTATATTAATATATATATATATCATATATACTTCGTGCAGTATAGGTCCAGGCATCAGGTGATTAGGTACTTCAAACTGAACAAGCTCAGCACCAATATTGGCTTCCAACTGTTTTTAGGCCAACTTTACTGCAATATTTAACTTGTATGGTTGAATCTTTCTACGTGATACTTGAGAAAGATGCCTGGAAATTGATCTGCTTGCTCAGAGTTTATTCTTCAGGGACTTACACAAAGAGGCGCTGTACATGGTGAGCTGACCAAGGAGTTCAAGGTCAGTCCAAAAGCTTGGCAGGGCTGAGTTCTGTCACCCATGTTAATCAATTATCTTGCTGACTGGACATGGAGATGAGCCCTTAGTGATCACAAAGGAGAAAGCAAAGTTTAGGGATTTTACGAGTATGTTGACAGCTTTCAGACTTTGCTTCTGACCTTGGGTATAATCGAACACACAGAATTTTTAAAGAAATCACTCATTTAAAGGGGAAATATAAGGGAAATGGTCACAGTACTAAGCCTGTCTGAGTTCAAGAAGTGTTTGGACAACAGTCTCAGGCACACGGTGTGATTTTGGGAGTGTCCTGTGCAGGGCCAGGAGTTGGACTCAGCGATCTTGACGGGTCCTTTCCAAATCCGAATATTCTATGATTCTAAAGGTTTTATGATCAATGACCAGGAGAACTTTTCTCAACTCTTTAAAATTGTGGGAGTAAAGAGGTATGAAGAACAAGTCAATCAAGTGGCCTTCTTTCAGACTAACTATACTTAATCCATTGCAATTTTCTTGGATTCTTATCAGCTCACTGCTGGTATAATTCCACTAATTTTCTGTAACATCTCAAGAGAATGAATCGTCTCTCACTCAGGAGATATTAAATAAAGCTGAAGAAGGGGATTTGCATCTACCTGAGCTGCCTACTGACACTATTTTTAGCCTTAGGAGGTGTTGGCTGCACTCCAGGTCTGAGAAAAATACAGGTAAGTGCGTTGATTGATTCAAACATTTATGCATTTGATATTTTCCCTGGCTCTCAAACTGGTCACTCAAAAGAAAGTTATTGAAGTGGGGGTTTGCTTGTTTGTGTTGATGGTTTTTTTCTTCCTCTAAGACAACCTATGATAATGTGCCCCAGGCTCTGTAGGTTCTAGAAAAAAAAGTGCATGTCACATGCTGAAGGAGTGAAGAGCCTACAGCTCTAAATTTGCTGTGTAACTGTTCATGGACTCAAAGGTACAAGAAAAGAAAAAGAAGTGGAGAATGCAAGTTAATTGCATTTTAATAGGTAGGGGGACAGTCAGATAAGGGATAATTCTCAGTTGAATGATTTTTTTTTTTGTGTGCCATAACTATTATTAAATTAATGAGATGAGAGGAAAAAAATAAATTCATTGTTATGGGTTGATTTTCTTTGTGGATCTTTTAGGAACAGTCTAAGTTGAAATCTGTGAAGTTCTTGAATGACCTTAGGTAACTTTTAAAATAAAGTTTCTTCCCCACCTTGCTTTTTGGTTGGGTTTTTTTTGGAAACAATTTAGTTCTCTGGTTAAGACTTTCTGAGCCAAAGCAGTTACTTTTAGAAGAGGCAAGCTGCCCACTTTATACATATTCCATTGCAAAATATTAACATCATGTGAAAACAGTGGTGATTAATCCTAAAATACTCTAGAGTCCCTGAATAGTTACTGCCAGGGAAATTAATTTTAGCTTTGAAAAAACTAACTCTGGATTGAAAAACAGGCAAAAGTACTATGTGATATTCAGGAAATCTTGAAGTTGTTTTTGAAGTTAAATATTATTTTCTCATCCACTACAGTCATTTGGAGCTAAGAGTTTTCTTTTAGTTTGAAGAACCCCTCTGTCATTTGCTACCTCAGTCTATGCTTTTGACTAGTGCCATAGAGGCAGGACTTAAGTGACCAAACACAGACACCAATGTCTCACTCAAGAGTCACCAGAAAGAAATAATCATTTCAACAGTATGCTTTCTCTCTTCTGAAGTATTTGTATGAAAGTCAGATGAATTCTGTTCTAAAGCATCTCTGACTATATGAAAAAGAAAATATGGGGAAAACATTTAAAGAATAAAATGGAAACATTTATATTTTAGTGAAAAACTGGTAGAGTTTGCTGGTTTGATTTGAATTTCCCTGTTTGGTACTTCTGTCTGCTTGGAGTACTAATGACATTGGTGCTAAGTCTGGTCCTTGAGATATGAGTAAATGGATCAGGGCAGTGGTCACCCTATTTAAAAAAAACCCAACCCAACAAACAAAAAACCAACCAAATTAACTGCCCTTTCTATGGATTAAAGAATATCCTCTAAAAAATGGGAAAGCTCCATGTAGGGTGTTCAGGATATCTCCTGGCTTATTTGCTGATTAAAAAATGACTGAGGCAGAAATCAATACTGCTTGATCTAATAAATCCTTTGCAACTTCTGTGATGATATATACCCTTTACCCAGTTTTCTCCTAGTTAAACTTCTCCTAGAATGAACATTAAATGCTAACTCGATATGGATCAGTCTGGAGACCTCTATTTGTGTAGTTTCAGGCAGAGTGACCACACTATTAATTTTCAATAGCAGAGTTACTACAGTGAGCTGGAACTAAAAAAAGAATCATCACAAACCCCGCAGAAGAGAAACTTATGCATTTTTCTCAATGCACTAAAGGTAGATTGTGAACATGAGAATTATATACATCTGCAGGAGGTTGAACCATGTGAATGAACTGGGTGAAAAGCTGGATTGTCTTATTTTAGCTAGTCCTGGTTTAGTCAGGAGTGCCAGAACCTGCTAGACTGTCAGCTACAGGGGTAGTAGTTGAATATCCATGACAGAGTCAACACACAGAGCAGTAGAGCCTCTCATTTAAGCTACCCTGCCCAAAAGTCTGCAACCTGCTCAGAGGTGGAACCAGCTGTAGTAGTAAGGGAAAGATGTATTTTCTCTTCCAACTCAGCCAGCCTTTAGATCTTTATGGGAGCTGGGGAACAATTAGAACCAATGGGAAAAATGGTAAAACTATAAATAGGGAAAAATGGTAAAACTATAAATAGGAAAAAATAAGAATTAATCTGCATTAAAGGCAAATAAAAGGGGGGTTTATAGCTTTGTGATGGGTATACCCAGCAATTGACTTTTTTGACTTCAAGAAAATAAAACAACAGCAGCCAAATGACATGGAGTTAGCCTTGTTCCAACATATATTATACAAGAATGAAAGAAAAAGAAATGGCACTGTCAACTTGGTCAGATGTACTCAAAGGTTTCTTTGTAATGCTTAGAAAGAAAGGGGAGCAGTGGTGTATATGACACAAGTAGAGTGGATTGTTCCAAGCAGCTCTTGTGGCTGGAACAGAGCGTTTCAGAACAAGCCTCTCAGGGCTTTCTCCATGTAAAATAAAATGCCTACAAGGCTTTTTTCTCTGAAGGAATATAGCTGTGGTCTCTTAAATTCCATTCAGCCTGCTGCTTCACGGTGTATTTCCCAGAGCAAAGTGTATGCACTGTCTGGGAGCTGCCCAGGATGCAGTGCTGGCAGACAGCATTCATCTTCGTTTTCCCGTTTTATACATGTAGGGAGGCAACTGTACCAGACTAAACATCACTTTAAAATTCTGAAAGTTGGAAATGTTACTACTTACCTGTCTAGAATCAGCTTTCCAATATCTTGGCAACTCAAAGTAGAAAGACTAATATTCCCTTTCAGTCCAAGGCTCTTTTTGATCTCTGAATTTAGATTTCGTATATTTAAAAATATTCCATTGCAATAATAGTATAAATAAGGGTAGACTAGAACATGGTTCATGTCCTGCAAGGATACAGTTTAACATCACATATGCAATAGAAATGATATGGATGCATTACCAAAAATGCTCATGGAAATTTTCTTCCTTTAAATTAAAAAAAGTAATGCAAATATAAGGAAAACTCTTTACGAGAAAAGTCTATAGGGCAAATTTCAAAAGAAAATGTTTCTGAAGTAGATAACTGAAGAAACTATATTTTAAGCTTCAGTTGTGTTGTTAAGACATTACACAGGAGTTCTCATGGCCTGACCCAAGAACTATACTACAGAACTGAGTAGTATAAAAGAATGCACAGCTGTATCTTTTTTTTTTTTTT
>VXBA01001038.1:390542-414430 GCA_013399895.1 Serilophus lunatus | reverse complement strand
TTTTTTTTTTTTTTTTTCCCTAGGAAATGCTGAGACATTTTTTGGACATGGTAAACCCATGCTTTTCCAAAGCATCTTAATCCAATCGTAAGAGCTATTTGGAATAATACGTTTTTCCCTGCATTGAACTGACTCTCAACAGGCACAGTGCTCACCAAAATGTTTTTAATAATTCCCTCTAAATTATAGAGAGGTACATTTAAGTCTATACGACAAACGAGTTCATTCCATGATCTTTTGCTCATTGTTCTTAACAAGCCACTGAGGGAAGGTTTGCCAGCAGTAACACTTCTGATAGTGCTACATCCCTATGACTTGGAATATGGGCATGCTGTGGTGTTTTTTTAGTCTGGCTTTTATTTTTTTTCTTTGGCAATCATGAAGTTGCAAACCACTGAAGTTTCAGAATCTGATGTTGCCTCATCTACTTCTGCTTGTGGCCT
Source organism: Serilophus lunatus (assembly GCA_013399895.1). Classification (NCBI taxonomy): domain Eukaryota; kingdom Metazoa; phylum Chordata; class Aves; order Passeriformes; family Eurylaimidae; genus Serilophus; species Serilophus lunatus. The sequence continues at coordinate 413,987 of VXBA01001038.1, read as the reverse complement.
ATCCTAGGAGTTTGTCCCTCTTAATGAAGTGCTTGTGCAGTTCTAATGGCTTAGGGACCTGGGATTCACTGTTTGGCCTTTTTACATCTTCCTTTTGCTCAATGAGTACAAGAGATGATGTTTTCTCTTTGCCAGTGTCTGCACATTTTCAGAAGGGCTCTTGTCACCACGGACCGCTCCTGAGACTTGTCAGAGGGAGGACAAGGGTTGTGTGGGAAGCAGAGCTTTCTGCTTTCTGCTTTCTGCTCTGTCCACCTCTCCCGGGTCAGGCTGTGGTGCGAGGGCAGAGTGGAGTAAATGGACTGGGCTTTGCTTCTCGTTATACTGCGTTGACATGGGGGGCGTCTGATAACAGCATCTCTACTGATACATCTAGTAGCTTTGGAAAGAGCAGAATTACTCTTAAATCCCTATTGCAGACAGCAAAAGATTTGAAGATCAAGCCCAATTATTTTCTTTCTGTAACTATTGTCACCTGTTTAATCTAGTACTGGGGTCATTTTTATGCACCCTGCCAGATTTACTGGTCTGCTTTTCTCCTGCAGTGCAATGGAGAAGTGAATGTCTCTGACAGAGTGAGATCTGCTTCTCAGATTCTCTGTTTCCTTTATAGCTCCCATCTAACAAGAACAGAGCTTGTTCTAACCTGTATCTGCTGATCATAGTTTTTCAAGGGCTTCCAGCCTGGGATAAGTAGTGGGTTTATACCCTCCTAGTGCATTCCCTGTGGCTGAGTGTCATCAGAGAGGGCAGCTTCAGGCTGCTGTGAACCTGCTTGAAACTTCTCTCTGCGTTGGGATTATATCCAACAGAGCCAGAGTTTGCTGAGCGGTATAAAAGGAGCAGCATGCAACAACATGACTGTGAATTTGTCAGTATATCCAAAGTCTTTGTTTAGTTGCCAACTTCATCATATGCTCAGTTGCTTTATAAATTCCTTTGTATTTTAGCTCCACAAAAGACTGCTGACCTCACAAAACAAATGAGGGAAAAGAAGCATCACAAAGTCATCTTCCCAATGCTGGCAGTGTGGAAGTTGTTCCAATTCCACCTGTGAAAATGCTGCAATCCACTTAAGTTTATTTCCTTTATTTCAGACTGCTATTATAGAAGTCAAAGGTAGAAAAGCTATGCTGGATCAAATACTCAGTTCATGTGCCTGCCAATGAAAGATTTCTCCTATAAGTCGCCATTTAATTACAATTAATCTTTAAGTGATTTGTTTAAAAAAAAAAATCAAACGAAGGTTCTGCTATTTCTGCTATGAAACTAGTATGCAACGATGAAGAGCTTCGTGTGGGAAGTCCTTGACACTCATCCTTCTACTTGATGTGTAGCAATTCATCACTACTCTTATTTCTGATTGCTTAAACGGTTTTCTATCCAGAAGATAGCATTAGTATGTCATCTCTTTCTGGTTTATACTTTCTGGGACATTTGACTCAAATCCAAACACTTGCATTTAGCATGTTCTCATTAATTTTGTCATTGCAATGCCCCAATTACTTATGGCAACACGCTTTCTTCACTTAAGTTGCTTTCACTGGTGATAGCACTGATCATAAGGAAGAAGTTATGCCTCACTGCGTGCAGTGTCTCCAGCTAAATGAAGTCTTTCCTGACTGCTGTGGTGAGAGATGTTTTTAATGCTTATTGTGACAAAGGGGGATCTGCTGTGACAGGCTGTTTTGCCTGTAAGAGGAAAAGGTCTGCCCAGGACAAATGGAGAACTGTCCTGAAAAAAATAATTTAGGAGAGATTTCTACATGCTGAGATATCTAGAGGTCTGGAATAAGAGAATGAGTATGAAACAGAGCGAAAACAAGCAACAATCAGTTTAAAGAAAAGTGGGCCCTCTGGGCTCGCCTGTACTGTACAGCCCTTGGAAAGAGTGACTGATGTCTTAACCTGTGGGGGGAAAGCTATTGTCAGTGAGGTGTTTCCATCCCTGTATAAAGTGGTTAGGAGAGAGCATCTGGGATCCTGTCTGCAACTCTGATCACCCAAGTGCAAAACAGAGGAGTGTGAACTACTACAGGCACAATTTGCTCCGTTGACAGCCCTGATGAGAAGAGATTAGGAGGGCTTTGTCTGTTCACTTGAGCCTAATGGAGGGTAAGAGACAATATGAAAACTGTCTATAAATGCATCAAGAAAGAAAAGAGCCGTGTGGGTGAAAGGAGTGTGTTGGCACAAAAGCCAAGAGCAGGTATAGTGGCTATGAATAAACACAGGTTACGACAGAGAAACAAGTTCTGATGTGTATCTCATGGAAACCTGACATGGTGGAGACAAAACAGCTTTTGAGGAGAAATTTGACAGATTTATGGAGGAGTTTATTTGGTAGGTTTTTTTAAAATAGCAAGTGGACCAGGCTAGACAATTCAATCTTCTGTCACTGTCCTGGACTTGCGTCCTGAGAGCAGGAACAGAGAAGCTAGAGGACTGATTTGACTGGCAGGCTCAATTTCTACTGCCAGGGACATCTGCAGAAGGGGAAGATGTCCCCATACAATGTCCCTTTTTTCAATGATTGAATCTGACCCAATGATGAACGTGCAAAATATTTTGTTTTCTTTCAGTATTTTTCTAAGAAAAGAAGTTAAATCCTTTAGGCTGGGTTTTTAAGTGAGATTTTCCTTTATTTTCCATATAGAGAAGACATTTTAGCATCCATGACTCTGTGTGTGTCCCACATTGCTTCGATCTAATGTTATACACTGATAATTTACTAAATAAGAAAAAGAACTTTATGTAGCATCGTAATAGGAATATGAAATTAAATTGATTGAACTTCACTTAGCTGTTAGACTTTTAGTGTAAATCTCCTCTCCCTTACCCCAACTTTAGTATTCCATTTATTTCAGCTATGATATCATATCCCAGTTATTTCAGCAGCAATACTCTGCTTATAAAAAAGGCATGGCACCTTAGTTCTAGATGGTTCTCTGAAAGCCTTGTAGCTCTTAATCTAACTAGTTAGATTACACAGTAATTACCAAAGAGGAAGCTCCATGCCTTCAAAGCTCAGTGCATCCAAGGCAAAATCTCAGTTCTCCTTCAGAGGTATGTTTCTGCATTGGTCTGCCCAGCAACCATCAGAGATCCTGTTTTGGCTGAGGTGGATGAGTGCTTAGAGAGGTGAATCTGGACTGAAGAGTGGCCTCTCATGCTTTCCAGTACTAAAATCTTTTTTGTTTGCTATGGCATCCATACTGCTAGTCATCTCCAGACATTTTCATGTTTTGTTTGTAGCTGTATCAAAACTTATTTAGGGTTAATAGGCCCATCTGTACAGTGTCTGATTTTTCCAATCCTCATTAGGATAAGGGCAACGAGAGGGAAAGCCTCCTTCCTTTGGGTGTATTATTCCAGTGTGTCAGACCTGTCTTTTCACAGGCATGTGATTTCATCTTGCATATCTTTGAGCTATAGATACAACTACTGGCATTGTTTCAAAATAGGCTTTCTTGCTTCTGCTTGTATTATACTGATCATTAATTATGGTGGATAAATATCACCCATAACTTTTTGCTCTTCTTTGGAATTTTTAGCTGAAGTAACGTGTGGATACTGTGACAGCAATTTAAAACTTCAACTTTCTAAAACCAAGGACAGAACCTTCTAATAAAATGTGAAGTCAATATATATCTGTAGACTTTGCTTCCTCTGCTTTTCTTCTGAAAATACTGAGAAGTCACTTATGTCTGCACAAGGGGTTAGTCTGCTTCAATTCTGGTTTAGCTTCACAATCTGTTCATTATTTTGTTTAATTGTAGATATTTAAAACAGAAGTTTGTTATCAAAATGGGCTTTGTAAATCATTGAAACACAAATTTAATCAATAGGTAATGCTCTCCCAAACTCAATGTTATAGCATACTTGCTGAAACATTGGGAAATCTGTTGGCCTTATTTACAGTCCCATCAAGGTTAGGGGCCACAAGATGTCAGTGTAGCACCAAACATGAAGAAATGGCAAGCAGATTTTCTGCAACCACTTAAATTGTCACGCTGGTAAAAGGTTGTTGACTCCAACTACGAAGGGAAGCACAGTGGTCAGGAAATGGTCCATATGATGAGGAGTCACTTCTGAGCCTGGAGCATGGGAAAGCAGCAGGGGAAGGCAAGCAGGAGCATGCACTTAGAAGGAGCTACATACATATGAATGTAAAAGGCTGAGTGTGCCTGCAGATGTTGGGCAGTGCAGCTCCCATTCTCTTGAAAAGAACATTCCCTTGGGCTTGCCCAACTCCATTAGTCCCACTTAGCCAGCTGATTGTTACCAACTAGCAGTCAAGAGAAGTGCATCCCATTTTGCAGGTCCTACACTATTATCATCTATAAAGCAGTAATTCTTGATATTCTGAGAGAGAAATTATTGAATAGTAGAGACAAAAACAAGTGATGGAAAAACAGTTCCTTGCCTTGTCTTCTGGGTGACTGCTGAAGAAAATCCAGTTTTGAGGCTGATAATAGCTACAGATATCTCCAAGAAATGGAGATCGATTGTTAATTTTTTTCCCATTTTCTATTTCTTTGAGAAACTGTAGTATGAATACTGTAGTGTGAGTTCACCACTGAACAACCAAACTATTTGGAAAGTATGTCTTAGTACACTGGAACTGTGCTTTACCAAGAGGGGCCGTTTCTGCATTCAAAAGTTACACTTGATTTTTGCCTGTCTGTATCTGTACCTCCAAGCGTGATAACATAGGAACTCAAGGAAAATGGAACTGGAAGAGTCCAGAGATGTCTGGGCCTGATTCTGTAAGTTAAACCAGTTAGTACAAACTAGTCCTTTCTCTCACTCATTTCTTTGTTTTCTTCTCTTTGCTCTTGCCTCAGAGGTGGATGTCTCATGGCAGTTACATGGTGAGGGATCAAGCCACACTTTGCCCTTCCAGTTCAGATCTATTTAGTCACAATATGGGAAAGAAAGAAATTGCAAATCATGAACTCATTGTCAGGTATCGAATTTTTAAAAATAACTACAAGAAGCTAGATATTTTATGATCTGCCAGATGTATAATTCTAGAACATATTTTATTAAGGAAGATGAAGTGTAGTGTTAATCTCCTTGGGAAAGTCTTCCTTCATTAATATAAAGCTGTTAGCACAGTTGTGGCCTGGAGCTACAGTTTTGACTGAGCTTCACTCTGAGACTCAGCCATCTGTATTTGGGATCTCTTTGGCACACATGCTTCCAAAATACTCCCTCTCTCTCTTGTAGACTGAATCTCAAGCCAGTGCCACAGATCTGAAGGACTAGCAACTGCGTAAAATCCAACACTTGGCTACCATTTTCAGTTTGCGCCTCTTTAAATCTAGGTGTTTTGAATTACCATTTTCCAGGCTGTTTGTCCATGAAGACAGGTTCTGGAATATCACTGAGAACTGGGAAATGAGAGCCATGGTTGGGAAATTAAGACCCTAGTAGGAAATGCTAGCCCATCTGTGTGACTCCAGGTCAGAGACAGTTCATTGTAATGGCTAGATATAATGACATTTTTTAACTCATGTTTTCTCAAGAAATTTACTCTTTTCAAACGGGTTTGTCAGTGTTGTGTTTTTTGAAACTGCTTAGGAAATCTGAATTGAAGGTAACAGAAGCCACTGTGTTTCTGTGCCTTTAAGCAAAGTTTGAAGCAGCATTTCATGCTGAGCTCCCAGTCTCATCCAAGACAAAGTAAACGCAAGTAAGCTAAAGGATAAAAATTTGAACATCACTAAAACGTTATTTTGGAGTTCCCTCAAATAAGTGGAGTTTCATTTCACTGATGAAAATTGTAAAAAAAGGTCAAACCAGTTAATAGTGACACTAAGATCAGACCCCTTCCAACAGTTTTTATCTATGGGACCACGCAAGCCAGCAGTTACTGAATGTTGCAGGATAAGAGCCAAGCTCTTGGCTTGAACATTTTTGTAAAAAAACTGTGGTTCAGTGACAAATCAATGACACGACAAAACTTGTTTCGTTGTTATACTGCTCATTCCTTTTTCTACAAGATATGTGCTGTAATAGGATATAGCCATCAGAAAAAACAGGCAATTTTTTTAATGCATACTAAGACCTAAACAGGCATTATCTAAACACTTTCTTACCACTGTAAGTGACAGCAATATTTGGTCCCATTTCTGCCAAAATCAATACATGAAAAATCACAAAGATAATACATTAAATGAACTAGGGCACTCGTTCTCCCCCTTCTAATTTTATGAACATGAAATGTTCCTCTTTACATTATGGGCTTTTAGAACACACATATGCTTGGATTTTTTGTGGTAAGAATACAAAGTGCATCATTAATGTAGGGGCCCTTATAACAGATGCATATGGATAGGTACTGTGATTTTTATTACAGCTTGTTAAATTATTACTAGTTTACTCAGCCAAAGTATTATGCTGTAGGTTAAGGAATTAATTATAATTAGTTTACTTTGTTATCTTCCTTGTGATAGAGGAGATGGATGAAAAGATATTGCACCTGAGCTGATAAATATTCTTGACAGTACTTTAAGGTTATTTCTATTTAGATACTGGTTAAGGACAAGCTGGTGTTTTTGAAGCATCATTTAGCAAAGTGAACTAGGGGAAAAAGAAATCAAACAGCTTGGTTTGAGGTAATGTTCCCTTCAGTCTTGTCAGATGTGTACACTATACTCACTTTAAAAGCTGCTCTTTGACTTTACTGAAATGCAGTAATTATATGTTATTATCACCCCAAATAAAAATGCAGAGAGTCTTCTAATCATATGGTAGATAAGAAAGTAGTGGGTTACTTCTGAAGGCTTCATTTGTGAATGCTAAACTGAAGTATGTATCCTGAGCTTGGTGATTACTATCTATAAATCCGGGCATGAAAAGCTGAGAGTGCTAATGCATCCACAAAATCACACCCAAGTGATACAAAGACAGCTATATGAAATGCATTTATCTGACAGACAGCAATGGATCTGTTTCTTTTCCTTCTGTATTAATGTACTTTGGTTCACTACGGTATCTGACAACCTTTTGGTGTGAATGGAGGTAATCACTTCATTGATGTCCTGATTATCATTATATTGTTTTGTTGTTCAATGATGGATGGTCACAAAAAACTGTGTATTTGACATCAGACTTAAAAAAACTTCTCTCCTTCATGTTGGTCTCTTATATATTATACCTAGAACAAAATCTGCTGTCATCTTTTTGCACTTTTCAGAAGGTGTTGTTCTCAGAAAGGCTGAATTTCAGAATAAATCTTCGTCATGTAGGCTTGTGTTGCTGCTTTATCTCTTCAATTTCCTGTTCCTCTTTGACCCCCTTTTCCCCCACAGTCCAGAAACAGGAAAAAAACCCCAAATCTTCTTTGGCCAATACCCCACCTCCCCCACTACTGCCTTCCACCCACCACGCCAAGCTGCAACTCATGGAGTTTAAGGCTCTTAAAATTTTGGTCCTAAATGTGAGCAATCAATCTCCCTTTGCTCAGTGGAACTTGGTTAATAAAAATACACACGCACTTCTTTCAGGGCTAGCTTTGCCGTTTTGGACTGTATGTGATGTCAGCAGTTGCTTGTCCTTCCATAGCTCAGTCTGGCTCTAAAGAAGCATAGCTGTGGGCTTCTGCCTGACTGGCACTGTTTGTCCTGCCAGGCTATGCAGTAGTTCTGAGATCAGTATTAATGAGTGTGGGAACAGAGCCACAGCTACATGATGCTATCAGCAGGTTGTGCTTCCCTTGAGAATGGATGACAAATTATCCACATTGTGTATCCCCACAGATTTGCATGCATGCGTCATGTTTGTTTCCAGTAAAGATATATTTCAGATTTGCAGTATTTTAATGCAACAAATTGTTCAGGCACAATGCCATGCAACCAAAGACAATGTCCACTTTTTTGGCAGCAGAATTTTGCAATATTTGTGTACTTATAAATACATTGTTTAAAATGGCATACTGGAAACTAATTGCTGTTAAAAATAAAAAAGGTCAATAATGTCCAACGAGAGATTATGAAAAAATGAAAGTGCTGTGTTGAAGAGCTCTCCAGTGTAATTGCCCAGATAACCTAGGGCCAGATGATATCAACAATATCAGCATTTCTCATACCACTGAACACTTACCTTATTGCATAGTCCCACTACAACCAAAAGCACTGCTGGGAGTGCTCAGCCTAAGGCTGTCAGAATTTGGTGCCCTATAAAGATCTTAGGAAACTTTTAAATGTCATTAAAGCTCTGTTAATCTCACAGTCACCTTACCAGCAGTGCCTATGGGAGAGCTGGCTAAATACAGCCATTGTAAACCTGACTCCAGATAGAGATTTTGAGTAAAATTGGATTAATAAAAGTATTTCTACCATGTGAATTGATGATGACCGTGCATCTGCAATTTTTAATTCTTATTCTGTTGAGGCTAGGCCAAAATCATACAAGTTTCTGAGGGTCGTTGTAGATTTCAAAACAAATTTTTCCAAGGATGAAGACAATCTTGGGTGAATCAGTTTAGGTCAATATTCAGGCCAATGCCATGAAAAAGTGACTACAGTGGCTGAGTTAAATTTCAGTGAGGATTCAGGCTTGGAGGGATATGAAACTTATCAAAACTTGGAGACAGAATTGTGAATTCTCCTGTAGAATTACAAGAGCCTGTATAAACATCTGTAGTCCTGTCTGCTGCCTCCAGCCAGTGTTCTGAGCGGAGGTGTGTCGAAGTATAGCTGAAGTTTAATTAATACAGAGAGAAAGACTGAGAGATAAAGTAAGCTGATGTGAGGCTTGTTCCACCTATAGGTTCGCAGGAAGTTGACAGCATGTTTTTTTAATAATCTCCCTAGTCACCGATTCGCACTTGACTTCATATAGAAGTACTGCATTTCCTTTAGCGTTACATGAAATGTTCTCCTCCTCCTCTTTTTAAAGGAAAGCTTCAAAGTTGTCAACCTAAAGTGACAATAATACCATTTAGAAAAATTCTCTGTGGCATGAAGTTTCACACCAAATACTATGAAGTGAACAAAATCATCCTGAAAAATAGCACTAGAGCATGAAAGGCCATCTCAGCATGTTTGAGTGATTTATGCAAGATACAGTCAAAATTTATTTGATCTGAATTCTTCCTATGAACAAAAAAATTGCCAATAGCTAGAACAAAAATTATTCCAGTAACATCTTTGTGATACCATCCACTTGTTGGGAAACTTTCTGGAGATCTTGTCAGTTTTATTTCACCAGTGGTAACCTGGCTGAGTACATTGCTACATCATTCCTCATCTTTCTCAGGAACAAAGAGGAAGGTTGTCTGCCTCGTGATTTACCCCAGAAGACAGGCTGTGCACAAAGCTAAGCAATGCTGTGATGTGCACATAGGTACTCGTGAACCACGACCAGATGTATGTTTAATTGCAAGCTCAACAGCCCTGTCGATCCTTTCCATTGAACTTCCTGCAAATATGAAAAAAAATAACCTAATAAACTTCAGATTGCATTTTACCATGGAGAATATTCTGTCTTTCTGGCCCTTTCTTGGAGATTCACTTTCTTTTCAACAGATTAGCAATACCAAAAAATTCTCTTCCTTCCTTTTTTACTTTCTTTTCTTTACATCTTTTTGTATGAAGTCAATCAGGTCTCTGAATTCAGAGATAGCTTTCTGTGTTTGGGGATCTTTCTTAATAGAAGCCCAGAGAAAGAGGCTGAACACCTGCAGTCTCCTGCTGGAGTGTCCCAATTTGGTTGTGCCAGGTCCTGATATTCTTTCCCTTTTCTCTCTCCTCTTTTTCTGCCAGGTTAATATTTGTACCTTTTGATAAGCAGATCTCCAAAAGGACTTCTGGGCCTTAAGCCCAGCATTCTCAAGCTATGTTACTTTAGAGAAAACCAAAGTTTTTTGTGATCACTAAAAGCCTTAAAGAAAAATTCCAGAAAAAGTNTTTTTTTTTTCTTTTTTTTTCTGAGGAGGTGGGAGGGAGGGGAGGGAGGGGTGTATGTAGGGTGTGATAATTTCAGACCCCTTAACACTTCTCCATGAGAAGGAATAAATTTTAAAAAAAGAAAAGGAATGTGCTCCTCTTCTCTTGGAGCCTTGAATGAAGCACAGCAGGGAGCACAGAATACTTATGTGTCTGATAAACAACAGTATTGCTGAAACTAACACTGAAAAGTCAAGACAAGCCATGGAGGTCTTATATAAAGGATGATGATGAACACTTGATGTAGGGAAATCAGGATGTTAGGGTGACTTCAGGCTTTGATTTAACTGGGACATGATTAATACAAGGAATTACATATAAAATAGTTCACACGATGAAAACAGGAAGTTTTCTGTAAAAAACCCCAAAAGCATTTGATAATCTTCTAGCCAACCTATGAGAAAGAAAGATGATTCCCTTCCATATGAATTCAGTGGTGTGGGACTACTTAGAGAAAACCTCTTAGCAGCCTGTAAAGAGCCTCACAGGAGTGATGAAGTTTCCTTAAGCATTTTATTTTTGGAGAAATTTTTTATCAGATCCTGCTCAAATAATAAAATATTAGAATAGTCTGCCTGGGGAGGTGGTGGAGTCACCATCCCTGGATGTGTTTAAGAAAAGGCTGGATGTGGCACTTGGTGACATGGTCTAGTCGAGGTGTTAGGGCAAGTGTTGGACTTGATGATCTTGGAGGTCTCTTCCAACCTAGTGATTCTGTGATTCTGTGAAATTACATTTGGATAACACTGCCCAGACAGAAACATTGGTGAATAGAAATCTGGTAAGAGATTTTACAAACACTGCACTTTGATTTAGGCCATGTGGCACTCCTGCCTTTTTTTGTCTACAGAATAATATATGCAGTTTCCCCCATAATAATTTTAGAACTATTGCTTATAATTTGAAGAAATGAAGAATAAGAGTGCAGTAGAGCATGCACAAAATAGCCTTGAGACTGGAAACGTGAGATGTGAAAGGGGGGTCAAGATCTTAGATGGAATTGAATAATAGAAACGTGAGTTACACTAGGACACAGCAAGACAAGGCCAGAAACTGGGAAACATACAAATCCTGGTCATCAGCAGGGACCCAGAAAACTTCTGGAAATGGTCTCTCAGAGGCAGAAGGAACATAAAAAATGAGAAACCAGCAAGAAAATAAAAAGCTTGGAAAAGAAGAGGTTAGGTTTCCATTGTGTCTCTTCACAGGATGGGGATTATGGGTAATGGGGCTGAAAAAGCATGGAATGAGCAGTTCATTTTGAAGTGGATCAAAGCCACTGATTTTGGACAGAGAAGGATTTGTCAGGATTGTGACAAGGTTAGAAGGTGGGCCCTGAACTACTTTAAGACGTGCTCAAAGCTCTGCAAAGTGTGAGAAACTAACCTAATGCTACAGCTCACCCAAGAAAAACTGCTGTGTGACAACTTTGTGAATTTAGGCCAAACTGAGCAGGGAAAAGCAAAAATATCTCTAAAATTTATTTTGCCATTTTCAAAGTTGTATCATATTCCAAAAATATAAAGCCTTCTCATTTCTACATTTTTGCATGGAACTTATTGTCTCCCAATTACAATAAAGCACTCCAATTTCACTAAAAAGGCGGTCTGAGAACTAAAAAGCCCTCAAAACCTTTCAAAAAAATTGAATAACACTAAAATAATAGTATAGTGAGAGGTTTTGGTCTTTTTTAATTAAAAATCCCAACTATTAAAATAAATAAAGTGATTTGGATTTGATCTAACTTTTTTTTTCTTTAATTTAGGTTCATCCACCAAGGTAAAAAAAATTCCATTATTCCACAGATCTAATTAGTTCGGGATACAGTGACAGATTTTCTGCCCTTCTCTCTTTTGATTTTAGCGTTCATCCACACAGTATTTCTTGATCTGTCAATTTTTCTGAGCCTCAACTTAAGGAAGATATAGTTACTGTTGAGAAGTCTATTGTAAAGAAAAAGATTGATCTAATATCAGCAGAGGTATTAAACCTCAAGGAATTGAAAGACACCTGTGGATATAAAATAGAGGAAACATTTTCTTTGCCAATAAACTGTGAAGACTTCTATTTACTGCACCTGGACAGCAGTCCCCTAACATCAAGGTGTACATTTAATGCTGCATCCAGGGAGGATTCAATGCTGCTGAGAAAAGCTCGGAGCTTTAGACCTTTGCCAAGCAATCATTGTGTCATTTAAGCAACATTTCTGATACTTGAGACAGCTGTACAGGTTACATAAATTATCTTCTAGAAAAGCTTGCACCCAAGGCAGTACCTAAGAATTTTCCCTGCCTAATGTCATAGACTGGTTTTTTGCTTTACAAGGCATCCCAGTTTTTCTCTCCAGCTGTACTCTGCCAGCTGAGCCTCAGCGACCAGCTGTAGGGATGCTCTCATTTGCTCTTTGCCTTGGAATGCCTAAGCAAGGGGACCGTGTATTGTGTCAGACTGTTCTTTGCTGTTCGTAGTGGAGAATGAGGATTTGTCTACATGTAAAATTGCCTTTACATAGTGGTATTTATACGGTAGGAAGACACTGCATCCATATGCATGTACTTCTTCCCATCAATGCAATAAACATATAGAAGACCAGTATTTAGTGTGAAGGAGATCAGAGACTCCAGTCATATATGAGGATTCTGTTTCTTCATAGCAAGCAACAGTTAGTGATCAATGCACTTCAGAAAGATAAATGATTGTTGAGTTCAGCAAATCTCTGAAAAGGGAAAAGGTGAATTTGTTCTGCAAATTTCCCCTTCTCCCCCAAATGAAACCTTCATCTTTGCTCTTTCTCATGACGTTATAATACATCATATGTATGTGGTTATGACTAGGACTAAGGACTTCAGTGCTCTGCTAAATGCGACAGGAGCAGATGAATATGCTACCAGCCCCTGTGTTCTCTCTGCCCTTTGGCAAGAAGTTGCCATGTCTGTAGCTGGATTAGTAGAACGCAGCATATGCAGCATCTCAGCTATGACCGCAACAGCTCTTGCATAATTGCAAGCAAGTTGTCATTGACTGTTTTGGCTAATTAGGCCAGAGAGGTGAGATCACACTGGTAAGAGAGCCTATGAGTGGGAATAGCTGAGATGTTTGCACACATTCGCTTCTGCTGCTTTTCTTCAAGAGCACAGGAGGTCAGCCAAGGAGCAGAGAGGTCAGCAGGGTATGGGAACATCTTTAAACACTTCAACTAGTTTCACCAGAGCTCAAGAGTCAAGCCCTAGGCTTTATCCTTGTAGGCTTGATCAAATTGCCTATGGTTTCAAGGTCTTTCTTGAAGATATTTTTTCCTGAAGTGCTACATTTTAAAGAAAAGTGGGAACATAAGAAATTAGAATTAAAAATATAGTCACGCAACAGGAAATATTCAGGTCAGTTTAAACATTTTTTTGCCTCACCTCACATAAATCAAAAAAAAATAAAATTACCATTACTAAAATTCTTCTTTCTTTTGTTATTTTTTTTGTGACCCCTCAAGAAAACAATACTTTTCAGTGACTTTTTGGGGTTGGTAGGTTGTTTTAATAGAATAAACCCTCTTCACTTATTCTGCTTTGTTAAAAAAGAACATAGTCAAAAACCCAGTGCAAAATTTTCAGCTCCGTGCAACACTCATCATGTTGGACAATGTCCTATCTCCTTGTGTCTGCTCCAGTTGCTGATCTGACAATGTTGAGGCAACAGGAATATATGACCAAGGATTTATGGTTTGCAATACAGTGAAGAATGGGCATCTATGTCCAAACTTTTAAACTTGATTCTCTCCTTTCAAATGAAAAATACCCAGGAAAAGGAGACTATTCCTTTCACTCTAGTTTTCGGTCTCTAAGAATCCCTGGTTAGTGTTCACGTATTTGGCATTGCCACCAAAGATGCAGTATACCAGGCAGAATTATGAAAAAAGTAATAAAGAGCTGATTTCTTTCTTTTTTAGTAGTTACTTGGCTGTGGAGAAGGGACATCCTGCTAGAGCATCCCCTCGTAACCTCAATGTTGCTTGACCAAGGGCAGATGTGATTTTTCTGAGAGACTGAGCGGTGTGACGGGACAAGCTGCTAGGATAGCGTGCACATCTGGTATGGGATGCAGCAGTAGCTTTTACTATTCAGAAGATGTACAGAAAAGTGGCTGCTGCTTTCTGTACTACCAGTAGCTGCCCAAAGCAGCACAGTGGGGAAACTCTTCCCCCTAGGATGGACTGCAGATGGCAAGAACAACTCCTCTTCTGTCTTGGCCAAGAGCAGTGAAACCAGGATTTGAGTTGGCAGAGTTGCGGGCTCCAATGTCTGTGCAATTAAGATATTTCACAGAGATTTTCTATCCTGGTATAATAAAACTACAACTTTTGGAACTGTAGACATAACCCTTCCCTGCTACGTTCATCATGGAGAGATGAGACAAGTTTGATTTTTTCCTTTCTGATGCCATTTCTCTGATCCAACAAAAAAAAGAATAATCTCTTGGGAGCACAGTATTCAAGCACTCATTTGGCAGATAATATTTACCCTGTTTTAAGAGGATTAGTCTCAGTCATAGTGCAGAATACCTGTCAAGGTATCTCTAACATCAGTGGTTGCCTTGCATAGTCTTTACCCTCTTAACCATCTCTTTTGTAACACTGGAGGCCATTCCTTGTTCATCCTCTGTGCAGGGCCCAAGGATTTTCAAGAAACCAGGAATGTGTGAGAGAGAAACTCTGAAAACAAGACAGATCAGTGCAGTTGTATTGAAGTTACTATTAAGACATTTATTGGTATGCCAATTGTGCTTCAGCTTTCTAACTGTAAAGCTCTTTTGGTTTTCAAACCTTCTTTTGCTTGTAGCATTTAAAACCACACCATGGACAAACAGTTTAAAGGCAATGCGGTAAATTACTATCAGAAAAATAAACAAGGAAGTATCAGAAATGAAGGGGTTTGTCAAGACTGAGTTGTTTTTTATTTATTTATTAATTAGTTTAGATTTGGAGTGGGAAGTGTGTATAATCATGTGGAAAGTAAATTAAAACAGCTCATTTGTGGGTGTTAAAGAGAGAAACACCTGATTTTTCTGAAAGAGGTATCTGTTGAGAGATGGTAAGGTAGGGCACATTTCCAAGCTGAACTTCACGCCAGAAACTTTTGTAGGGGAGTGAGGGCAGAGCTCCCTCCATTGCCAGCAGTAGTGGTGGGGCCAGAAGTTGATCCCAGCACTGCTTCATAGGTGGGACTGTTGCAAGGCATAGAAAGGAGAAGGAGCCTTCTTCCCTTTCTATTTGCTTTCATTGCTTCCTTCTAAATCTTCTTTCTCCACTGACTCAGCTGCCATTGTGCCTACCTGGCTACCCAAATATTGCTCAGCTGTCAGCTAGGCCAGGCAAAAGTCTGAATAGAAGGAGCATCATGTGTGTGGCAATGGCCCTCTAGCTTTTATCTCATTTCTAGAAAGGGAAACTAGTATTATTCAATCAGTTATCTGTAGTCATGAATGGGTAATGAGAGTAACGATTGAGGGAGTTAGAGTTGTTTAGCCCGGAGAAAAGGAGGCTCAGAGGTGACCTTATCGCTCTCTACAACTTCCTGAGAGGAGGTTGTAGTCAGGTGGGGGTTGGTCTCTTCCACCAGCAGCAACTGACAGAACGAGAGGACACAGTCTCAAGCTGCATCAAGGGAGGTATAGGTTAGATATTAGTTTTTCACAGAAAGTGTAATAAAGTATTGGAATAGTCTGCCCAGGGAGGTGGTAGAGTCACCATCCCTGGATGTGTTTAAAAAAAGGCTGGACGTGGCACTTGGTGACATGGCCTAGTCTAGTCGAGGTGTTAGAGCAAGGGTTGGACTAGATGATCTTGGAGGTCTCTTCCAACCTAGTGATTCTGTGATTCTGTAAATACTGAAGTTCTTAATTTCGTTGCAGCAGTCAGACCCTCTACAATAAATGCACCAAGGCACACCATGTTTCACCCTTGGGTAGCAGATTCTTTTAAAACCTTGGCAGAAAGGCAAAGGAAAACCTTTTACCATTATCTTTTTTTCTCAAAAACATGACAAAGGAAGACAGTTGAAAATGAAGACTTGAAGACTGCTACATCTATAGCAGACAGATGAGACATACACAGAGAGGAGGGATTGAGCCCAGGGCAATGGGGAAACAATTTCTATTGAATGAGTTTCTCGGTCAAGGTCAACTCTTTTAAGCAAATGTGTCAGAAGTTTGAGGCAGCAGATGCCTCCTATATCATATATGGAAACTGGAAAGAGAAGCCAGCTTTGACTTGAAAGGCTTGAACATTAGTCCATGTTTGAGATTAGGCTAGTGTGAAATGACAGCTACAATAAATGGCAATACTGCCTTTTATGCATGTGTTTGATATTCCAGCTGCTTGAATAAACATTGTGTTCCATCAAATTTCAGCCTGGGGATTGAACCTGAACTCAGATTATGTTTTGTTTTGCCTTCCTTATCCCTTAGCTTCACACTAATGGTGGAACTGGCACATTGGGGCCAGGTCCACTCAGTTATTTATTGTGGCACATAGTAATTAGGCATCTAACTTAGCAACTACAAGCCTGTGCAAGGTATCTCCATTTGATATATGGAGCATGAGAAGTTTGCCTCAGAATGGGAAAAAAAGGCAGAGGATATACTGAGCAGGGAATTTCAGTCAGAATTCATCAGTCATCAGCCAGAGCAATAAAGATGCTGGAAAGGTTTTAGTACCCATCAGGGAAGTTCTGCACATTTTCTCAAAACTAAAAAGATACAGTGGGAAAGAGTAGGAACCTAATGTCTCATTTTCCGGCTTCCACTAGGTCATTTCATTGACCCTGGGAATATTTCTCACCTGTTGTCAGGCCTCCTTTTAATTGACATCTCATGTACTGATTTCTGCAGGTACACTTGCTTTAATTATTTTCTTGAATTTTCCAGATATGAAACAGTGGAATGAAAATGTTTCACCAGATGAAACATGTATTTTCTATCAAATTTAAATATTTTCAATATTTCTTGCTATAATAAATCATTTTTAATTGAAAAAACCTAGTGGAGAAAATGCTGCACAAAAAATGCTGCAAAAAAGAATTTAGTATCTTTATATCTGGCTTTTTCAAAAAAATGCTAAAAAAGCCAACATTTTTAAATGTTTTCATTGTAACAAATAGATTGTTTTTATATTTTTTTTTGGTCAGGTAGTTGCTCTGATAAATATTTCCAGTTAGTCATAACTTCATTATAAATCCTTACTAATAAAATAACGTTTTCTTATGATTATTTAAAATTATGTGACACATTTTGAAGAAAAGCTATTAAATTAATGATGGTGATTATATAATCATATAGGAAATTGAAAAATTATTGAATGGACATTTTTATTGCTTTTTGCATTGTGGGTCCTTTCTTGTATGGGTCAGAAATGCTGACAGCAAAAATAAGTGTGAGTATAACCTAAATGTAGGAATGTGTCCACAGCCAAGGCTGGAGTTGAGTGGGTGGGATTTGAACTGTGTTAACTATGTTGTAGGTTTCCAAAGGCAGTCTTTCGTCTCTGATACTAGCCAAGCTCATAGGATGAACTAACTACTGGGATGTTGGAGGGGGTGGTGGTGTTGGGGGGGTTGTTTAGGGGAATGTAAACAATTATCTCACTTGCCAAGTAGGAAATGAACTGATGGAGTAATTTTGGCTCTCTGAGTCAGTGAAAATGCCACAGTAGGCATTTCTCAAAATGAACTTTTCTGCCTTAACTTCAAATGCTGCTGAATTCAAAGGAATAACTAATGTATACAGAGATACATTTCATGTCTCCCAGTGGCTCCAGAGTGGGTCTGTTTTGAGTAGAAACCAGGGCCTCCCATACAGAACTACACATGTGCTAAGGCTGCCATGTATCTTTACCTGTGTGAGCATAGGGACTGAGCGAGGAATACCAGTGTTGCGGTCTTGACTTTGACACTGACTTGCTATATGGTCTGTCTTGCTATATCTTTGAATCTTATGTTCTTCGGGTCTAAAATGAGGATAATAATCATTATTTAGCTGAAATAGGAGTTGTGCAGTTTAATGAGTGAATGTTTGTGAGATTTTCAACTACAGAAGGTGTTGTAAAACTCAGAATAGTCACTAAAAAGAGGATTTGAGGGGCCAAGTTAATGACAGAGAGTAGAGGAGGCATAGCCTTTCTATCACTGGGTGACAATCTGGTGGTGCTGCGGGAGAAAAGGTGTTATCTTTAGCCAAAGTCTCACACCATCATTAACTGTAGATTGTGTCTTATATCTTCTAAACCAAAGTTGACATCTTTGCAGACACACTGTGCCCTGGACATTGATAGGAAGTAGATGTCCGTCTTGTGTTACCCTGACCTGGGCAAACTCTACTGTGATGCTCAGCTCTGCTTGGGTCAGAGAGGAGGTTCAGCTTGGCAAAGTTATTTCCGTGCTTTAGTATTTTTAAGTGTTTTTCTCAATGTGAGCTTTTGGAGTAAGCCTGTTCAATTCTATGTCCCACTGCTGATCCACAGCCAGCGATGCTGGAGTGTGGCTGGCAGCATCCTTTCTCTGCCAAAATGCATGACAGAGCACCAGCAGGGCACTGCCTCAGCCTTATGTGTTTCCTTTCTGGCTAATACCAGTGTCACAGTAACATTAACCAGAGCACAGAAGTGAAATGAGCCCTGAAAGTGTTAGCGGTATACAAACTTTGCTTTACTGATATGAATTTTTCCTCAATTTAAATGGAGTTTTTAATATAAAAGCTTTGCTGGCTGAAAAGAATTTACCCAGCTGTTCTATTGTGCCGGGCAGCTGACTTGTATTCAGAATATGTTTCTTGCAGTCAAATAGAAAAGCCAATATTCTTTATCATATTTTACATGTCTGCCTTGGGAAAGCCAAAGGGTTCCTGTAGCAATAGGTCCTTTACAGAGAGAGTATCTAGGTCTGCTAATTTGTGAGTTTATATGCCAGCGCTGTGCTTGCCATTATCATTCTTTTCCTTTGCCTACTTTCTACCTGGAGTGTGAAAATGATGATATTTTTTTTTCCCCCTCTTCAATACAGTGCTGAGCTGATACAGGTTTTGAACGGGCTAGCTTCAGTTCAAATTGGAAGCACTGATAGGGCAGGGAAAACCGAAGAACTGTAAATACTGTTTTCAGAAAGATGTGTTCAATCCCCTGCAGGTCATTTGAACTCTAGGAGACCACTGCAGGAAGGAAGAAAGAAAGAAATTCCTTTTGCAAGAAATTTCTAAAGCTGGAGGCAAATTTCTTGTGAAATGCCCATAGGAAAAAAAAAAAAAAATCCAACATCAAAAAATGTGTAATTTCTTTCTGGTTAGAAAAACTTCAGTCTTTCCCTTCCTTTAGTGTCTTCATACCACCATACTCACCACTATCACCATAATCAACCTTTTTGTTTTTATTGTGCATTGAGAAAATCCATCCACTCATACAAAAAAATTAACTAACTGAATCTAAATACAACATCTCTTTCATTGTGCAAGTAACTATGGAGGCTTCTCCTGCAAGTAAGTGCATAAATGCTATCTAAAAGTTCTATTGTCATTCCTGATTAGGAAACACAGCTACAGTCAGGCAAAAGCTAAAAAAATGGCCAGCTTCAAAGTAGCTGAGTTTTCTAACAGAACTTTTCATGCTTGTTTATGCTGAATATCCAGGATGTGTCATTAAGCACCAAGCAAGGAGAGTTTTAAGCTTGAATAACAGAGAGCCAAATTCTGGCGTAACTTCTGGAAGCGGATGGACATAATTATATCCCTTCTCTTCTCACATAATCCCCTTTTTCATTCCCTCTGTTCCCCACTCAGCTTTTACCAGAGCACCAGCCGTCTCATTAGGAACTGGAATATGTCTCCCAAATGGAGAGATTTATAAAGACAAAACTAACTATAAGATTTTTTCTTTTCCTTTGCTGCATGCTGATGAATACAACACAGGCTTGGAAAATGAATTCTATTCCTGCTGATAGATAAAGGTCTTATCTGGAAACCAAAAAGAATTTAAAGAAGTAGGTGTTAAAGGTGTTGTTGCTTTCCATGACTGCCTTGAGCTATCGAGGAACTGTGGGACTATCTGTATTAGGGTTTTGTTTTGCCATCTATCAGCCCAGAATCTGTACATGTACCATATAAAACAGACTAGGAGAACAAAGACCATTGTGGACCTCATGAGTGTTTGACTCATCGACTGCTTTTTTGCTTACAGAAAGTTTGATTTGGTTGAAACATCTTGCCTGTTATTACAGGAAAATCTTTAAGTTTCTCTGGTCTAATTTGAGATTTTAAAAGTATTGGTGAGTAAGGAATTTAGAAGCATCTTTTTGAAATATCCATTTAGACATCCAGCTATCAGATTATTTGGAAAGGTGTCAGGCAAGAAACCTTTCGTGAGTTAGCAATCAGTTTTCTGACTTGTCAAGATCAACATTCAAACAGTCATCCAAACCACAACAAACATCGACAGGGAGGAATACATTGTTTCTTTCCCAGAATTTCTTTTTGCTTAGTCTTTGTATTACTTGTTATTTATTGTCTAGTTCTGTGCTCAGAAAATGATTTGTCTCTCATTATTTTTCATACCAGATGTCCATAATGTACAACTACTGGTTTGTATTTATTTCTTAATTTCCAACCTAAAATCTTCAAAACAATCTTAGGCTCTTTAATTTCATTGGTTACCACAAGTAATTAAGATTATGCCGGCCAAACTAGAAAGACAAGTATCAAATTTAACATAGATAGAAAACAAAACCAAAACAAAACGTAAAATTGAGCATCAGAAGTTCTTTAGTATTTTTTTTCTTTAAATGTGACAAACAGCTTCCCTTCCAGCACAAGTCACTGCACTCTGGCACTTCCCAAAACACGTTGAGTAAATAGGAGGGGAGAGGTGGAATGGAGAGAATGTTTTAATCAAGTCAGGTTTACCTGCAAACAGGTCAGCTCAGCTGAGCTTAACTCTTCCTGCTGAAGAATAGAGAAAGAGATCAAGGAAGAGTGATTTTTCTATCACAGGCTCCCTTTGAGTTATGAGCTGCCCAATATTGCATCCCAATGGACAACTAGCTCTGTCAGCTGACTTGCTCTGGCTGAATAAGTCAAGTTTGCTGAACAGTAGGGTTTTGTAAACATGGCTCATTTTCATTGAAATTACTGAGGATGATTATGCTGGCAGCTTAGCAGCCAGATACCAGGGGCAGTGACTTTTAGAAGGCATTTTTCCAAGCACCTTTGAGCACGAAACAATTTAACTGGGTGATTTATATTTTTTTTTAATAAGTAATGTCCTGAATGGGAAGTAGCCATTTTGAATGGTTCTTCTGGCTGTTTCAGTGTATTAAAAGAACAATCATTCTAATTGGAGGCCTAGCTGAAAAACAAAAAATGCCCCTGTGGTATAAGCATCACATCAGGGAAGACAGCAATAATGCTATTAGGTCTCTGTGGAAAGAAGCTACAAACATGAGACTGGAGGAGGAAGAGAGAATGATGCAAATTCAGATAAACTGTCCAACCTATGAAAATAATAATGATACTTCATAGTATCAAAGCCTATGCTGTGAGAAGCCAGAAAGTGAAGAGAGGACAATGATTCTGAACAAGATGATATTGAAAGAAAAGATTTTGAGGAGAAAATGGAAAAGGAGGTTTTACTGAGAATAATGGACAGATGTTGACATACTGACTTTTTAATTCAATTGTTCTCTTTAATATTGAAAATTTTGCTCATTTCCCCAATTAATCAAAGTAGCTGCACATCAAGAGTGCAACAAAGACAATTGTACAAAGCTGGGGTTTTTTTTTTCCAGTAGAAGTTGTTTTGTTGAAGCTAGGATGTCCTAGCCCATTATGTCTAAAAATATTATGTAAATAAATGAATAAATCTGAAATGTTCAAAACCCCAAGGCTGGCTGTGTGCAGCACATGGTTCACCTGCCGGCAGGGTCTGTGCTTCTGGGCTGTGTTTACTTTCCCTCCAGATGCAGCCTGCAGAGATGTCTTTTTCCAAAGTAGAACTCAAATCCTCAGTCAGAGATGTGCAGTGCATTGGAATTGCTGTTTTCTGACCAGCCATCACTGCTGCATCTCCGTACTAGGAGGTACTCAGAAATATGCTAGCAGGAGAATTATTGTTTTAGGCATCTCATGAATCAGTAACATCGACATTCCAACTTCACTTCTCTGTTTTTCTTGCTGCCTATGTGCTGGGGTCACTGTCATTACAATTGTTTTAATTGCAGCTGATGAGTCGTGGGCTTTTGAAATCATTAGTGGTTCCTATGAGCTCTAGAAACAGAATAACATAATTTCTTTCTTGCTGTTCTTAGTCTTCCATGAAAGTGAAATCTATACAGAACTTAATTACATTTTATATCTTTTGTGTTGTTTCAACTGAACTAATATTTACAAATGGATTTGACAAATATCATTGCATTTAAAGGAAGGATCCCCTCTGTGTTGTCTTTTCAAGTTACTGAAAAGAAATCAGAAAGAATGAATTCTTTAGAAAACTTTAATTACTAGCTGATTTCATTGACGTGCTAGGCTGGTGGCATCTGCCTTCCAGTCTTTTTCGAATCATTCCTATTTCATGTGAATGTTTAGGGATATGTTATTATGGGGCCATAATAATTACAAATTATAATGATTAAAAATTAGGAGGTTTCTGCTATCAAGTATTTTTCTCATTCTAACCAAAGGCAAAATACAATCTCAAATTTCTGTTCTTTTCTTTATACTAAGGGGAAGAGATTTGCAGATGAGTGTAGGAGGAAGGAAGCAACTTATGGCAAGTTTAAGGAGGAAAGGAGGCATTTTGTGGAGACTTTTCGAAAGCCCTGAACATCCTTCTGTTAGTGGACATTCAGGTTTGTTGTTTCTGGACACAGCCTGAGCAGCTCCTGAGCAGTAAAGACTCTAGCCTTGGTTTCAGTTGTACTTCATGATTTTTAGTTCTCTGACCTACCCTCGTCCATCAATTTTATGTTTTGTTTTGAGTTTATAAACCTTTAAACATGGTAAATTAAGAGACTGCAGGCATTTGATTAACAAATACTAACAAGTTCATCTGCTGTCTTCTGCTTCTTTTTAAGTAGTTGTTTACGGATGTAGTGGTTTAACCCGGGCTGAGTGCCAGGGGCCCACTACAGCCACCTTCTCACTCCCCCATGCCCAGCTATAGAGGAGAGAGAGAATATAACGAGAGGTTTCGCTATTCATGATAACAACTACAGCAGATTCTTTCTTAATCACTGTCACAGGCAAAACAAGACTCTATGTGGGAATAATAATCAAATTTATTACTAACAAGATCAGAGCTAAGAGTGAGAGATTAAAAGACACCTTTTACCCCCCCCCCCCTCCTTCTTACATCCAACCTATTCTCCCGCAGCGGTCAAGGCAAAAGGCGAGGTGGGGGGGAGGTGTTGCTGTGGTCAGCCGCTGTTCTCAGCCACTGCTTGGGGAGAAGAGTCCTTCCAGCCAC
>VXBA01001038.1:285567-390101 GCA_013399895.1 Serilophus lunatus | reverse complement strand
GCCCCCCCCCCACCCCCCCCCACTGCCACCAAAACCTGGCCACAAAAAAACCAATACAACGGAAAAAAAAAAAAAAGAAAAGAGGACTGTGCATCAGTGAAAGCAAACTCTACATTTTCATAACTGTCAAACATCTGTCAAATAAAGCACTACCTGAGGCTGAATCCCTGAGCCATCTCTGACCAGTCTTCTGCTCCTCTCATCTGGCATCAGAATTCCAGTTAGAGAAATTTATATTTTGCTCTTTTCTGCAATCCTTATCTTCAGACTATCCAAGGGTATTACCCGTCTTACAGCCACAGAAAGGGGGACCATCAGAAATTAGGCTGATTTTATGAAGACAACTGTCCCATTTCTCTTGTAACTGGGATAGAAAGAATTCAAAAAGTGCTCCTAGGCAGCTTCTCCAATCCTAGATTTTTCATCTAGAAGTCCAGGAGACCAAGGAGAGGTAGAAGCGCTGAATTATTTCTCATCATTTGGCTGTACATATATGAGGAGGTTGGTTTAGTGTAGTCAGCCAGCACTGCTAGAGCTTTATACTTTGTAATAAAATTTCTGACTGCTGTAGCCCCTCTGTAATGAATTCTTCGGTGAACAGAGAAGTCCACAATACCTGAAGCATCTCTTACCTGCCCTGGTGTTCTGGCTCCAGAGCCCTGCGCTCACACACTGCAGAAATGGAGATTTGGTGTGTGCAATGCTCCAAACACCCTGCTGGTAAACTCTGGACTATGACTTGCATTTTTAACTCTATCAATTGCTTGTCATTCTTAATTTAGTAGTAGCAGCTAAGTCAAAGTTTATTGTCTGTACTTTTTAGGAAATGTGATGATCAAACTCATTTTTAACCTGGCTGCTTTCTCAGTCCTAGTTTTAGCTTCATACTTCTGTTGCTTTTTTTCTTTCCTTTGTCACATTTGTAGGCAGCTGAAATATTTATTTTACTTTAATAATCCAGTCCTTACATTTTATGTTAGCCTAAATTAGGAAGGGAAAAATCCCTAACCCAACCTGAAAATAATTCTTGTGTGTTAAATGAGTTCATATCTTTTCGAGGAGAAGAGAGAGCAGACCAAGCCACAATTAATTTAATAAATTTTCTAATGTTTTGAGGGATATTGATGCTGCTTATATAACAAGGGAACGTGTTTACCTTTGTTCCAACACAGCTGCTCTTAGCCAGATGTGACCCAAGAGTTGCCCTAAGTGCCCTTTTTTTTTGTTTAATTGGGCAATATATCTCTTTTGGGGCATGTAAGGTATGACTGAGAAACATCTGCCACGAACATGACTGTCTTTGCCTTAGCAACATGCAAATAGATTTGCACTGCTTTAACAGCCACTGGCATCTTCTGGAAACTTTTCAAACACATTAGTGAATATTTAGAAAAGTTTCTGACTTGAATATTCTATTTCTTCTTATTCTATTCTCTCTGCATCCTTTATTAGCATAGTCATTTACAGGAAAGTTGAGATACTGCAGGGATTTTTCAGTTGGTTTTGCTTTGGCTGATGCTATTAATGTTACCTTTTTATTTTTTTTTATTTTATTTTTTTTAAAAATATCACTCACCTTTACTAAAATTTACATTACCTTGGCTGTGACATCTACCTCATCACCTCTGCAATGTATGAATTTTTCCAAGAGTTTACTTTTCATCTCTTTAAATAAGAGCTGTACTGATACATGTGGTGAAAGCGATAGGAAAAGTAAATGAAGAGTTTCCATGGTAAAGGTGATTTTTAAAATTATTTTCTTTAGTTTCAGTTGGGTACTGCTTTTTAATGGCATTGCTGTCTTGCCTTGTGACTTCTTTGGGAGTAAGATGCAGAGGTATCTTTTTGGGGAGGAAGGATAGAGCCGGAGGGATGTAGATTCTTGTGTGGTGTTAAGTAAATAGCTCCACCTGAGCAGGTTTTTTGATTTTTTTTTTTTTTTTTGGTCAGAGTTTATTTGTATTATTGATTTGTTTCCTGCTTTTGAGAGAAAAGAGAAAAGGAAGCTCTTACAAAACAACACCAGTCACAAGCCAAAATCATGGCAGTGAAAAAGTCAGAATTTTCCCAGTTTTTCCCCTTATTTTTGTCATCTCTTGGTCAAAGGGGCAGCACTACAGTATTATCCTCAGTAAGGAAATATCAGTGTTTTTTATGGTGGTGCGTGTGTGACGGTGTCCCATTCAGACTGTGGAAGGTCATTGTAATTGCAGGAGTGCAGGTGCCACAGGCAGGGATGCTCCCTTGTCTCAGCCTGTGCCAGTGTCACTTGGGAGCCATGGGAATGGGCATGCCAGGAGCCTGTATAAATAGAGCATTTTAAAGAAGCTGCTGTAGTATTGTGCTTTCATTTATTTATTTGATAATTTGATATTAAATCATACAAATCCGGCCTTCAGAGTGTAGTTTTCTCTATGTTAAGTTCATTCTACTGTATGTGCTCAGTTAAATCCCTATCCTGTAACATTACAGTTTAGAGCAGGATGGAGTTTCCTGAATTAAATGTTAAGGATTGCAGATGGAGTGAGGCAAATTCAGGAGTCTCTACTGCGTCAACACAATGGCTTTGAAAATAAGTTTTATTGATCCACACCTAAGCAGGTACATAAAATATTTTTTGTTTTATAACTAATCCCTGTAGAAAAGACTAAGATATATTTCTAAATAAAAATGTTTCCTGAAGTAGATGGATATGGTTCAATTCTAAAAGGTTTTCCTTCTACAGTATTTATAAAGCAGCACTAACATAAATTCCAGAGTAATTGGTCACAAAGCAACAAGCCATTTTATAAAATACATACTCTCATGTAAATGGATAACCCATAGATCCTGAATAGAGTTGTCTTTCCTGCTGAAAAATCCATGTTCACTTGCATTTCCTTCCAGAAATCTCCTCTTGATGATAGAAAGCAGCTTGTGACTGGATTCCACCCTATTCTAGCACAGTACCAGTAAAAGCTGCTTCATTCTTATTTTGTTGTCACCTGCATGACTTTTTATAGTATAAATCAAACATTTCTGCTTTGTATGTAAAACCTGAGTGGAATTAAAACAAGACTGTCTTTTCTGGGAAAGTGTAAAATGCAAACTGTTCTCTATAGCACAGACTAGACAAGTAACAGACCAGCTATGACAGTCTGGAATTTCTGTGTGTTGTGGTGGGGAATCTGTCTTTGTCAGGCATTTATAAGTTTTTCCATGGCCACGGTGAGGAGTTTATCTATCCAATTTGCACTCACAGATATGAGGTCTTCAGGGAGGAAAATACTGCATTGTGGCTGAGGCAGCCCTGGCACAGAAGCTTTTCTGCAGTGTGCACTCATACTGTCAGAGCTGAACTATGATTCTGTTGGTTGAGAAGCTGCATAATGCATTAAAATAAGAGCTGGGAAAGGCAGAATTTTTACTATTTATGATACAAGAGCAGAAAGACAATTACATGGATACTCATTTGAATCTCTGGAAAGGGCAGAAATGGTAAAATGTTGTTATGTATTGACAATCACCAATGCTTTGCTGTTTTTTAATGGGATATAGACTTCTTGCAATACCCATACCATCTTCAAAAAAAAAAAAATTACAAAAATTAGTTGATATATCAAATGTATTCCTTTTTGTATTAAAATGTATTTCAGGATACCATCCTAGGACCAACACAATTTCTCTACTATGTAAATTAATTTTGTTCAGCTTGCTTGGATATACACAAAATGAAGATGAAATATCTCTAACATTTCACAGGTTTTTCCAGTTGTTAGACTTGAAAAAGACAATTTTATTTTTCTTCCCTGCAGACAGTATTATTTTCTTGAATAAATCAGGAAGGCCTCCCTTATTTTTACCAAATAATTAAACCACTTATGAATTTCAAACTGATATCAAACATTTCAGAAGTTCTGTGTGTTTGCTCATTGATCCAAGTGTTTCTGCAAATAACTTTGATTAGTAACAAAATCTAGCAGTGTGAGAAAATAATGATTCTGTTGCCTTTGGTAGGTAAAACAGTATGTGCTCATGCAAAAAAGGGTCCTCATCCCATCTTCTTTGCTTTGTGATTTTATCAACTAGCAATTTCCAGTAACATGAAGAACAAGAGGTGCCAGCATGTCACCTGCATCAGCTAAAAGGAAACACACCTGGAAAAGTGGGAGAATATATAATAAAAAACTGATTTGAGAAAGCTAACTTCTTTTCTATTTTTCTTTTGTTACTTTTGACTGTGGCCCTCAAAGGAAGAAAATGTCATCACAACATACGGATCCAGAAATCTCAAAGTCAGCAAAAGGTAAGGTTTATGATTTTTTTATGTGTCTACTGCTTATCTTTAAATATAGTTGTAATAGGCACAGACAAACCTTTTCAGCTGAAATCTCTGAAGGCTTTCCAGAACAAATGTGCAATTTTCCAAATTCTTCCAAGTTCTTTCAAGTTTTGTGTAAGCATAGAAATCTCACCAAGAGCTTCAAAAATCTCATGAATTTTCTCAGCAGTTTCTAGTTTAGCATTATACAATTTTTGAAATTGCATTTTATAGGTCTCCTGAATCTACAGATAGCGATTTCCTACAAAATGATCATAATTTGTTTTTGAGGACAACTGATTTCATCATGATTTATAGTGCAAATTATCAGCCTCTCCATTTCTGTTACCCAGCCTACATGACCTCTTGAATTTTGGCCCATGTGTCTGTCTCATGTTACTTGTGCTCCAGTTTAGATGTGTAACAGCTTTGATTTCTGAGGAAAGGTAGAAAAGAGATATAACACTTACATGTATTTCATAGTGGAAGAGAGAGATAGCAGGAAGGAAAGAAAATGTAGTCATCTCTTTTAAAAACATGCAAGAAAAAATTTCCACGCACCTCTTTGACCTTTTATATAATCTTATTAAATTTTCTGGAAGCTAGAAGATGAGTTAAAAAGAAAATCTAGCCTCCTTAAACATTTTCACCACTTCAAGGAGAGTTCAAGTGTGATATAGTGCAAGGCACAACTACCTTTGGCCCTGGCAGTTGCTGTTTAAAATGAGTCCCAGAAAAAAATGTAACATAGTTTTCTATTGCTGTCATAAATACACAGTATTATTTTTAAAAAGTAGATAATTTATTCTAATCAAGTAATCTGTTCTAGGAAAATGTGAGAATTTAAATTAGTGGCAAAGCACTGCTGATTTCTTGGAATTGTGTGTTACTTTTATTAACACCTGAACCCCATATTTAGCCTCATGAGTACAGCAGTCAGGACAGGTGATGTAAGAGGTGTTTTCTATATTAGCTGGACCTGAAACACCGATGCCTTCCAGGATTTTTTTTAATATAAAACAAAATGGAAAAAAAAAAAAGGAACCAAAAATAAATGGTAGAATGGTAAACAACATTAAAAAGTGAGGTAACAAAACTTATGAGAACCAGAGTAGCATAAATGATGTAGCTGGTGAAAATGTGATTTCAAATACTGAAAAGAGAATAGGTGTGATTAATGAGCCAGCACTCAATGCCAACCTTGTTAATGAAAGGAGTGTGGGCAAAAGTGGAGAAACAGGAGCTTCTGGAGTGTGGAATATGAAGGTGGATATCTAGGATGGCAAACCATGGTGGAGTAAAGGGTTTCATTACAATGTTAAAATTGAAGGACCTGTGGAAAACAGGAAACAAAGAAAATGTTATTCAATAAAGCTCTTTATGTTTATAATGGGATGGAAGTAATATGGCAAAGCACAGCTGAAAATAACATTTCCAGACTCAAACTGCTTGAGAAGAGGATAGTAAAGTAGTTCTCAGGTACAACTGTACTCAAATCATTATGAAAAATACATGTTAATTAAACAGCAGGATAAAAATAGGTTTGTAAGTATGATTGAATTGGAAATCCAGCACTAGAAAGCTGAGAAAAAGCCCTTTGAAGGGGAGCTGCAAAAAACGAGGTGCCCTACTGTCCCCACCTAAAGACAGCACCTAAACAGGGATGGCTGCGATCAGGGACAGCCTCTATGGGAGATGGAAATTTGTAAGCTGGAAGCTCAGATGCAGGAGCGAAGTATTTTAGGACAAGAAGAAAATATTTTAGGGGCCATTGTAAGAATTGCATGGAAAGAGAGAGGGCTGAGGAGAAAACAAGCTGGCTGACAGGTAGCACGGAGGAGAGCTGCAAAAGCAGCATGGAAATGGCAAAGAAACTTTCAAAGAGCTGAGGAGGGAATTGCATGTTGCAGAAACATCTGAGCTTGTGATGTGGTGGTTGTGCCTGCACACAGCCAAATGCCTCCCTTAGTCACAGGTTAAGAACAACAAATTGAAAGATTAAGAAGGATGTTTGAGGACTCTGGGATTTCTCTGTTATTATAGGGCTAAGTAGTTGAGGCTCTGTGGCACCATTGTTGGGAGATGATTAAAAGACCAAGGGAAGTGCCCAGTGTATTAAGACTCTTGAGTTGAAAAAGGCTTTGAAAAAATGTCAGCTTCTCTAAAGCATTTAAATACTAGCAGTGTCCTCAAGTTACAGGTAGAGAAGTCATCTGGAGTTTATTTTGGGAACAACAGAAAAAGCCTTCAAGGCAAAGGGCTGTGTGTTCAAAAGGGTTATGAAATCTCTGAAATAGAAATCAGGAGTTATGAGTAAAAGTAATGCAGAAGGATCTAACCAGGAAATGAAGCTGCATCATAGAAAGGACAGGATGATAATTACTTCATCATATTGAACTGGACACTAATGTGGCAAAAGAAAATCAAAAACCTTGTCAGTGATATGTATAAAAAAAAAGGAAGAGGGCTGCAGATGTTACTCATGGCTCCAAAATAAAACACTTCTTTTCAGCAAGGGGAACAAAATACGACAGGTAATGAGGTGAAAACACATTCAAGGTAGAAGAAAACCTGGACCAAATCACAATAAAGAAGGTAGGGAATTACTGCAATGTCTTCATCTAGTGTTAGAAACCAGCTTTGAAGGATAGCATCAAGCTCAGATATTCAAGTGTGTTCCAGGATGTCAGCTGGGGTATCTCAGGAGGCTTGGTGTGTATCTGTAGCCTGCTCTAGTTTGAAGTAAAAGCTGTTGTCTCAAAGCATGGTGAAAACTCAACCCTCAGAGCAGAAGGATGATGTTTCCCACCGGGGCAGTGGGCACAAAACCAAAAACAATAAGCTTGCTGCTAGATATTTCAGTCAGCCTAAAAGGCATGTATGATACAATTGCCTGATACAATTGCCTAATACAACAGGGAACTCAGCTCAGCAAGTTCTTTGCAGACTACTTTTCTTTTGTAGCTGATAATGATATTCATTGCAGGTGTAAAATGCTGGTGCTCTGACTTTATTATTTGGTGGTTTATATTCTTTGACTTAAGTTTCTTGATCCTTGATCCTGTCCTGTCTAAAATGAAATCTCTACCCAGAAAACACCCTGAAGTAGCAGTTCAGAGCTCAGTGACAATCAATGAGTCTTATCAGGTCAATGAATTAAAGCTGTAGCAGAACTTGTTAGCCAGAGCCTGGCAATCAGTGATACAATGTGAAATCAATTTCAGGAAACTTTCTATGCTTCCTAAAGATACCTTTAGGCTACAAGGTATTCCAATTTCTCCTTTTTCATACAAGGTAGTGGAAGACAACTGGAAGAGTTTCCTAAATGTATCTCTTAGAACATTTAGAATTAAGGCACTAGCACACATCTGCAAGGTCATAAAAGTACACATGTTGTTGAAAATTTTTATTGAATATGAGAGCACAAAACCATATAATACGTCTAAGAGCCTAACCTCTAGAGCAATGGGTTAAATTGAATACAGGTCAACCCATTTCTCTGAATATGGCCTAACTTTGTCTGGCACTTATGGTGGGAGGGAATTCTCAAACCAAGACTATTTGAACAAAATAGTGGTGCTGAGTAGGTCAGGCAAAGCCATCCCAAATGCTGTGTGAAATTCAGGGTGGGATAGTCTTTTTGAATAGTATCTTCATCTTTTGCCTTAGAAGGTGTCTATCCCAAGGTAAGCTCTTTTTCTTTCTTCTTTCTTTCTTTCTTTCTTTCTTTCTTTCTTTCTTTCTTTCTTTCTTTCTTTCTTTCTTTCTTTCTTTCTTTCTTTCTTTCTTTCTTTCTTTCTTTCTTTNTTCTTTCCTTTCTTTCCTTTCTTTCCTTTCTTCCTTTCTTTCCTTCTTTCCTTTCCTCCTTTCTTTCCTTTCTATTTGGAATTAATTAATTTATGTACTGTCTGTCTCAGCTATGGACCATACTGGCATTGGAAACTTTTGCTTAAATTCTTGTATTCTGAAGTATGACCACAACAGGAAAGTACAGATTTTTGCACTAAAGGTTTTTGTGGGGTTCTTTTAGGAAACGGAGGGGTCAGCTACGTTCCTGTTAATGCATAGCTCTCTCAGCACTTGCTTCCAAACAAATATGCCCAGCATTCCAAGCTAAGAATTGTCTTCCCCTTTTAAGCAGATACAAATCTGCCAACTACTTCTCTTGAACTGGGTCTCCAAGGAGCAGTAAAAACTTTAATATTTTTTGTACTGAAAATTTCAATATGACAACAGCTTCATGAGAAATAAGAACTAATTAAACTTAATAACTAAGTGTTGTAAATGAGCTGCTGAATGACCATCTGAGTATTATCTAGGTATTCATTGGATTATATAACACCGTTGATCCCTCAGAAAACCACACCTTTGGATGAGATCAAATGTTCATGGTTAAATCAGTAGAGATAATTTGTTAGCATCTGAGAAGCATCAAGAAGTACTGTTTCATAGTAGAGTTAAAAGGTTAAGCACCCTGGCTATGAGTGTCACAGGAATGCCAATCTGTCTGAAGGACATTTTAAACTCAAGAGAAAATGAAGAATTCATAGACTAATTATCCATCTGTGAAATCTCTAACTTACTGTTGATTATTGTTTTAACTCTCACACTTAATTGCTGATGTCTGTGTGACTGATAAGTATATGTTGCATTGCTTTATTTGTTTCTTGAAAAGAGAAGCAAAATGGATGGACTAGAAAAATAGAATAAACATCCTTTAGACAATCCTTTTTCAACATACTAGAAGAGAGCTGAGGGTTAATGGGTTCTGATCCAGATCAAGGAGGTGTTAGAACACAAAATTAACTTACTGTGTTTTGGCTGAGAAAATGTGTTGTCGAAATGAATTAGAATTCTACACTGGGTCACAACTTTTAAAATCTTTTAATTTATATTTGTAAGGTGATCCAGCTAGAGAGACACTTGACAGCAAAACAAATAACCTTTTTGAAATAATTCTTCCTGTTAGCTGCTTAACAGACTTTTTCTTTTCAAAGCTGAAATAAATAGAAGATGAGGAAAAAAAAATCAATATGCAAACAGGTGGAGAAATTTATTGGCTGAGAGTGTGGGCAGAACTAATTTAGATAAGGCTATGTTTCTGCAGTAATCCGATGTTTCAAAATAACCTCCTTTGCAAATGCTTGACCTTATGAGTAATCCATAGTTGATGAAGGTGTACCAGAAAAGTTTGCTTCACTTGAGGTACTTATTGCTTAAGTACAAACATAGATATTAATGTTATTTGTTGTTTTAATCAAGTTTTGATGGTGGGTTGGTTGGTTGTTTTTCGTTTGTTTGTTTCGGGGGGTGTTGTTTTTCTTCTCCTTGCAATATTGTAATTCCTTTATTCTTGCAGGACCTGTCTGCCTGTCTCACTGTCTTCTTTCTCCCTTCTCTCTCACTCTTAGATGCCCAAGACCATTTCATATATGGTTTTTATAGGCTTCCTAAAGTCAGTTGAATTCTTCTTCCTGGAGATTCTCAGTAACATACTCACTGGATGCAGTGTCTTGTGGACTAGAGCAGAGGGTGGTACCAGTTCCTAATAATTTAGAAAACATACCTTCTACTGCCTGGGCTCAAGGCTCTCTCAAGAGAGTGGGATCAGTTTTTTCCATAGGCTCATCAGAAATCCATGTTGGAAACCATTCAATGTGTTCTCCTCTGGATTCCTGAAACATCAGGACATAGTATTTCCCCTGTGTCAGTTGTTAACCTAAATGCTCTTCCTGGGGAAAAAAAAAAAAAAAAAAAAAAAAAAAAAGGTAACAGTTCTTTGACCAGTATCACATTTAGAGCTTTTATCTTTGGAATGGGGTAGAAAAAAATATATTTATCACCCTAGCTTCAACTCTATGAAAGTTCAATAGTGAGGGTCTTTGTGAGATAAATAATTCATTAAAAAGCTTAGATGTGATCCTTTATAAGCAGTTTTTCCATTTGATTATCTAAGTTTAGGAATGATTCTATTTCAGCTGAAGGCAGGCTTTTAAAGCCTTCACTGAAGAACCTAAAGAAGATATCTGCTAAAGCCATGTGCTGTTGGACTCCTGCTTGGCCTCAGTGGATTCAGTACAGGCTTTTAGTCTCTAATTCTTTATGTCAGTTCAGTCCATGGGATTCCCAACTGAAGAATCTAATTCCCAAGTGGACAGATCTAATTTTCCCAATTGATCAGTCTGTAACACAATAAGCACAGCATTTCTCAAGTCATCAGGGAGAAACAAGAGTGGAAGCAAACACAAATATCAGTTTTGTGATGGCTCTGAAAAGCTCTGTATCTAACAGGACTAGCTGGACTTTTTTCCTAGTGTATTCAAAGAGTTATTAATCACAGTCAGTCTCTGATCCTACAGCTGTGCTGTTTATGCCTTGCCTGCAACCTCCAAAATAGCCAGGAGGCAATTGTTACTTTTTGCACCTTCCAAGTAACTTTGTCAGCTGCATTTCTTCGTCTGTCTTGGCAAGTGGTCAGTATTCTGCAAGTCACTTCTTTCTCAGTTGTGTCCCTCTTGGAATTCAGAATAGAGAAAACAGCTGTGAGGAGATCCATCTTTATATACCCAAGCACTGTATTTGAATGGGCAGTTATTACACTCTGAATCATCTGTGGTTATTTAGTCCTGAGAAAGGTACCAGGATGTGTTCATTACTTTTTGCATCCAGTTGCAGACACCAGGCAATGGAAGGTGAACAAAGGAATATTCATGTTTCACTTGGAAAGAAATGCACAGAACTCCTCATACCAGACAATGCAGAGACTCTCTGAATTTTCATGGCAAGCATTCGCAAACATCTTTTAAAAATGTCTTCTAGCCATGCTCCTAAGCCTTCCAACTCACATGGAATAAAGGAATTATTCTTGTGCAGCTAGTGAAGGACCATTCCATTAGGACCATTCCATTAGGACCATTCCTCCTTCTGCTTCCAGGAGAGGTTGGGGAGGCTACCCGAAGAAATCTGAGTTGCTGCTCCTGCTCATGAAGCAATTATATCTGACAATCCACACCTAAATATCTTTTCAGTTTTGGATGAACAACAACGACAACAACAACAAAAATAATCACAGATTCCAGAGAATCATTACACCTGACAAGACTCATAAGCAAACCAGGATATCAGCCTTTCTATGTCCCACCCACAAAAATACTTAGTTTTGCAAAAAATATGGGAAGGACAAATAAGGCAAAGTAGATAATATTAACAGGATTTATTAAGCAGGCCAGGATCTCTAGGATTTTATGGTAAGAGTGAATGTCCAAACTTCATGAAACTTTAGCATTTAAAACTCATTTAAGTACAAATAAGTAACATTTAATTAGTGCCTTTTTCCATACTGTACTGGGCCTGCCACCACTGATTTTAAATAAATGACTAGAGTATCAAAAGTCTTACATTTTCTCACATCCTCTGCTGCCTTATTATAAAGAGATTTCAGACAGGAACGACATAATTTTTCTTTCAAGTCCCCTTATTTCCTCAGATAGTAAAAAAACACTGGTGGGGGGAGAGGGTTTTTGGATGACTGTGTCATCCAGGTGTATGAATCTTGACTTATCAACATGTTATCAGGTCTCTCAAAACTTACATTCTTGCTTGGCTGATATACCCATATTATTTCAGACCACTGAGTATTATCAGAAAAGGAGAGGAGCTTGAGATCTTCTTCTTTCACACATTGGCAATTAAAAAAATCACTGCTTTTTTGTTTTTCACGTTCCTTGAAACAAAAATTTTCTCTCAGATGTTTCGTTCAGAGCTCAACTCAAGGGGGAAAGGCATGTGTGGGGAATATATGATTAAGCATCTTCACTTTACAGACTTGTTTACTTCTGAATGCTGTGGAAAGTCCTGGCCAGAAGGTAAGGGTCTTTACTACTGAATAGTTAAAAAAGTGTGATCCTGTGTGATTCAGTATTTCCCCCTGGTTCTAATACTAGGAATTTTGGTAGTTTTCGTTTTGACTTTTGTACATCTGAGCAATGAGAAACACTCCAGTAACAAATGTATTATCCTTTGAAAGCAGCACTGAATGGCAAGGATTCAATTAATTCAATTCTTTGGTTTCCGTGGTAGACACTGGACACTGAGGGGATGTCTGGCTGCTTACAGGGAGTGTAAGGAGCACACCAATCTACTGCTTCCCTTACAGATGGATATTTATAGTTCTTCTCTTCCATAGGTATAATCCCGAAATTAATAATTTCCTAGAGCTGTGCTGTCAGTGTCAGTAATGGAAATGAATTTCCAGCAGGAATGTTGAGAGCATATTGCAAACTCCACTGTTCCTCAGCAGCAGAGCATTGCCACAGGCATCATTGGATGTGGGAGCTCAGGAAAGTTCCCACAAATCCTTTTGGGATTTGAAGTCCTCTAAAGGCCATAAATCCCAGTCTGTGATATTTTTGAGGACAGCAGTTCTAGGTATTTACTTAAATACTTATACTATGTTTAGAAATGGAAAGCTTGCTGCTCTATTTGAGGGCCTTTCTGTGACTGAACCCATGAAATTGTTTAAGTCTTTCTGAGGTCAGAGTACACTGCAACACAACTTGGCTCACCTCTGAGCATTGACCTGATCACCTTTTTGCCACTGGAATTGTTTGGGATCTTGTATTAAAGTTTTAAAATATTAATCCGGGAAAAACACCACTGCTTATTACCCTGCTAATGTGAAATAAATATTGTTTGTGCTGCTTCAGAAAGTTGCTGGAATAGGTACAGAGCAGTGCTGTGGAACTTGTATGCTGTTTTTCTTCTGCCTTTTGGAGAACTATGGGATACGTTTATCTTGGAGACTAGAACACCTAAATATCATCAAATCTGTAAAGTTCCTCTCACCTGACCCCTCTGGGCTTCAGTTTCCTTCATTTAATCCCCTGTTGACATTTGCTATCCATCATGGGGAGTTGGAAAAAAAAAATTCTAACATTAAAGAACTTGAATATCTGGATTTGTATAGAGAGAAGCATTAATCTAACTGCACTATTCCTCTGTGCTTTCCTAAGTCCAATTCAAATCCGTGTCTTTGTATTTGTGAACTGATTGCATTCCATACAGGAACACAGTTCTGAAGTATCAATTAAATAGTAAACAGTCCTCAAATATCACTCACTTTTGTGACAAAATAACATTTAAGAAGACATCTGAAACATTCTGCTCTGGAAAGGTTACTTCGCAATATTTCTTTATCTTTTCCATCTCACTTCTGAGTTTTCTTCCTTGAGCAAAATCATGGTTTCCCCCTTGATGACCTTAAGAAAGTCCTTGATTTCTCATATCTCATTTTATTAAACTTCCACTGAAGTGTTTCCAAACTGACGCAAAACCAGAATTTTTACAGTGGCAGTAAAACCAGAGAAATTTATTTGAGTTCCTATCACCTACATATTTTATTTCTAGGTTCCAAGACACTAGGAAATTGTTGTTTCATTTTCTTGAAATCATAATTACTAACTTGATAATCCTTCATTTTCAAATTCACCAGTTTCCTGTTGCTAGACTCATTTTTACAATAAGTGACTGGACAGTTCAATCAACTGTTACCTGTAGGATATTTTTCTGCATTTCTGTGTATTTATTAACAAGTCAAAAATACCAAAACTCACACATGAAATAATCTCAGGAGGCTGAAAAAAACCCACATTTCTCTCACTCCTTTGTTTTTTTAGAAATAAAATACCAGAATATAGCCTCTTCTACCTTACAATTCAATACGATTTTTAAAATAGGGAATTGTATTGCAAATAATTTAAATACATTGAAAATAAAAATAAGATTTATATTACCAAGATAGCTTGAGTAACCTGAAGGGACAGTAGGATGAAGTAATCTTATCACAGGCATGATTTAGACTTTATTTTGGTTTATTTTAGAAGACATATATTTTTAAACTATACCGTTTTGAGGTTTTCTATCCACATCCTTTAACATTAAAATATAAAATAAATGAGCAAGGTAATGTCCTAGTTGAATATTCATAAGTAGTTGACACTGCATGTCTGTGTGTACTTTCAAAGATACACTGTATCTCTAAGGAGATGAAAAAAAAATTATTATTAGTGCATAATTTAAATATTACCCAGGGCAGCAAGTTTTGGCAACACTTTGCTTGCAAAATCTTGCTTGCACACATGGTGCAGTCTGGAAGGAGAAAAAAATTGCCAGGAGACTTTTATTTGTTCTACATTGTTGTCCACAACCTGATGAAAGCTTAAGCTGACCACTTTTTTATACCTGGAATTTCAAAGTTTCAAGAAATCACCATGAGTCTAGAATATGCCTTCTGGTGATTACTGTGTTCTCTAAGTTATATGAACTAAATCAGAAGAAATCAATATGTCTCTTTACCCCATTCCTGAAATGAAAATGGCAGCCCATATGCTGCTTCAAGATCAGATCGAGTAATGATTATAGTGTTTCATATTTCTGAAAAGAGCAACTAAGTACACTTGGGTTGGATTTTTTTGGGGTATAGATATATATATATTTTTAACCCAGTAACAAAACCAATTCTTGTCTCAAGGAGAATTTCATATTTTTGAAGATGAAAAACCAAGGACTGAGAAATATCTTATTTCTTCACTTCAGATTCAAAAAACCTACAAAAGCAACTTGGAAAATTACAACATATTCAATGTTTGATCCATTCTGTTCTCAGCCTTAAAAAGAAATCATTAAAAATTCATTTTGAAGTTAGCTTTGCATGTATCCTGTAGATACAAGCCCAATTGACAGAGTGGGTTCAGATTTCTAGACATCTTTGTACATGTAAGAATAAGTAAACAAGAACGCTAAGAATAGATGAGAAAGTACGAACCTGTTTGTTGGATTTTGCTGACAAACTCTCAGGAGTGGCATGTAATACATTGGGCTTAATGCAAATTTATCATGGGGAGGTGGCTTTAAATATTTAATATGATGATGGGGCAATTTTTCTCATTAGGGATTAACAGAGATAAACTAGTTTACTTTGCCTGTGTAGCTTCTTTAGATAAGTTACTTCTGCATTTCATTGCTTCCAGTACTCTTAAAATAAAACCTTGAATAGGCTGTACTGTCTGGTAGTTGGAAACCTAACTAATGATCCATTCTTAAACCTTTACATGCTACTAGCAATCCTCTTTTGGAAATTGAAGTGCCCAAATCAGTCCTTTTTTAGCAGAGAATTGGTGACAGAGTCTTGATCATTCCTGAAAGCAAATTGTCAGGGAAGGAATTTGCAGTCAGAGATGGAAATCCTGCCCTTTGCAAGTGCATTCACTGCAAAGTGAGGATACTCTGAGAGTGGTGCACTTCTGAGGAGCTACTCTAGTTCAGAGAACTCATTCAAAAGTGGTTTTAAGGACTTTAAATTCTCAGTTAATGGAAAAAATGCCATAATTAGCAGACTTAGCAGGAAAAAAGCAATACTAACTTGAGGATGCTTTCAGGCAGCTCATTTATTTATTACTCTTAAAAGCTATCATTAAACTCCTTCATAAAGTAAGAAAATGTGCCTCATCAGAAGCTTAATATTCTCTTACAAGACAAATTTTAGCCATAGTATTTTCATTTCCCTCTTTCCTTCTGTGATTTTCTTCTCTGTAGTGATGAGGATTAGTAGAAAGGGCAGAGACTCCTCATTCAGATGACTATGATATAAAGCCAGTGTCAGTTGAAACCCAATGAAAAATGAGTCAGGGTTGAGTCAACAGAGAATTGCTGGTCCCATCTGGTGATAACACTTATTCCCTAAGTGAGAGCTTAGCTGACTGTATGTGATTTTATTTGAGATGTACCTGCTGTAATTGATACAGAAATGGTAGGATAGAAATGAGAGCATGTTCTTACTCTTCTTGTCCTCCAAATTTCAGCCACTTTCCTTCAGCACGTTTTCCTTTTCATCTTATCCCTAAGATCAGATTTAAGTGTAGCTGAGGCATGAATTCCTCCTCTGTTAGGGTGAAAACTGAATCATTGAAGTTTTCCGGAGTGCAGGAGGGAAACTGTATTATGGGACTCCACCTGGCGCTTCACCTGAAACTTAACTCTTGTAGGACCTTTGTGACGCAGTAGCCCCATATTCTTTAATTTCCCTTATATAGCAGGTGGATGGGCTTGTCTGTTTCAGAGAGAAGAAATTAGGATGCAAGAGTAGCCTCAACAGAGAGAATAGTAGTGTACTTCATATGATGCTGTGCTTGGGAGCTGGAGGATGATTTGCTGAAATATCAGCCAAGCGTTTCTTTAAAAGGCAGGCAGTAAGTGAGAGGAAGGAAAAGTAAAATGAGTCTTGTATACACCTAGAATTTAAGTTTTGTTTGAAAATGAAAAAAAAAAAATTACTCAGGTCTAATGGCCCTCTCTCTTGACAACAGTATTGGAAGTTTAAGCAAGCAAAAAAGTTGCAGTGAATGCTAATAGTCAAATACCTCATACATGGGCTTATAGTTTTGTTGTCAAAGTAGCTTGATATCTACAATACCGACTGTTCCACGATTTAGTTTCAACTTTCTGGAACAAAAGTTCTAGAAAGAAAATGTCAACATAGTACAAGTATCAGCATACGAAGGATAGATGAATAGATTGAGGAACAGGGATGTGCACACAGGGTTATTTAACATATGCTGAGAGTATTAACATGCCATACGAAATCCATATTTCAGTACCTTTCCGGAAGCCTCTGGTTAGCATCAAGAACATGCTAACCCCTAATTTTTGTCTAGACAAGCAATGAAGACCAGCAGCTGTGATTTCCCTAACAGCTCGTGATACCATAGGACTCTACTGCATTATTTATACAGGGTAGAACTCCAAATGCCTAACCCATGCTTACCTGACACATGAAACATTTGGTGTCAATTCCAGAAAACATTTTAATTTTTTAAAAAATAATAAATTAATTAATATTTATTATGGAAGTGTGAGAGAAAGTCAAGGAAAGCACACTGAGTTTTATGCAATATTGTTATTAGTTGTGTGGATATAGCTGGCAGCATGACTAGGGATTCTGAAGGCCTTACAGAAATCAAACCAAAGCAGTTAACTTTTTTCTCATTTTTTCTTTTTCTCTCTTTGTTGTCCATCTTCTTAAGGGGTCGCTGAAGAACTAAGGATGTCTTTGAAATTCCATTCTTGACTATTAGGCTAAAATTTCTCTAGAATCTTTCAACACTACTGCTAGAGCAAGGCATTACATGAAATATCCCTATGGTGCTCAGCATTCAGGAGAGAGCGTTTAGTTTTTTAGCATCACATGATAAACACTTGGGATCCTTGGAGAGCGACTCTGTTTCTTTGCCTCCCAGTATCATCCTGATAACGCTAATTTGTGTGACATTTTTGATGTTCTCCAGCTTACTGCCTTTAAAAAACACTTTATCACAGTCTTTATTTTTCTTACTTCCTGGTAAATCTCTCCAATTCCCTTTCTCTCTAGACTTCCAAAATTTAAGGCTGCACATTGTATCCATACGATACCTCTGCATGCATGCTCCAACGACTGTCCTTTTGAGTTATGTTTGGCCATTTGGTTCTTCCCTACTGGTGAGCTGTCAAATAAAAGTTCTCTCTATACTGTGCATACCTTTGAAGAGAACATACTGCATTGGTGCAGATATTTGAGCACTGTCAGGAAATGCTTTAGTGGATTGGGGATTTTTTTGTCCATGACTACTTTGTGTTGGGTTTGGTTTTTTTTTTAGGGAGTAGTGAAAATTGCCAGTCTGGGAGTGAGAGACCAAAACCTTCTAGCTCCTCACAGAGTACCATATAAACATTGAGTAGTGATAATAAAAGTGTCCTCACATGAGTTCAGCATTTCTGTTCATTTCAAATCTGAAGAGATTGCTTTGAAAGACAAGACATTAAATTGTTTCCTGTGGTTTCTCAGTCCTTAGTCTCTGGTGAGATTGTAAATAGAGGTGAGAATGTCTGTGTTTTGGAAACTATAGATACTGCTTCTTTAGGAAATTCCATAATTTCTCTAGTTTTCTATTAGCTCACTTTTTCCACTCCCACATGCTGACTTATGTAAAAACTATTTAACAGTCAATTCTGTTTAATTAAGCCTTTTTTTTTTTTCTTCCTGACAAAAAAATCAGACTTTTCACTATTAGGAAGATCTTTGAAAATAAAAAAAATAGTTAAATATAAATACTGTTCTGCTGAATTCTGAATTGTCACCAGAGAAAGGAAAAGGAAAGTATAAAAGTTTTAGTAATGAAAATTCTTTATCTTTTTGGTATCAAGATTGGACTATGATGTTTTTCGGTTTTTTGGGTTTTTTGTTTTTTTTTTTTTTTTGGTAATGCAACTCTCCCTCACTTCTTTCAGTATCCCATGTCAATTTGTTGTCAAAGTACATGGTCCACCACAAGAGCTGCTAAGAAGAAAAAGAAATAGAGGAATTTGTGGTCACTCTTTATTCCTCTTGTCTTCCTCATCACCTGTCTTTTTATTTTCTGCTGCATCTGCTTTGACTTTGTTTTTTATCTTCATTTTATTTGAAGGTTTAATCTTTCCAGATAGTAAAGCTCTGTTTATGACCAGTGCTCTGAAGAGATATGTATGTTGTAGTAGCTGTGAGGACTGTATTCTTTGCTCATGTTAACTAGTTTTTGATAATTTAGTGTTTTTTAAACCACAGGAAGGCAGCAGAGTTTGCGACTTGGAGTCGTGATGTGTTTAGCCACTGATGAATTGTTAAATCAAGTAAAATCTACAAATCACCAGTTTTATCTCCTATTTCATTTGACTTAGGTAGCTCAGGTTGTCACACCTGTTCTGTGCTCTGTAAGTGTGTCTGTGGAGACAGTTCTCTTATTAGTCCACTTGAGAAGTTTATAATATTTAAACATGACATGACACATTTGAGAGTGACTCATTATTTAAACTTGCATTTAAAGGATTCCATAAAAAATAGTTAAGCTATTATCCATGGTTTTTCTCCTAGATAATAACGTGGTTTTCCTGCAATGAAATGTTGGTCTCAAATGCTAAGAGAATGCCTAAGTTGCTTCATTACACAAGAGCAGAAAATGTAAGCAGTAGCCTTTCTAGGAAGGAGACAGCAGCTGCTCAGTCATTTTTCGGAGACTACCAAAAACCTAGTGTGATGAAAACAATTTGCATTCTTTTCCCATGTGGACAAGTCCAAAGAAGATCCTGTTAAATGCTGTTGAGGCATTCTGCACCAAATTGGTATGCCAGGCTCACTGTGAGTAGCTGGCTTTGGAGAAGAAAAAGCAAATGACTTTGTGTATGTGTGGACAAGGAAAGAGAAAAATGCAACAAGATGCAAAGGATTTTTGCGTGTTTCTTCTTCTGTGATTATGGTTGGAAGCTTCCTCTTAGTATTCTTGGAAGAACAGAAAGTGTCTATCTCCAAAACTGAAGTTGCCTGGCACTTTGCACAAGCACTATACTTTAAAGAGGAAAGACTCCATAATTCAAAAATTCAAAATGGACTATATATCAACTGGACTAAATAATTTAGCATAAAATTTTGAAGAAATATGGAACAGTGGTGGGACTTCTCTGCAATTTATCATTTGATATGAGTCTGGGCAGTTGAGGCTTTCCTGGTCTTTTGTCTTTGTTTCTATCCGCACATTTTCTAGTTCTCTTCTGGATTATAATTTATTTATTTTTTAATGAGTCTGCCTAGACTTCTTGTGAATTGAACAGTTTAACAATCTAAGAACAGGTCCTTCAACATCTGTAATTGTAGTTGAAGGACAAATCAGCTCTTACTGGACACTGGAGGGAGCAGGAACCACCATGCTGAGCGTAGACTTGAAACGAAGATCTATTTTTAAAAAAATAGTCAAATAACTTCCTGAATTCCATTTTTGCTATTTGAGCTCTCTGTGTCACATTAAGAGCCTTATTCCTTCATCGGTTCCTTGCCATGAGAATAAGTGAGCTGTCACACATTGAGTACTCTGGGCTAAATCCTGCCTTTAGATGCCTGGAATTTCATTTATGTCAATGGAAAAATCATCCACGTGCACATGCATGCATTTTTATGCCTATGGGGTG
Source organism: Serilophus lunatus (assembly GCA_013399895.1). NCBI lineage: Eukaryota > Metazoa > Chordata > Aves > Passeriformes > Eurylaimidae > Serilophus > Serilophus lunatus. The sequence continues at coordinate 369,775 of VXBA01001038.1, read as the reverse complement.
GAATTTGCTTAACATTATGGATTCAGTAAACAGAGCATAGGATGAGCTTTAATTTTTAAGGGAAAGACACTAGTTACTCTTCAGCAAATGGGATATATTTTCTTCCTCTTATTTTTTAAGTCACCACAAGAATTAACGAAAAAAAACCCACAATCAAATTTATGGGACTCTCTAGACAAATGGATGGTATTAAAGCAGTAAATTAGATCTGATTTTTATTTTTTTTTTTTTTTTTGCATATGCTTTTTTAAAGAAACCTGATATTGCAGCTTTGTCTACACAACTGGCAATTGTTACACTAAGATACATTAAGGGCAGTGCTAAGCATTGGAGCTGGCCAGGTGCATAGGGTTGGAACTAGACCTTATTGAAGCCACTACAAATGTTTTTGTTGACTTCATTAGAAATGAGTTTTCCAAGATCTGCCTGTCACAACCCCCCCATCATGTTTTTTGTTTGTTTGGTTGAGGGTTTTTTGTTAAAATGATGGACACAGAAATAAACAATTGTTGTTATTTCGCAATCAAGTCTAATTCTTCATTGCTAGCACTGAAAGTACAAGGATCTATACTTACTTCCTGGAGTTAGCCTTTGAGAGAACGTAGAATTCTTCACGAGCATTAACTGATTCTATTGACTTTACAAAAAAGTAAAATCCCACTATTCAGATCGCAAGTTTAGAGTAAAATATAGTACTTTAACACTGCAACAAAACGTAACAACTATTCCAAGGCTGATGGAGCTACTGATAAGAAGCTGTTGTAATTGAGAAATAATAAAGATCACGAAAAAGTAAATCAGTTTTATCAAAAGTAACACTCAAAGAAAGATCAAGAGGGCTGGGGGAGATTTTGGTGGCAAAGTTGTGACCGTGCTGTAATAAGATTATTTCATTGGTACTGTATTTCTTCCTTTCCCTTGCAGCTTGAGCATGGTAGTTTTGTCTCTGGAAACGAAAACAAAACTTTTATTTACTTTTGGTTTTTTTAGTTTGTTTGGCTGAAAATGTCACCTATTCCATTCTGAGAAAGTAAACTCCCCTGCAACAGACCCTGGCAGCAGATTTGTGACAAGGATGCTAAATGTGCCATACCAACACTAAGATGGTATATAATACAAAGGTCAAAGTAAACTTTATGGGGTAAATAAGAAAGGTGACAAATGCAGCTATTTCAGAAACTTTTTGAGTGACTCAAAGCCTGATGACTAAAATCAGTGGGAGCCAAGACTGGGGCTCAAAGAAATGTGAAGAAAAGTTTGTTTCTAGAGATTCTCTTGAACATCATGCTATTCCTTTTATTTTCATGTCTCTGTTGTTGCTTTTTTTTTTTTTTTTTTTTTAATGGTAGGACTTGGGATTTTTTTGAAAAAGTTCTTTTGCTCTTATTCCTTAGTTCTTCTCTTAAAAATCAACAAGTGGGGAAATTAATTGCTTCCATTCCATTGGATAGAAATGAAAAATTAGTATTATTTTCATTTTGAACTAAAAACTTTATTATAAGCTGTGTGCTGAAAATTGCAAACAGAAATTATTAGCAAATCTTCTTGAATAAGAACCATGTCTCCCAAAATGCATCTTTTTCAGAAAAAGACTAAATGAATCCAATAAATTAATTGACAGCTTTAGTTACAGCAATATACTAGGGATAAACTGCCAAGAAAATATTAATTAAGAAACAAATACTGTAATATTTATGAACCTATTCTCAATATTAAACACAAGATGATAAACCCTGGAAAATGTGTGATGAATAATAGAGTTATTTCTAAATGGAATTAGTTGTTATTTTAAGTTCTCTGTGTCACATCATGAGAATTTTTTAAGATGTGAAGTGATGGGGAAGACTGGGAAGCCAGATCCTGTCTGCTTCTTAAACACTTTGTAAGGTAGCAGTAGTTTCATTTGGAAAGTCATTGCATAAACAGCCCTGGATTTTTTTAGACCTGGATTTGTTTGAATCTATGATTTTGAAGTTTTGGAGAAAATCAAGGGCAGAGAGGGTAAGACATCTCAAAGCAGAGGCTCAAAATGAAAAGCAATGTGTCTGAAATTAGTTGAAAGAAGAATTTTTCACCTCTCTTCACCAATATTCCAAGTCTATACTTGAAGGACTTGGCAGTATTTTAAATATCCACTAACACACTTCCCTTTTGGAATTACTATCACTGAAAGTGTTCATGCTAAATGGATAAATTCAGCTTACAGTTGTAGAAGCTGACATGAGGGCCACAGTGTAAGGCAGTGGCCTTGGAAACACTCACCCATAGTCTTTAAAATGCACTGTAGCTGAGCTGTGGAAAAAAGCACAGGATTGCTAAAGGCACGTGTGTCTCCCTGCAGAGACTCAAGCAGCTCTTTCCCGTCTCCTTTGTCACTCTCTGCTCTCTTTCACTTAATAAATGAGGGAAGAGGAGAGGGAGGAGTTATATTTTGCTGGCCTGCAGACTGTCAGGTTTGCAAACTGAACAAAATGTATCTTGTATGGTGGCCATACAACATCCTCAGAATTCTTAGCTTCAGGGCACAAACATCATTATTTATACCATGTAGGATCCTGTGCTACAGGAGCCATGTGCACAATATTTCTAGGAATTTATGGTGACCTTTTGTAATGTAGTCATTCAGAGTAACCCTATAGGTACTTATTCAGAGGAGAATATATGGAGTGCTCTTTCTACTTGAGAAGAATGAGACATGAAGCTATGTGGAAAATTTCCATATTTATTTATCCCTACCAGTCTGTATTTTCTGAATCAACACTCAGTTTTCAAGATCTATTCTGTTCCTTTGACCGTAATTTCTAGCAAGCAGGTCCTTGCTAAGTAACTTCTGATTGACTTGAGTGGTATCTAAAGATATGCTCATTTCCAAAGTTCTTGGAAAAGTATCAGTAGATTTCCATTATATGACCTACCCTGTTTTGCCTCAGGAGAACAGGCATTCAGGTAGCAGTTAGTATTTAGTGAACAGTAGAAGTTCTCAAACTGCAGAAATTAATTTCAGACTTCAGAGTTCGAGTTTGCCTCCTTTCCTGAAACTTTCTGACATCTGCAGGTATTCCTTTGGAGGCTGCAATATTTCATGAGCTGGAGCATCTTTCTCATTTATTTTATGTCTCAGAAGTGAGGGTGGATCTGTTCCATTGATTTTATCCCCTAGATTGAGGATAGGGTATCTAGGACTGCACACATGCACAGGATATATACCCCACTCGGTATGTAGTGAAGGTTTTAGTTGCAACTGCAGACTTTCATCTGAGGGACAAAGGCTAAGTTAACTTTCCTAAAGAACTTGCAACACATTTGAATGATATCACTGCTATTTTTCTTGCATGTATTCAGGGGCTCTGAATTGCCACAGCTTGTTCCAGCTTTAGCAACCCTTCGAATTTCCTCTGTGCTGTAAGTTCTAACACGTTAATCAATCTTCTCTTAGATGTTCTAGGGAAAAAAGACATGTTTTCATTTTATTTGCTCTTTTTGACATGTGTCAAAAGGGGGCTTGTGTTTTTTTTGTTTGTTTGTTTGTTTGTTTTTTCAAGGAAAGAAACCTTTTAGCTTTCCTTCTTTTCTCTTACAGAAATAGGAAATGTCAAGTAAGGTCTTCCATTTTTATGCTGAAGTAGGTCCCTCATGGTAAAAGTAAGATATGACTCATACATATGTTGCTGCAGAAACATCTCTACACAAATAAGCTGAGGTAAAAGCACTCACTGGAAGCTTCTTATGTATGATGTATGATCCAGTGTGTAACTGGATTAAAAACTGGCCAAGGGAAGGAGAAGAAGGCAGAGGAATGAAATTTTTTGACAGACCTCTCACTATGGTGTTCATATGACATTTTAGCAGACATTTGAACAAAGCTAAAGTTGCCTTCTGAAGGTAAATGTTAAGAGGCTGAAAATAATATTCCTCCTCTGTTTCTCTTACTATGGCAGTTTCTTAGAACTATTGCTATATAATACATAAAAAGAAAGGCATAAAACTAGATGGATGAACTGTCGTTACTTCTTAGGTGTATTTGGATGAAAGAGCATTAGAGAAGAGACTTGGACTTCCTCAGGGAAGTAAGATCTAAATAAAAATATTTGCAGTAGAGGGATGGATTTGATTAATGGAATTTAGTTCTCCTCCTCTTGTTGCAGCTGTGCACTATGAGTTGCCAGTAGCATCAAGCTGAGCAAGGATGCAAAAGGCTACATGAGTGGCCAAAAGGATTAGGGACTCAAACCTGTCCCAGTGGCTGTCTTGTGCCTATACTGAAGTGGGGTGTGAAGGGAAATCCTGCTCACTCCTCATTCACGTCCTGATTGTATTTACTCAGTGTGAAGGCAGAGCAAAGTAAAACCATGAGAAATTTTTTCCTGCAGTTCTTAATGTTGTTGCAACTCAGAAACTGATGCACACAGATAACCATGCTGAAACACTTGGCAGTTATTGCTTGTCTTGCTGAGTGACAGATAGTGGGGTCAACAGAAAGGTGTATACCTGGTCCCACAGCCCTTGGGATTGGTAGAAACCTAGTGTGATTTTCACATGGACAGATTTATGCTGGCTATATGTGTGAAGAGTGTCGTTTGGAACAGGCTTTTTCGTAGGAGAGAAATGTTGCACTGAGATAAACAGGTGAGATGAAGGCACTGAATGAAATGTTTTTCTGTCAGCTCCGAATCCTTTGACAATAAGGACCAGTGCCTGGGATTCAGTTTAAACATATAGGAGTGTTTTTACAGTGAAGTGCAGTGGCAGGAATAACACAAGTGAAGATAAAACCATAGAGTAAAGTTTGGAATATTTCTATGGATAGTCCTACCAAAGCCAAAAATTTTCAGAAATTCTGAAGACATTTTTAAGTACTCATTCATTGTAGTGAGTTTACACATCTGGTGTAACATAGCATAAAAGGTAGCAGAGCTGAGTGTCTGCAGAGACAGACTAATTTTACTATTTGTTCAGATTTACTATAGAAAGCTTTAAGCTGCAGTCTATCTTCATCCAACAGGTGGTAACAAGGATAGTGGCAGTCAGAACATAAACTTCCTTCAGACCCAATCTCTAAAGAGTACTCTCTGTTCCATTTCCAGCTGAAGGAGACAGTAATTTCTGAAGCATCACTTATTAGGCAAAAATGAAATGTTTATGTATTTTGGCTTTAAAAGAAAGTTTACAAAAGGAAGACAAAAGAACAAGAGGGTTAATGGTATGTTAAGACTGAAAAAAAAAAATCAAGAGTGAAGAGCAATCCAAGTCCCTGGTAACAGCCTACATCAAAATGGAGGCCTGGAGTAAAACAGTCTACTCACATGGCACTGAAAAGCCCAGACTCAACGTTCGATGAGTCAGCTTGAGGTCTTCCCACACAACAAATGTAGTGGATTGTCACTACTGAGCATCAGAATACGGCACAGTCAGAGTAATTGACTTCACTCCAGTTGAAGACAGTGGAAATGATGGAGGAGGAAGGCAAACACTGGGGAAGATTCGTCTTCCAGAGTGAGAGTCAGTAGGAGCCAGTTGTTGTAGCATCAGTCAGAAGCTCTGGTTGCTCCACGCTGCTGTGTTAATTCTGACAGTGGATGGGGCAGCTTAGAGCTTTTTCTGAATAGCAAAGGCTGGGTCCACTACAGAGATCTAAAATGTGACTTATGGTTGCTTTCAGCATTACCAGCATGGCTGTGTTTTCCACTGCTGCTCTATGCCAAGCACTAAAACACAGCAGTTACCCTCCAGTGTGCCATGTTAAAGGGATAAATCTAGCCAGTTGCTCCCAATCTTTATTGCCCTCGCATGATGGAGACCACTTGTGCAGTCAAAGGGTAAGGGGGCAAGTTTGGCACAGTGAGGGCTGAGTGAGGACAGAGGAAATTTGTGAAATCATGAGAGACACACTGGGTTGCACACTAAGATGTGAGTGGGTCAGGTATAGGGCTTCAGCTCAGCGGTATTTCCTCTAATCCGGCTCTGGCACTAATTGCAGTAGAGGGCCACTACAGGATTCACACCACATACAAATAATTGAAGATCCCACCATAAACTGCTTCATCTGGCACTTAGGGTCTTGCAGTGAGACAGGCAGCAAAGATGCAACGTAAATGTGCCCAAATTTGTGGAGCTGGAGAAAGCTGGAAAGGGAAAGATTTGAGGTTCAGGAGCACTGCAGCAGTTAGGTAACTGTGCAGCCCTTTCAGATGCTGACAAGAGGGAACCACAAGAGCTCAAAAAAAATGTTGACTAACACCAATTTAGTTTTGACAGACCGCTTTCATGTTATTCTTCCTTCTGAGACTCTTTCAATAGCCTAAAATAGCTCAGTTACAATTTTACTTATCCCTGCAGAAACCAGGAGATCAAGAAATCAATGATGACTTCTAGAAGAGTAATTGAGCATCAGGATCGTCCCTGCCAAACTCTGTCCATAGATAGATGGTTAGCCACAACCCTGGACTACTTCTGCTTCATTTTGTCATGATACAGTGATTAGAAATCTATCATATAACACAGTCCTCCAGGCTACTCCTGCTAAAACCCACTAAATAGTAATCATATCATTTTTCTCGAAGTGAATACCTAATGGGAACAGAGTACAAGTAATTATTGTAAAGGGGAAAAACATCTGTTGTGAATATGATGCAAGAAAGATAAGTAGCTGAACGGTCTATTTGAGAGTGTTTCCAAGATAAATGCGTTCAAGCTTGAAATGTGTTGCTGTGGTAGCTTTATTAATTACTAAAATGGCAACACATGAGTGAAAGGATTAAAATTGTTCTGATTTTGTGGGCGATGCAGTGGAACAGAGATGGGGGAGAATCTGTCTCTTTAAAGTAAATACATATCTAAATGTTTTTTACTGGCACAGATTATCTGGGCTATTTACAGCTCCCTCTTCTTTATCTCCCTGATGCATGAGGGACTCGGAAACAGGAGCGCAGGGATAACATCTTCATACCTGTCCGTACCCCAGTCAGTCTGTTCTTTTTGTTTACTCACCTCCTGGTCAATAGGGTGTCTCTCATACAGCAACAAGCAGAACACTGTGTCCAAGAAAGACCCTATTCACGCATTTGACAGCAAGCCAGACTGTTTTCTGCCACTGAGCTTTGCTGTATCTGCATATTTAAGAGAGCTTTGGGATTCTTATTTTTTTGATCTTCATAGTGACAACTTTCTTTGAAATAGAAATCTATCACTTGTCTGTGTAAATAGACAAGTTTCCTGACTCCAGAGGCATTATAAACTATTATTCATGTTAAATATACAGTTTTATGAAGAAATCAGTGGAAAAAAAGTAGTTTGTCAGCATCTAGCTACCATGGAATCTCATGGTCAGTTCAGTTGTTTTGAGAAAACAGCTGTAACAGAAACTGTTGGACACTTAAATGGTCATTAGAAATAACTCAGATACCCCTGCAGAGCTTATAAGCCATTGAACAGATGTTCTGAACTGAGAATTTGGTGCCAGAGGTACAATTTTTCCCAAATTAAAATGCTGTCAGATCTTGTCTTGAATGGCAATAACAGAAGAAAATGTCAGTAAGATCAAACTTGACCATTCCTTCAGAGTTAAAAGATAGTTGGAGCTGCAGTGTAGGAACCTCTGTGGGAATGCAGCAGAGTATTTTATGTTGTTCACCTTTCCACCACATGCAATTTAAATTTCTTCTTTTGAGTGATGCTAAGATATAAAAAGGCCTGAATGCCACGCAAAATACTGAGATCAGTGGAAGGAATAATGTGACCAGAGAAAATCCACAAGGAAAATCTATTTTTCAGTCACAGAATTAAAACACTGATCTAGAGCAGTGTTCCAGATAAAATATCTTTCTATATTTTACATAAAAATACGTATAAACACAGAGTGTGTCTGATGTCAAGTATGGTAGTGGTGCCCGACTTTTATGGATGTGGAGGTGGTGTCCAAAATATAAAATGAACATTCAATGAAATAAGTTTTGGGAAGGCCGGAAGAATGTCTGTACTTCAGCTCTGGCTCTGAAACATAACACTAATTGTGTAATTATCAATGAATCATTCACATTTTTATAGTTTTTGATTGCTGGATTCATATGAAGATACAAGTTAGCCTTCAGCAACATGCCCTTTAACTGTTTCGTTCCTTTTGTCCCTGCAAAAGTCCCTTCCATTAAAAAACTTGTTATCCATAGTGGGAAAGCCTTAACTCACTTCTTGGAGTCTTGGGTACTTTCTTATCAATAACCACAAAACAACAAATCTACCTGGGATGGAGATTCTTCTAAGAATCAATGTTAACTTCTATAACATTTACAAAATGGAAATTTATGCATAAAATAATCTGAAGGAAAAAAATCAAAGTCTTTATGGAATCAGCTACCAGAAATAATCAAATACTGAAATAGAGGAGAATAGAAAAAAGAATATGTTTCTTGTCAATTTTTCTTCAAGCTTTACTATTTCAGCATATGACAGAATCCAATACTCCTTAGCCACAGGTTTCAGGCATTTTCATATGAAGTAGAGCTCTTATAAAGATTATATAATGCTCAGTGTTTGTTCAATGATTATTCCTCTTCTAAATACTATTGTGGTTTTTTTGTGAACCTTCCTTTCATCAAGGTGGTTTATGAATACAATACAGTTCTTTTATTAAAGGAAAGAGCTGCTAGCAGAAATCTGAAGAGACCTTCATACACAGTGCAAGAGGAGGAACAGAAAGTCAATTAGCTAGCTGTAAAATTCTCAAGGAAAGCAATTTTAGGAGATAAATCCAGAACTGAAAGACTGGAAAGGAAGCGCACTGGGACTGAGTGATTAAAATTTATCAGGTAGGTTTGAGACTAGCAGTTATGTTCCATGAACATACACCATCACCCCCCTAATCCACTCAGCACTAATAACTACAGCCATAAAAGGACTATTAAGGAGGGAATGATCAAACTAGATTGAGTGGACTTGGCCATACCCCAAACAGACTTGGTGTAGGAATCTTTCCATCCAAGTTCCTGATAGTTTTCCAGGTGAACAGGTAGCACAGCTGAATATTCTGGTCATAATTGCTTTTGGTGACTTTGTTACCCTTAAAACTTAATTTGAAGTGCAGCTTCAGTGATAGAAGACCAGACATGGTGAATGTTTAGCTGGTAAAAGAGAGTTGATATTTCAAACTCTAGAGAAAGAATAAATAGCAGGTCTTTATTTCATTTTTTCCTTGTTAAAGACCGAGCTTATCATTCTGCCCACTGAAGGAGGTGAGGATATCAGACATTTGTTGTAATAGATTACATTTCCTTTTTCTTTTTCTGTTTTTCTTTGGGGAAAAGAATCAGATATTTACATTTTCACTTACTTTGCTGTTGACCTCAGTCACATTTACGCATTGGTTGGTTATTTTGTTTGTTTCAAGATACATTTCTCTTTCCCTGTCTCTAGCGTCTTGATGTATTTTTCCAAACAAGTGGCTGTCTGAATGAGCTAATATTGAGAGCCACAGATGGACAGGCTGCACTTTAGAGTTGGCAGACGGGGACTTGAGACAGGAAGATAAATCTCTTTCAGAATGCTGGGTTACTGGGGAGAGTTGATTAGGGGGTCTCTGAAGTAAACACACACTGCTACGTATCTGAGGTACTGAGAGATCAAATGATACTTTTAGGTAAATTGAGAGTTGTACTCAGCTGCCTGACTTGCCCCTATGGACCAGTGGGCTGTGTGTGAAGGCACAGTGAGCAGGTTGGCCCAAAGGAGCGCAGCTACTAAGGTCACATCAATGCAAAGACAAGCCACAGTATCTGCAAGCAGCAGGGAACAGAGTTAGGGACTTTGGGACTTAGGAGACGTAGACATCCTGTTTTGAACCACTTTGTTTATTTCTGCCTATCTACATTTATTTTTTGTTCCTTCTTTTTTGGAAGGAAAATGTACTATAAACAAACAGAATAGCATTTGAATGTCAGTATTTTCTGTCCTGTTGATTTCAAAAGAATATGAGGAAAAGGATTAGCTGCACCAGTGTTATAGGTAGGAATCCTTTGTATTTCCTTTGCTCCTCAGTGTCAACAGTAGCAGCTCAGTGAGAGCTGTGGCCCAGGGTGAGATAGGTCTGTGCTGGCACCCCTGCAGGCATGGTCCTTGGCCACACTGACCTCACAGGACAGCAGGCACATAGGCAGGGGAACAATTTACTGTGCTACAAGTACAGCTCCAAAGGTTCCTTCTGTTGAGCGTAGCAGCCCTGCCAGGAGTGAAGAAAACTTAAGGGTCCGTTTCTTTTAACTCTGCTTCCCATCAATGCCCAATGGCAATGCTCATGAGTTGTTAATTTACCAAAGCAGAGGATTTTTGACTCACTACTGAACAGGCAAGGGTTGACATTCAAAAAAAAAAAAGTAAAATAAATTACCATCAAGCTTTGCAGAATTCAGCCAACATTCAAAACCTTGTGTTTTCAGAACATATGAGGATATGCCTCTGTTCTGCAATAGTGTTTTATATGTCCCTTATAAACTACCACTTTCAGGTGCATCATATATGTTCCTTGTTGTTATCAAGCAATTGTGTAACCTTCTTTAGACGGACAAAGAGTGGGAATCAGATTTTCAGATGTTTAGACTGTTTTTAATTTTACATAAATAAGTCATAGCAATACAAGTGGATAAGGTGGGAATGCTTTCAACAGAGCAATGGCTCTTCTGCAGCATTGTTATGAAGTGAGGGATGTCAGAAAAGATCTACTTAGTGTAGGCATCATTGTGCTAACCTAGCTTGTTTCCCACAAGATATCCATGCTGGTCTCTTGCAATGTTCTAATTTGAAAAAATGCAAATCAGGAAGATATTTTCTGACCTTTTAAAGCATAATTTGTGTAGTCTCAAGTCTTCCACTGGGAACATGTTTTGTGGACTGAAATGCATTTCTCTCCCTTCCTGTTCAGCTTCAATTTCTATGTCTTAATGCTCTCTGTCTGCCCCAACAGCAGCAGGATCCATGGCAATGCATAAGGACTGGATCTTTCTATCTTTTTGCTGCCTACATTGGTGCTGACAGGCAGATGCCTGTAGAAAAGGCACCTTTGATTTCTTAAACTCTGTCAAATCCTGAGGCACTTGTTAGTGACTTTCTTAGGGCATAGAAAAACAAAAAGAAATGTTTAACTTGGGGAAGTGGTCAGTTCTGTCTGTGAGTGCTTTGTTTGTGGTCTGTGATAAGAGGCAGGGGCATTGGACTCTTTTTCCCATTTTCCCCTCCCACATAATGAATCCCTTAAATTGCTAAAAAGGAAAAATCAATAGAAATTTAACTGAAAGAAAGAGATAGATACATAAGGTTAAATGACATTCTTAATTTCGTTTCTGCTTTGGAGTCTGGTCTGACTTTGGCCTGAGGAGAAGAAACACTCAAGAAGTTTGGACATGGTAAGTCTATAAAATAGACACCCGAGACAGAGACCGTGCAGTTTTCTGGCAATCTCTTGGTGGATGTGCCTTTCTGTGCAGGGTGTGATCCAAATAAACATATTTACTAAGTAACACTGGGTTTTTTCCCAAAACCAGAGAAAATAATAACTCCTCCCAGGGATCTGTAGCCTATGATCAGAGAGAAATTTCTTTATTATTGTTAGTCAAGCATCAGTATCAGCTGAATATGCACAGCTTGTTACAAATTTTTCATGTCCTGAAAGTAGATTAGTTTTAAAGGGTTATCCCTTTAAAATCCTTTTTTCTATCATTTAGTGTAAGAATTATCTTTTTTCAGAACACAAAGATAGCAAAGACTTTCATGCCTGTCAAAAAGAGAAAATAGTACATGTTGATTTATTGACTTCAATTCACTGATAAAACCTGCGTTTGTGACGAGCAGTTGTCTCAACCTCTTGCTAGTTATTAGTATGTCACGAGTTCTTGCAGTTCTCGCCAAAAATCCCAGTGCTGTTATTGTGCCCGATGGGTGGGTGTGGAACCCTGTGACTCCTGCAGACCCTTTACAGCTCCACTGGTGGGCCAAGCACTTCCTTCATGGCTAAGGCCTCCTATTTCATGTTTGTTTGGAGAAAGATCTAAAAAAAAAAAAAAAAAAAGGTCAGGAGGAAAAGTAATACAAAGGTCTGTTTTTCTCTTTAGTGGAAAAAGCAAGAAACCTTGATTTTTTTAAATGTCAAAGTAATTTGGTCTTAGCAAAAAATAATCTATTATTTCTATAGAATTTCCAGGGAAATAATGATGATTCAAACTCTCTTGGTTCCCTATGTGTGGACTTAAATGTGTCATTTTAAAACAGGAAAGTTTCCAAGTTGCTGGAGTCTTCTTCAAATATAAGATTTTAGTTTCTACTTTTTCTAGGTTCACAGCAGTAAGCTCTATTATTTATCCTTGGAGAAAAGTCATTGACAAAATTAGAGGGTGAACTGAGATTTGAAGAAAAATCTAGAAGATCAGTGTAATCTTGAGAGAGAGAGAAAATGTGGAACAGTGTGTGAGTGTGTTTGTGTGCCTATTCATACCTCTTACAGAAGTTAATAAATAAGTACTACTATCATCACTCTCTTAAGACAGAGAGTCCAAAGGCCAGGGAAGACTCTAGTAATCTCAGAAGGTTGGGTTTTTTCCAAGCTAATGCTGACCTATCTGAAGTGCACATTGGTGCATGAACATGCCTGTAAAGTAAGGACAGTTACCTAGAAATGTCAAGTCACTGTAGAGAAAAAAAAAGTTTATTTTCAATGTGTATTTATGGTATACTATTTAAAAAAACCCAATAAATTTATATTTTAATAATAATAGGCTTTTCATTCTCAATAATTCAAACATTCAATGTCCTATCAAATTTTAGCTTCCTTTTTAATAGCATAAACTACATAACATGAACAGCATAAGGTATTTCCTCTAAGAAATGACATTCATATATTCAGACACACAATTGAAAATGTTTTCAACTACACTTTTCATGGAAAAATGAATTTCATAGAATATAAATTTCCTTGATTGCAACTCAGAACTTGTTTAAACAATTAAAGGGAGGGGAAGGTATATAGAGAAAATGCTGCACTTTACACTGAACTTTAAATCAGACTTGAAGTGCTTGCACAGTCATACACTGGTTTTGTGAATCTGGGGACATATTTATAATTACAGCTTTTTTAGGACGGTACTAGTGTTAGATTGCACCATACTTAAAAAGGGGAAATAAATTTCTAATAAGCAGCCTCTGAATAGGCAGTGAGAGCAAGAGTTGTCTGTTCTCTTAAATGAGGGCTGGGTCTCAGGTCAGAGCTGGAAGAGAGACTATGTGGTGTCTTCTGAGGATGGTAAATAGCTTGAGCAGAGAGACCTTTCTTACCACTCTTACTTGAACTTAATTCATTAAGTGGTTGTCATTAGTTTTCACAAGCTTTGTGACCCAGTGACATGCACTATGTTCATCCCAGAAAACAACCATAAGTCACAGAAATGGTTTGCCCTTGTTATTTTAGAGATTATTTATATGATTTGTTGCATGCTGTACAAACATGCTGCATTGTGTATCAGGGGTAATATACCAGGAAATGCAGAACTCTTAAAGGTGCACATTTAGTTCCCGATGCTTTTTCTTAGAGCTGGTGATCATAAAAATGTTGCCCATGCACTTCTTTATTGTTGACAACATACGATTAAAGAGTTGCACAAGGAACCAAGCTGAAGATCTTTTCCTTTTGTTATCCATTCAGGATTTCCACTGATGCCAAGAAAGATTGTACCTATCCATACCTAAAACAAAGCAGACTGCAAAGGCTAAGAAATAATCATACTTTTACTAAAGGAAGGCAAACTTCTGAAAAATCTGGTTTCTTTTTCCCTCTATTATTTCCTTTTATATCTTTTAACAAAATACACTTGATTCTTCATTGAACAAATATTCCTTTCTTCATTATTGCTCATGCTTGACTAGAAAAGCCATCTCTGCCAGGTGTGCTGAGCCTGGGTTATATGATGATTAGCATGAGGATAATGAATCAGCCCAGCCTTTACATTTGTGAGATAAATGATGGGATCCAGTTAAATATACATAGACAGTGTTTCATTCTTCTATTTTATAGTATTCTATCAAAACCCTATGTTTGAGAAAGAAAGAGCTTAAAAAACATGAACTCTCCAAAAAGTAGGATTGGGAAAACTTAATGTTGTTTTGCTTTCAACATCTGAAAAATATGTTCACCAGATAAGTTCTGTAAAATCCTTTCTTGGTTCATGATCTTTTTCACTTCTAAATATGAATGTTATGTAAAGCTTTTATAATATGGTGGAAAAGCATTTACTTATTCTCCTAGGCTTCATAAGGGAATAGTGTAAAAACAAACCCAAACCAAACCTTTATATTTTCATAAAAGCCAGATTAAATTAAAGCTTCAAAAGTTTCAAGTTCTGATCAGAAATTCTGATTTTTATTTACATTGCCTCTTTATCACCTTGGTAACACTACTCTATGCAGAATAGCATAGTGGAAATGTGGGTCCCAATTGCAGTTCTTAAAGTTCTCCTTTGCAAAATGGCTCCTAGGACTTGCAAGGGTAAAGAAAAACTTTATCTCTACAGTCTTTTTGTCCAACTTTGGTGTTTACATTTGTTAACATTTATCATCAACAAAAAGGGACAAAAATGACCTTGATATGCGCATGTACATCTTGCTCTATAGTCACCTTTTCAGTGATGTAGACTGTAATATAATAAAAAACTTTCCCCATAAGGAAACAAACCACTATATGAAAAATAGTGGCTGTTGTTACTGATGCTGAAGTATTAGGTCTTTCCTGAGGCAGTGATGTAAGAGAATACAGAGAGACATATATTTCTGCAAAGCAATAGTTCAACTCAGAATTTTAATATAAAGAACACCAAGGCAGTATCCTGTTATCTGAATTTTAATGACTATATCTTTTTTATCCTGACAGTTGTAGAAAGGATGTGAGAGGTTCCATGAAACATTAATGGCTCTAACTGCAGTCCTCTCCCTTTCCTTTTTTCTTTCTTTTTTGTTCTCCTGAGATGATGTAAAATATAAATTTGTCCAGTGGAACTGCTTTCTGCACAGGGCTGTATTGTTTGCTTGATCTTGCAGCAGCGGCTGTGGTCCTTATTTGGGTTGGGAGCTTCCACAGAAGCTGTCTAGGGAGAAGGAATGGGGTCGAGGTGAGTGGAGAGGAAGGTCTTGCCTGTGACAGAACACAAACAATTTTAAATATAGTACATATTTCAGGGACTATTAAATAAAGGGCCAGCTGCATGTTCTCCATTAGCTTCAGTCTCACCTGTAGACTCCTTCTGATTGCTGACAGGATGAACTGTTAAAAAGGCAGAAAGCCACAGGGATGTCAGATCCTCTCGTCTCTTCAACCTCCAAGAAACTGGATAGAGAATGTGGTAGAAAGGGAGTAAATCTGAATAATTTTGAAGGCTCATGGGTGCAAGGTCAAACCAAAGTGTGGGTTTATTACTATACATGCCAGACACTACAGTGGGACTGCTGGTCAAAGTCCTGAAGAGTTATTAATTCCTCCAGCAGACAGCTTCAAAACTAAAAAGTGTGCAAAGAGTTGGCATTTGACTGAATGCTCTCACATTATAATTTCCAGGGGAGCTTTGTAGGAAAATAAACAGTTCACAAGTCAAATGAAGAAACCTTGAGGTGAACAAGCATAGTTTAACACAGGCAGAGCCCAAGCATATTTGGAATCCAATATGTGAGGTGCTGTAAAAAACAAACTCAACACTCTCCTATCCACAAGATGCATAATAGGAAATATTCCTGTTTATTCAGAGGAAGCTTCCTACAAATGTAAATATGCATAGTGTGAGGCCACAACATAGTGATTATAATGTAGCAACAACAGATTTAAGCACTGATGTGTTCGTTTTCATCCTAAAATATTATTACACCTAAAATTTCAATGAGAAGGCCTTAACTGCACCACCTGGTACACTTATATGCCACACTGCCTGCGATCACTGGGACTGAGATAGTTCCCCATCAAATGTTCTGCCTTCCATGAACATCTTCCTTTGAAACAGGCAAGGCTCTGGGAAGCAAACACACCGACTGTGGCTGTCAGGCTGTGTGCTCCTGTGCTCGCTCTCCTTACCTCCCCATTCCTTAGGCAGCTCTATGAGTTGGGAATAGCCTGACTTCCTAAAGTTTCCCTTTTATTGTCTCTGGAAAACAGATGTCAAAAATATGGTTTACTCTTTCAAAAACTGGAGCAGTTTTCTTCATCCAATCTGTTGGGATTTGTGTCTGTCTGCAGGCTCTGAGTGAATTAGGGGTATTAGGAATAGGCTGCATGAAGCTAAGATCTGCTACCTTAGATACATTTTAATTAAAGCAAGGCTTCATATGGGAAGGTGGACAGACTGCTAAAGTTTTATCTGCTCTGTTGTTCTTTTCAATAGGCATTCTTTCAGTTTTCTGTGATTTTCTGCTCTGGGATCTGTGTTGAAGGTTGGAAAGGTGCACTGGCCTGTGAGAGGGAGCTTGGGATTTTGGGTCTGCACAGGTAACAGCACTATTTAGCACTGTTTTTTCAGCATTGAGTTTGGTTAGCATGGGTACACTGAACAGCTGGAGAAACAAATGGTGTGGCAATGTAGTACTATTTAGTGTACTATTAGTTTGTAGTACTACAATGTGTACTATTTAGCCATGGACCAGTGAAGTCTGCTGCTGTCCATAGAGCCATACTGATAAATGTACGTATTAGCAGGCCTGATGCATACTTAGATTTCATCCATTAGAATTATCTATTTTGGAATAAGATCGCAAATTAATAATCAAATTATGTTCTCTGTCCAACAGACATGCCTGCTCCTGTACTGCATAGATTTGACAAAAAGAACTACAGAATAAGTAAGACCCAAAGAAAGTCAATGTGAAATAAAATTTAATTCATTTTGGCTATGCTAATTAAGGGAGCTTACACATTTCACCATGATTAAGTGAGGTGCAGTGATAGAGCTCAGTAGATATGGGAGTTCATTTAGTTGTCTGTAATTCTCCTTTTTTTTTTTTACAAATGCTTCTTGATTTAAATGGAAATCTCTAATTGCAAAATGATCTCTGATGTAGTATGTCACAAGAAATACACATATTCTGATACAAAAAGAAAACATTGTCTGTTTGTATTATTTTCACTATTCTCTAAAGCTTCCTAAACTCTTCCACTTTCCTTCTTCAGCGTAAAGTTTATTGTATATTTGCCTGAAATAAACAAGCATTAAAAAGGCAAGGATGCCTATTATCAATGAATCAGTGGCATTTACAAATGGAATTTAAACAAATCTGGTGCAATAAGGGTGGATAGTTTGTTTGAAATTTGAGGCTTTTTCCTGATGCAACCAGGGAAGTTTTTGATGGAAAACAAATATAGAGGTGACATTTTGTGCTAGGAGAAATGAATATATTTCTCTCGACTTTAGAGAGATTCTCCTTATTGGAAAATCAAAGACAACATTAGGAGATTAAGCCTTTATATGACAGGCAGTTAATAGAAGAATGTTTGTGCAAGGAGTGTAAGGTTGTTTTGGGGTAAAAAAAATAGAGAATATGAAGTAAAGGAAAGGAAGGGTGAAACAGGAAAACTCAGATAAAAAGAAGATGAAAATCCTCAGAAATTGAGTAGTTCAGTCTGAGGAATTCCATACACTGCCATTTTCATAAGGAAACTGGATTTGCATGCAGTACAACAACCAGTAGAAGCATGCTGTGCCTCACTTGGTCTGTCTCTTCAGTGCAACAGGAGAAATGCTTGCCTTCAATATTAATCTGGATTCACCGAAAACAAAACACATGGGGGAAATGTGTCTGTTGCTGTAATATTCTTTGGGAAAACAGGAAACAGTTGTAATGGAAAATGTACAATCCGAGTGATAAAGAGGGTCACTGGGGTTCAGTCCTGCAGCAAATATGACCTTCATTTATTTTTTAAGTATGAAGCAGTTATGGAAGGAGATATTGTTTCCACTGTGCCAAAGCTGATTGCTCTCGAACTAATGTGAAAACCCCCAAGTTGGGGAAACAAAAGAAAGGACATCACAGCCAAAGAACAGAATGTAGACTAACACAATACTTCCGGTACCATTTATTAAATGCTATTCATAGTTTTAGCCAAGAATATACATGTAATGTCTGATCATACATAGAAAAATCAGAGTGCACAAAGAAAATGGTTTCTGGTTCTATTTAGAACTTTATTAATAACTGACAGCTTTATCACAGTACACATTAATTACATGTAGAGCTATATTCGCATAGCACCATAGCTGCCATTTAAAGCAAGTAGTCAGATGTTTGGTAGATCTTGACATTTCGGTTAGATTTCAGAAAATGCTTTCAGAAAACTTAATTAGAGCATGAAATAAGACAATCTCTCTGCTGATTTTTTCTATGTAATTCTTTCAGCACAGGTGATGAGGAGATATCCAACAGTGAAGGAGGTATGTTCTTATTGCCTGGGGAGGCTCTCTCTTTTCTTCATTTGATAGTAAATTCACTGCAAAAGTATTCCTGAATATGCTATGTTCAGCATGTTCAACAGGTATAGAGAAATACTGGGGTTGTTTGGTTTTTGTTTGATTGGTTTTGTTTAGGGTTTTTTTGTTGTGTTTGTTTGTTTTCCTCTCAAATATCAAGTCCTCAAATAGCAAAATAAAGACCTGGTGTAATTCATCTTTCATAGTGATGCTATTTGTCATTACTGTAGAAACCTGTGGATTATTATTCTTCCAGATGTGTAGTATTTTAAATAATAGCTTTCTGTGGAGGCAGGTGTCATTACCTCAGGATGGACAGACAAACTAGTGCAGAGCTCCAAGTCTGCCTTGCTGGTCAGCTTCATGAGCAGCTGAAGCAGCATTAGACAGTCCTGGATGAAACTAATGGGCATCCCCTGGGTATTCTAGGAATCCAGTTAACAAGGCACGTGACTTTTTGTGCGACTAGTTGTACCTTGTATCAGGGTTCAGCAATGGCTTTTGCTGCTGGACGTTCAGAAAAGAAATCTTGTTAGCAGTGCACCAGTGACTGCTGTGATTTCCACCTGAAGAGGGCTTGGTATGAATGGAAACCACTATGAACCCTTCCCAAGCTCATCTTAGATGCTGTATGGAGCCACATCCTGCATTTGTTACAGTACTTTGCAGCAATCCTATGAAGTCTGCCCATGAGACATGTCTTGCCTCCTGAGTCATTGCCATCGCTTTCTGTCTGTGTGGCGGAGCTCCTACTCCTGCCTGAGTCAGTGTTCTGAAATGTTGCCTTTTCAGAAATTCCTGATGTAACTGTAAGAGTATCAAGAAAAGCAGCAACTGTTGCATATGTTGGTTATCTCAAATCAGTTGTTGAATATGCAATGTTGTTTCTGACATACTGTCTTGCATAATGCTTTCTCATTTTTCTTTCTGCTGAAAGTGAATTATCGTGTCTGTGTGCAATTGAAGCCACATTCACTATTGCACAGAGCACATGTCTCAAGAGACACTGAGCTGTTAGAGTATTAGGTTTCAGAGAAGGTTTAGGTATGTTTGGGGATCTATCATCTTCGTGCAGCTACTGTTCTCTGTAACAAATTCTTGTTAAGTACTAGCCCTTAGGTGTTTTCATTGCTGGAGATCCAATTTCCAGAAGGTTAGTTGTCCATTAAATGCTAGTTGCACAGTTTGTTGGTCTCATATCTCTTGTTCAATTTCCGTTGACAAAACTGACTTCAGCTGAATTGCTCCAGGTATAAATCAGTGATAGAAGGCAGAATTTGTGCCTTTCCTTTTCAAAATTATGTGCTTTTAGTGTCTGGAAACCTATAATCTTCCCTCTTTGTGACTTATTTGATGCTTACCAGAATCCCCTGAAAACTATGACAGAAATGAAACAGTCCACTTCACTTTTACAGTGATGTAGTCCCACTCCTTACATACTTGCACTGATGTCCAGCCTGCTATTTCAACATTTTGCTCTTTAAATGCTTCTTCTGGAAGTTAAATACTCGTATGACCGATGCTTTAAAAATACATGTAGGGATAGGAGCTCTTCACAAAGGCTGCATACTTTTGCTCCTGTTTGTCTCCTGCCTTTCATCTTTGCTTTCAAAGCAATGTGCTTTCCTCTCCAACTGTTACACAATACTCATCCCACTCTTTCACCTAATTTTCAACACCTGCTCCTGAGCTTGGAATGTTCATTTGGACCAAAATGGTCTACCAGTTTTGCCCTTAAGATCATCAGTATTCAGTATCTATTCAGTACCATATTTCCACTGCTGACCAATAGATCAAAACTTTTTTTTTTTTTTCAACTTGTTTATTACATATAAACTTAAAAATCTAACTACCACATGTCAACTTCCTTTTGAGTCAGCTGGTAGAAATTGATCTAATAGGTTGGAACTGGATAAGTGTGAAGCCTTGTTGTCTGGGCACATGCATTTGCACTAATCCAAATGGAAAGCAATTGATACAGAGCTTCTGAAAATGAAATGTGGTTCAGATCCTGAGTGCTCTGGGTATATTCCATGTCAAGATGTGGAATATTCCATGCTCCATACCCTGGGGCTGTCTGGCCCTGTAAACAATCAACAGTTTTCTGCCTGACTTTATGCCAAAACTAGGTTAACTGCAAGGAGAAACAAGATCAGCCTGAGTTAATCCCCAGTCCTGAAATGGTAGCTCTTACTTTCTTAAAACAGAAATTGTCTGTGAGTAAGAAGACATAATCTCTGCATTAAAGATGGTATTTTTGTTGAATATAAACAACTATAAGCTTTGTGAATGCATGGCAAAGTGCCAGAGTGACACAAGCCTGTTCCTGCTCTAGGAATCTCTAGAGTGGGCATAACCCAGTGGAGTAAAGAGTTTTACTCTTGTCACGTGCACTAGAGTCATCTAACATTGTTCCATGAGTGCTCGTTTACTAACTATCCTAGCTATGAGTAGAAATACCCTTCCCTTTCTCACCAAGTAAACAAGTATGCAAACAGGCCTACAAATAAACTAAGAAAACAAAAATAAAAACCCTGATGAAACCCCTGCAATGATGTAACATGGTCAATTACTGAAATCATGAGGATTTCTGTGTTTGCCTAATTCTAACACAATTGTCACAGATTTTTAGGGCAGGAAAATTTCCTTGATCTGGGTTCAGATCAGGGTGTGTGTTCCCCCACTCTATGAATTTTCCCATTTCACAGAAAACTATTGGAGAAGATCAGATAATTTAATTCCCTTTTCCACTAAATGTTCTGGGGTGCAAAAATATAACCTGTAGCTACTTTTCTCTATTTTTTTTTTTTTAATTCAGTCATTTAAGCAGCAATTCTTTAGTTCAAGCAAAGCTTTCCTGCTTTCCATAGTTGTATAATTAATCTGTAAGAACACTGACATTTCAAAGAATGCACTGTTAATAGCCTTTTCTAATATCTGCATATTTCTCTTTAGATTTCTGTCCTGATATTTACACTTAATGAATGAACATGAACCCAGACTCTTGAGATCTGATCAGGTTTCTTCTGATTGACTAAGCCACAAAGGACAAACTTTAAGGTGTTGTTTCCTTTATTAAAATCTAATCTGCTCCAAACTTCAGATGTGAAAAGTTTGCTAGTTCCCTAACAAGTTGTGAACAATCGAGGATATGGGTCTCTTGGCTGCAATAGCAGTCAGGAAAATTTTTCATTCTAGTGTTGTCTGCCATGTCTCAAACTGGTGCAAATTTTTTTACAGCACATAACATTGCAGTTTTTCTAGGACCATGGGTGAAATGAACAAAACCTGCACATTTCTAGACCCACACAATGAATGAAATCACAGTTAGGCCATTGGTTGTATATCTCAAAACATGGGATTTTGATGATTTATTTGGTTTTTTGTTTATTTATTTAATATCTTGGTATGATAAAGGGAATGGTCTGCATGTCCCTGAAGAGCAGTTATTAAAGAACAGCATTTCATACATGAAGCCCACTGTTAAATTTAATAAGTTACCCTTTGTACCATGAATTTCAATCCTCACATACCTATTGGGAAAAAAGATACTGTGTAAATTAGGCCAAGGATCCCATGAGATATCACCAGATTACAAAAGCTTAGGCAACTATTATATAATGTAAGATATTTCACTGAGGTCTTCCTGGTTAAACTTGAGTTCAACGTGTGTACTTAAAGGTAAATTACCTCAGCATATATTGATCTGTTTATTTAGGCAGGTCTATTTCCCGGATAGATTCCTCCTATGGAACTCTGACATGGTTCTGTTCCACTTGGACTAAAAAGAGTAACATCCTGGATTTTGTTCCTGCTGCAAGTACAGGGGCAATTGACATTGGCTTCAGTTGTCTTTGGATCTAACCCAGGAGGAGCTGCAGGAAATCGCTGAAATACCAGGCTTTAAAATGATGAGTAATACTGGATGGTGACCACCCAATGATAAGGCAGAGGCTGTATTTGTTAGTGGAAGTATTTTCTTCGTGGCAGAAAAATTGTCTTGGGAGGACTTATCAAATCAGCACTCAGGAGGTTTCATTGCAGCTACAAGTACTATCTACTCCCATCTCGACTACCTGTGGGCTCTGCTCCATCCTGCTGCATTTGAAACAGGTTTCTGTGGCACGACACCAGCTCAGCTGTTGACATAAGCAGAAGAGAGCTGCTCAGCAGCAGCTGGGAAGGGCATTTCAGCAGCCCAGATCTAACCTGTTACCAGACACTGAGCCCATTGATCCAGAAAGTGTTGTCGTTTCAAGGTTAAGTGCACAATCTGGAGATGTTATGTGGGAGGGCCATTGCTGTGTTCATATAGCGTACCTAATACGTGTTCAGATTTACAGTTACACTAAATACATGCAACTTTTCCTCAGTAAAAAAATGCTGCATGCATTGAGTGTTGAAAATGTTATTTATGGCTAAGAAATAACCAATGAGT
Organism: Serilophus lunatus; assembly: GCA_013399895.1. NCBI lineage: Eukaryota > Metazoa > Chordata > Aves > Passeriformes > Eurylaimidae > Serilophus > Serilophus lunatus. Next base: position 346,870 of record VXBA01001038.1, on the reverse strand, counting down.
GTTTGAGAATAAGCCTCGGAGTGTGTGTATGTGTGCAGATACTGGTGCTAAATTATCAGTGGAAACAGTCCTTTAATAAATATATAGGGGCAGTTCACAGAGGTCACATATAATTTTGCACTCTGGTAGCTCCACAAAAGGCAATGGAATGGTCCATGTTCCTAATATAAAGTCACAATATTAAACTTAATCTACCCATAAAATTAGGATAAAATTATTAATTTGCTCTCTTTGATCTCTGTATGTGAAAATCTTCTATGGCTCCTGTAAAGATATATGCATGTACTCTTCCATGACAGAAGGACTAGAATCAAAAGTGGGAAGAAACTATTGTTAAACAAAAAACCTGCATGTTACACTTTTAAATACATCTTAATCTTTGACTCTGAGGCCAACTATCAAAAGTGGTTCAATTTTGGACCTGTGAGTCTTCTGCGAAGAAACTGTCACCATCTGCATAAGCAGCAGAAAGTCCGATAGAATATTTGTAGGAATTGGCTTTGGTTTTACTGTATAACAGTGACCAAATAATTTTCTTGACAGCATACAGCACATTTTATGTAGGCAGCAGGTGACATCACAAGATGTTTTCCTGGGATTTAGGTGAAGGTAATTGGTAGAATCAGTAATTAATTCTTAAAAACTTTCTATCAATGATCTTTTTTTTTTCTTTTTGGAGAAAAATAGGTCCAATTTTATGTCTGGATGTTTTCAAAATGTCTTTTTTTTGTCCCCCCTGTATCATCTTAGAATATACTTTAAGACTGACAGCACGGACTAATTATGAACATGAGATTAATTCAGTCAAAAAGGTTTATCATCTGGTCACTGTTAAATTCTGGTTGCACTGCAATGGAAATTCTTCAAGTATGTCATAATTTTGTTGTTCTTCATGACGGAATTAAGTAGCACAGTGTCCAGTGCAAAAGCTTAGCTTTACACCTGGGTAACCAAGCTAAGAATTCTGAATGAAAAACTCCTCTGCAGTGACATTAACATCTTTTACACATGCTGAGACAAAACTCTAATGGAATTATTGTTAAGCATGTCATAATATTTGCAGCACAGAAGTTAATTTTTGTAGTCTTTTAGAGAGGTTATAAGAAGTAAACTTGGAAGTTTCATTATGGATAACATTATTTTCTGTCTGAATCTATTGCAGTTAATAATTTCTCTCCCAACAATAGCCTGCAATTTTTTTATGGATGAAGAAATTTCTGTCTGAATGTGCTAACAGGCATAATTCTCTAATAGTATAATAGACCCATAATAGATTTAGTTAATCTTCTGTTGTTATGTTGTCTCTGAGTTATGCTTATTAATTATAATGAAACAGCACAGGATTATACGCCTAGCATTAAACTGCTGTTACTGAGCTCTGCCTTTATGTAGAAGCTGCCCCAGTGTCAGGTGAAGTCAGCTCAAAGCTCTCATTAATGTCACTGCACAAAATCTGTGCCAAACACACACTGTTGTTGTAGGGGCTTTGGAAGGTTTGTATACTGGTTCACACAGACAGAGGGCCACAATCCCTCAGATCCCTGCCCCAGAGAATATAAGAGAGTAAGTCTTATATACAAATGAAAAAATGTACAATGAAATGAGCAAAATGGGTAGAATCAGTAGAGAAGGATCAGTGTTTACAGGGCAATTAGATTTGTGGCCAAAAAATGCCAATATTTCATGCTGTTTAAAGACGTTTAAAGGATTACATTTGGCTTAAAAGGAACTACTGAAAATTACTAATTAATATAAAATATTAAATTTCTTAGCATTTGAAATTTAATTAAAAAAAAATCACTGTCGTAAATTTTAGGGGTGGGGGGTATGGGGTGGGAGGGGAGGTGTGGAGTGGGGATACAGTTTGTGGAAATCCTTCCAGTTCACTTTGTTCAAGATCAGTCTGAGCATCATCTCAGTCTCAAGTATCAGCATTGCAGTGTTTGAATACCATTTGCCTTTCTCTTTAAGATTCCCCAGACAAATTGCATATATAAATATCTATCAGCATTCTCTACAGGACTTTTAAAAAGTATTATGGAGATCAATTTAAAATAACATTTCCAATGAAATTTTAGGCTGCCTACAATTATTTTCAAAAAGTACTTTTCATATACAATTAGGTTATTAAATTATTATTCCATCATTGAATGGAATAGAACAAATTTGATATTATGTAAAAATACAGCACAATTTTGTACTCATTAAAGGATGGACTGTAAAAATAGGATCTTGACAGGACACATCACTTCTAATTTCTACAAAATGGTATATTTTGGTTCGTGTACTTACTAAGTTTTGAAAATCTTCATGCTGGCCTCGTCTCCAGACATGCCAGAATTAGGATCACTGAAACGAAAATGGGGAAATGTGTGTGGGAAGCAAGTGGGTGTAAAGAGGAGATACATTCTAACACCCCTCAGCATAAACATATCATTTGAAAGAATGAGATAGCTTGCTCTCTCTTATTAGTGTCTTCTTCCTTATTTTTTCCTGTCATCTCCCTCCATCTCTCTCACCCCCTTGTTGCCAGACAGCTACATCTTGCTCCTAAAGGAAAGCTTTTACATCTCCCATATGGCCTTTCCAACTAGAGTCACAGCAACCTTGTAGAAGTGGGCCTGATGCAAAGCTTGTGACATGTGCCAGAATAATATGCCAGAGTTTAACTCAACACTTTTGTTAAGTGATGCTTTGGGGTGATACTGCTTTGGAGTGGATGAGGCCAGGGGGTTCTTAGCAGCTGATAGAGGCTTCCCAGAGGCAGGATATGATGCTAATGGGATTCTGGGGTTAATTAACCCCACATAATGAGGTTAATTAACAGGCTAGCAGATAGAAATAGAACATGACAGGTTACTGATTGCTTACCACGTTCTTGTATTGTGTCAGAGACAACTCTCCGTATCAGGAGATGGGATTCCAGGCCAGTAACTCATTTAGGCTTCACTCTCATCGGCGGGAATTGTTTGATTAGTTTCAATGGTGAGAAATCATTTGGGTGACAGTGATTACAAAATGAGTTAGTGAGAAAAGAAGAAATGAGAACAGCAGAATAAATGTAAAGGTCTTTGCAAAGAAAATTTTAAAATAGAGTTAATAAGTTAGGCTTACAAGGTAATTTTAAGGATTGAAGTGTACAAAACGCTAAACTAAGCCAAACAAAAAAATCCCAGCAGTTATTCTGAGGGATTGGACTCGAAGATAAACAGTGACTACTCTGACGGAAGGGAAGGAGAAACAGAACAAGAGTAGAAATGGCTCCATCAGGAGTTTTGAAAAGACTGCACAATGAAGAAAAAAAATAAACAAGGTGAAAATGAACCAAGCATAAATAAGAGAGAGAGTTTAAGAGGATTGGCATGGACATGCTGAAAGAAAGCTAGAAAAGTTGAGGTCCAAAATTAGTTCCTAGAACATAAAAACTGTGTAGAGGGCTGGCATACCTATGGAGATCTCAGTGCAGGAATAGCAGCGAGCACAGAGCAGGGAACAACTGAGATGAAGAACCTGTAGAGTTGATGTGTCAGGGTATGAGGATTTCCATCAGACTCTGAGGAAAAAACTCATCAAAGAAAACCTCAAAGACGTGTGGTGGTTTGAACCACTTTATTCACTAGAGTGGCACACACAATGACGGAAGACTGAATGGGCCCAACAGCAGGTAACAGTATATTGTCTAGGGGCTCTACCAGGAAAAACCTTACGGGACTCCCCAGACGAAATACACAAATAAAAAAACCCAACAGTTGTCACGCAAACAAAACAAAACAAAAAACCCAAACTGCTCCTCAAGCCAGCAGGCTGGCTGAAAAGCAGGGGAAGGAATAGAAGCCACCTCTAAGATGGTACACTCCCGTCCCTTGGAGCCTCCTGCAAGACAAACATGGTGAAAACACCCCCTCCAGGGACACCCACGGAAAAGCTATCACTTGCTGTTTGGTTGGCTTGGTTCCAATGGCCCCGTGCTGCTTCCTGTGCCAATGGGGGTGGGTGGAAGCAGGCCGCGCAGTCTGGGACCCAGGAGGAGAAGGGCCGTACTGCTTCCAGCTTGAGCAAAAGCTGAAGAGGGCGAGGACTTCCGTGTTCAGGCCTTTTATGCCCTCGAAGTCTCGCAGCAATCTGAAGTCTTCTTCCCGGCCAAGCTGTCTTCTGGTTGGCTGGCAGAGCTGGTCTCCACCTTCTTTCGTGATCTTCACTCCAGGCAAAATGGCGGTTCCCGCCGAAACACCATGTGTTCAGGGCCTGGAGGCTGGCAGCCACTGCCAGCCGCTGGCCGCAGGGGCACTCTCAGGGCCCCCAGCCTCACCCGCGGGCCACTCGTCACTTGCGGGAACACCCAAGAGGGATCTCCAGAGCGGCGGCGCTACCGCCAGCCATCTGGGGCGTCCACTACATGGCTGCCCACCCCAGCCACCCTGGGCAGGGCCACAGAACCCCTGTCAGGCCTTCGCCAGCTGCCCGCTGTGGCCAGGACCCACACGGACCCCGGCCGAGGCAACGCCGACAAGGAACGACTGGCGGGTCATCCATACCGCGGCACGCAACCGCCGTCAGCCGTCCCCACTGCCGCTGGAACCCATCACAGGTAATGAGGACCGGGGCTGCCCGGGAACCACCCAAAGCAGCACTCCATCACGGCAGCGCGGGGCCGACAGTGCCTGTCGCAGCCCAGCCATGCCACGGCTGTGCCGCCTGCACCACCCTGCCGGCCAGCTGCAAGTGCGCGGGGCCTGGCGCCATCAGCGCAGGCAGCAACCGCGAAAGGGCTCCGCGCCTGCCACGGCAGAACACACAGCACCCCCCGCCTGGTGCTGCAGGCGCCCACACCGCCTCCGTTCGATGTGCGCTCTGTCACTGCCGTGAGATGGGAGCCGCCGTTGCTGCCACCCCACTGCGCGACCCTGGCGCCGGGAGGACAGGGACAACCCCCGGGAGGAGAGCCCTGTCGCTGTGGGAACGATGGCTCCGCTCCCGCGGGTCCTCCACCACCATCCCCCCGTGCAAAACCATGCGGTGGGTGAACGGGGGAAGAGCCCCACCTCTCTGTGGACGCTGCACTGCAATCTTGATCCTTTCCTTCATATTGCTTAAAAAACCACGTTTTATGAATGGGCAACAGATAAACAATCCCAAATACTCTTCCAAACCCCCTTCAAACACCCTCCCCCTGAAACCACCCAAAAACCCCAAACCCCTGAAAACCCAACACCCTCCAAACCCTAACGGACCTCTTTGAAAATGAGTAGATAATGTATGTTTTCTGCTTGACTATTTTTCATTACTATGAGACCTCTGTCTCTTTCTTGCCCCATCATATACTCAAACACCCCAAGCATTTGCTCTTCCTAGCCTGGAGATTTAGTTTGGCTGACTGGTTATTACTAAGCAGTATTGGTGTAGCAGCCAAGTTCTCCCTGCCTTTGTCCCTGTCCTCCAGCTAAACACCATTTTTCAGAACAGTGGCATGTTTGAGAGTTCTCCTTTTCTTTCAAACACAATCTGAATTGTTTACCAGGCTTGGAGGTTGGGTGTCTGCCAGCTGATTTGCACACGCATTATCTCTTTAGGAAGCCAGGATAAAAGAGTTGGGAAAATTATAAATCTTAGTTGTAAAAAAATACAAGAACAAATAATTCAGTAAATTTCTTTGCACCAGAGGAATAACATATTGAAAAGCCTGCAGTAGGTTTTTTTTCATCAAAACAATATCTACATCAGCTGTGAAGAGTTTTTCAGATATAATCAATAGAACTGTGGGAAAATCTTCAATAACCCCTATTTATGACTTCTGACAGCCTGGAGACTTGTCCAGCAACACGTGGTTTAAGAAAAAATGCAAATATAGAAAATAACTGTCCCTCTGAACAGGCTGCAGCACTTCCAATGAGACCAAGATGATTTCTAAAATGTGTAGGCAAACTGTAATTCCTGGTTTGTGCCAAAGGCACAGCTTTTATACAGTGCTAGATAAGTTATTAGGAAACCTGCATGGCTGCAAATTGAAGCCCGCACACATCTTCTAGGAGAGGTTTCAGCTCAGAGTTCAAGTTCTGTAAGGAGACAGTCACCACTTCCCTGCTGTTGTAATAGCCACGTCTACTCTGAAACACACTCAGAGCTGCTAATGATGCCTGGGCCCAACAATAGCAGGCTTTTTTGTTTACCAGCAATACCAGTTGATTTCCCAATAAGATGCAGGAGTTGCCAAAGTTGAAAAAAAAAAGACAATTTTTACCTTAAAGTGGGCAACTTGAGAAACTGGAGTCATTTTAGGAGCACACTATGACACAGCTGGAAATGCATCAGAGGTATTGGTGCTTGACTTTGTTGAAAATGAGGAGAGCTAGCAACGGCCAAACTGAAAGTTAGCACTGCCTTAATGAAACTCGAGCACAAGCAGCACCAGCAAACCTTCAGGGGGGACTGAACAGTTGCTGCAGAAGTGGAAAATGCAGCGGTAGGGTGTGCAGTCTGAGTAAAGAGACTCTGGGGTAGTGGTGCATTTGGCTGTTCTAAGCATTAATTTTTAATATATATGACTTCAAAGATTCATTCATGTCAACTCATATGTGTATCTTTGTCTTTTCCATCCAGCTCTGTCATTCCATGTTTGAGTAAATAATATATGCAGTGGTGTTCCTGTGACAACCTTGGCAAGTCAATGGCAGCAAAGTTCTGGGGCTGGTTTGGTATTATTCTGTGAAGTTTTTTGGTTGTACATGGCAGAAAATCACACTTTAATAGTCGCAAAGAAGCTGAGCTGGCATGTTAGAAATATTATTGAGTCTATTGGAAGTGTACTGTAGAACATTAACACACTTTTCCTATGTAGAAGGTGTCTGGTGCCACTTAAGTCAGCAATAACAAAAAGAGATTGAATGACAGCTCTAGAAACTGTGATTTCTTTGTATCCAGCAAAAGCAATTCCTAAGCAGTAGCTGTGAGTCCCTTTTCACTCTCTGTAAAATGGAAAGACCCTTGTTCTAACCTTTCCTCATTTACTACTGTGACAGGTGACACTCCAGATAATCCTCCTATCCCATCATTCCATGCACCAGAATCACCAGAACAAACATGTTTACAGGAGGATGATCATCACCTGTGCAGATATACTGAGCTATTCTTTGCTTTTACATTGTAATTATGAATAATTAAAACAACACATCATCCTTAAAGTATGTAACAAGTACATTTTAGAATCCTTTAGCCCTTTAAAAATAATTGGATATCTTTTCTTCTTTTTTCTTTAATTTGCAGCATTCGGTAATTCACACTGGGTGATCTAGTCATTAGTGCAAATTATGTTTAAGATGTAAAACTTAAATATATTCTATTATACAAAACCTTCCAAGGATGGTAAGAAAATGATTGTGCTGACACTTACTTGATTTGTATGGTAGTATATTACAGAAAACCTGGTAGAATTTAAGTTGGTGATCTGGTTTTATGGTGTATCCCAGGTTATGTTATGCTGAAAGAAATAAAATTTTATTATAACTGAAACAGTAAATCAGGTACTTTTAAAAAATATTGTCTAAAAAGAGATTTACTTTTTTTTTTTTCCCTCCAATATGTTGTTGCGAAGGATAAACCAACTCTTACTGATTTTTTCAGAGTGGAAGAATAAATATACAGACAGACTTACAATACAACTGTTAAAAACCATAGAGCTATTGTCTTGAAGAGCTCCGCAACTGCTACAGTAAAATAGATTCTTGCAGCCTTGATGCCAATATAAGTTCTTTTGGCATACAAATAAACAGGTTTTCAGCAACAGAGTATATGTAATGGAAGTGTTATCAGATCAGAAAAGCAGAGTTCACATTAACTCATTCTGAAAATGTAAGTTGAATTTTTTCAAATGGATATATAATCAGAAGAAAAAATGCTTCTTCTGCTTTAAAAGCAAGGACTGCTAATGGAGGGAAAGGAAACTGAAATTACAAAATAAATTGAAGGAAAATAAAATATCAGAGAGTGTTCTTGTAGATACAGGGCTGAGGTAAGGACAAAAATACATCCACAGATCTTTATTTTTGTTTGTGAACAATTTAATACAGGATCTCAAACAAGATTAGTTCTAGTGATAATAAAGTGTAAATTCATAATATACTTCTCCCTCAAAGGAGCAATCAGAAAAAGACAAATTAAAAAACCAGCAGTGCTACTTCCAAATTTTTTGTTTGTTAGTTTGGTAGCTCTGGGTCTGAGTCACAGTGCAGGAAGGGAGGCTACAAATTAAACCTGCAGGGTTTAGGATGCAAATCTCTATTCAGAGTTCTGAAGAGTAAAAGGGTAATTTTCCAGAGTAATGAAACTGACACAGCAGTGCCAATTCCTTCTCTCTTTCTGTGTCCTCCTGTTATTTATCAAAGAAATTAACAGCTGTATTTACAGCCTCTGAAGTACTGAGCTAAGGAGGAGTCCTTGGAGGTTGCAGAGAGACTCCTGAAGGACAGTGCCTCACACACCACTCAACTTTTAATTTAAAGGAAATAAGACATGAAATGAGAGCAGATTATGGGCATAACATCAGCATGGCAGCATCTGCAACAGTATCTGCCAGTGTTATTGTCATGTGAGACCCAGCAGGTCCAAACAGCTCTGTCACGGTGGGTGAATGCACCAGTTTCCACATGCTGCTGCAAGCTTCCCAAACTGTTATGTTTCTCTATTCTTTATGCTTTAATACCAAAGTTTTTTTCATAGCCTTCTACAGGTGTGGTATGGAAAATCTAGCACTGTCAGTTAAGCAAGACACAGTCTTAGGTTAGGACACAGTCTTAGGCTGTGAGGACACAGTCTTAGGCTGCATCAGGGGAAGTTTATGTTGGATATTAGGAGAAACTTTTTCGCAGAGTGATTTCCCATTGGAATGGTCTTCTCAGGGAGGTGATGGATTGGTGTTGGATAGGTTGTTAAGGTAGGCAAAAGGTTGGACTTGATGATCTCTACAGTCTTTTCCAACCTTGTTAATTCTTTGTGTGTAATTCTGTGCATATTTCACACACACACACACATATATATATATATCTCCTGTGTTTAAGGTACAATAGTTCTCCTTTTGCTTGTCTTCCTCCTGTGTGGCAAGAACCATGTTGTGTGAACAAAATAATACAGATATGGGGGAGCAATCCCCAGTGGATAATTTATCATCAACAAGTCTCTTAGAATACTTGTAATAGAAGATCGTAGAGTTCAGGAGCTGATGAAAATCTGCTTTTTCTAGCCATGGTAAGTCTGACATAATTATGTCAGACAACCAGCTGCCATTTCATGAGCGTATGCTCAAGCCATTACAATGAATTATGGTAGAGCATATCCCCATTATGCTCAGTCTAACTTGTTGATTGAAAACAAAATAATAAAGTGTCTACTAAAACAGTGATGGAGGTCAGACTCTGACCCATATTTAATATTGTTAAATTACAAAATGACATCAGTAGAGTATGGATTGTCATCTGTGGGCATCTCATAAAAAAAAAAAACCCTGAAAATGGGGTTGTCTGGGCTGCTAGAAGTGTCTGTCAGAGTCAGTGAATCCTTGTCGACATGCAGAGCAATAACTAAGACAAAACAAAAATACCCAGAGTGATTTGAGGTCCCGGAAGCTGAAAGTGCTTCATGAAAATGAAGCTGTTCACATCGGTGATGGGAAGCTGTGGCTGCAAACAGCACAGGTGTCAAAACATGTAGCCTTGTATAACTCTATGTCACATCACTCAGGTGTGTACTGTACAGAACTAGGTGACCTTCTTCCAATCCCAGCATGCCAGGAGATACAAAAAAATTAGTCCACAGAGCAAAAAAAATCCAAGGTAATGCAATAAATGGGGTCTGGGATCAATAGAGAAAAAAGGGAGTCATGATTGTTTCTCAGCACTGGGAGTCAGTGACTCTCAAAGGGGTGACCATGCAGTTCCATATCTGCACTCCTCTGGAATTGGCTACATGTCATCTGGGAGAGCCATGCCCAGCTCCCATCAAGTATATCCTTCCTGTGCCATTGAAAGTTACCTTGACATTACTGGGTGATGCACTTCCTTATGTTCAGGGGAGTTCTTAATTTTAATGGCTATTCCCTTATAAAATGACATTTTATTACAAAAATGGCGTTTTATTCTCCTTCTGTGTAGACTGCTTTGTGTAATGGGGAATCAAATATTGAATTGAATCATAACATACTTTCTCTTGGATGCCTGATGTATTTAACCATAGCATTATTTCCTTCCCTTCTCCCCCATTCTCCCCTGAAAATGAAAAGACCTTCTCAGGTCTGTCATAGAAGTTAAATTGTCAACTTTTGAATTCTATCAGGTTATATTATTCTTTGGATTTATTTTTTCTCTATAGCTTCATACTTTGGAATAACATGATCTATAAAATTTAGGGGCAGAATTGAATTTTAGTAAGGATTGATCCTTAAGTAGATTTTTCACTCTTTTCTCAAAAGTAAAGACTTCAGGTCTTTCTTGCAGATTTTTGTTCTTTGTTTCTTTTTGGTTTTGTTTGTGGGCTTTTTTCATTTGTTTTGTTGGAGTTTTGTATGTATGTGTGTGTTTTCTTTTTGGTTTTTTTGGTGGGTTTTTTTGTGGTGTGGATTTTTTGTTTTGTTTTGTTTTTTTCAGAGTGTATGTTTATTTTCACTACCTGGAGACTCATAGAAACAAAGAAGAGAAGGGAGGAAAGAAAGGAAGTGGAAGAGAATGATCCAAAGTTCTATAAGCATATAGACCATGAGGTTAATGGAAGCACCAGCTTTCTGTCCATCTATGATAGATCACTAACGCTCTCTCGATGGTGCCATTTGAGAGTTGTTCCAGGGCATCAGCTTCCTTTAAGAAATACTCCACCTCATCACTGACCTTATTTTTTTGAACATAATGTTAGACCTAGAGGATAAAAGGTAATGGATGGGAACTAATTTAATCTGAGCAGTTGTGAGTGCTGAATGAAGCTGTTCTGACTGCATGTTGACTTTCCAGGTAGTGTCAAAGTACAAAGTTTTGTTCAGATTTTAAAACTGTCATCAGTTCGAATTGCTGTGACAACACATCGAGTCAAGTAAGGATGTTCCAAGCCTCTTCCTTAGCCATCCTGACAAAGCCGCTATTTAGCATCCCCAAATGCTGGTGTTCATTTCTTGGCCAAATCAGACTGAGTTTCAGATGTGACAGAAATGCCATACAGGAACTGAGCTTACTAATATTTTGTTATTGCAGTTGCTTGGGATTTTTTGTTGTTGTTGGTTTTTTGTGGTTTTTTTTCCCCTTCAAATTACAACTGCAGAGAAAATATCTTTAAAAATGTAGCTGGAGTCTACTCTCATGCTACACTAGTGTAGCTTCATTACTTTGATGTAGTTCCTCCTTACATCTGTGTTAGTATCAAAAAAATACAGTTTATTATTTTTGAAACATGGAATCACTTCTGAATAGGCCACATTTGCCTCTAGCATGTTCTCTCAACTCAAACTAAACATGTTTGGATATCTAAAAGAGTAATTAAGAAAGAGTTCCTTTGTTCCTCTGTTAATGCTGAAATATACTATAAAAGAGTAATTTCATTGTTCTTACAGTCCAACAGAATACACATAATACATGATCCCTCTAGAAAATTAAGCATCTTTTTAAAGTACCCACATACTAACCAGAGATCACTGAGTGGTTTAGTAGCTATTGTTGGAGAGTGTTGAGAGTTTCTTGCTTGAATAATCAACTTTCTGCTAATTAAGACTACTGCTCTCAGAAGGGAGAAGTAACATTAGAGAAAAATATCTTTTTTGCATTTTATATATAATTTTCTGATGTTCATAAATTATAGCTAACAGTTATATATAATAGTGATTAAAAATACTGGGCTATAAAGAAGTCAGATTCTCTTAAAAATATGATACTTTCTGGAGCAGAGATATATGCAAGCATATTGCACAGTATCTGAAAAATGTGAAAATTTGTGAAAATCTCAATTTCTTGAATAACATATTTTCATGTGTCTGTGATCTAAAGTGCAAAAGCCTTGAAAAACCTCATGTCATATATGTGTTCCCATATGTAATATAACTGGTTTCATCTACAAACTGATTGCACAGGGAATTAAATATGCTTGGGGCTCTTCTGAAATAGGCACCACATTGCCAAGATGGTGGTTCTGATCCAACAATGCAATTATATGTGCCCATACCTTCCAGCCCACAAGGGATCACAAGTGTAATGCATGTCAAATACTTCTCTGATCACTTGTTTTAGGGCCTATTCCAAAAATACTTTCCAGCACCTGCTAACTTGTGTCTCTCTCTTCAACTCAGTCCCTAGTTAATTAGTCTGAAAGTACTTTTGGCTGGTTGCTTATCTTTGAGATGTCTCAAGATATTGTCAGGGATAAAAGAGGTACGCGCTGACAGATTGTGTGGTCTTGTGAGCATTACTTTCTCCGAAAAGAGAGAGATCCTAAAGAGGACCCCAAAGAGCTCCTTAGTGCTCAAATGTATGCTAAAGTGTAGCAGACATTTGGGTGCACCACAGTGTTTCTCAATCTCCTCTTCTTCAAAGATATTAAAGTCTGCCATTACTCTCTACTCTCCAGACTTTCAATCTGCTTCTCACTTGTTTTCTGAGTTTCTCAGCCCTTATCAAGGAGCTAAGTTTACAAGGGAGCTTTTGTTTCCCAAGGTGCCTTTCATTTGTTGCTGGATTGCATCCCATCCTATAGCCACCTTTACTAGGAAGTGGCATTAGATGCCACTTTCTTTCTTACTACATGGTAACACAGATGTGGAAAATACTCTCACAGAGCATATGGGGGAGAGAGAAAACCATAGAGAGCTGTTTAGTCCTGAAGTGGAATCCTTCAGAGATAAAAGAAGAGGAAAAAAAAAAAAAAAAAAAGGTTAAGCTGAAGGAATTTAAGTAGTGTGGTTCAGGGGATGGGAGAAGGCTCTAGGGCACAGAGGGGAAAACTGTCAGGCTGGAAATAACAAGGTTACAAGGATAAGAAAAGATGAGATTGATGCTGCAGACAAGAAAGGTTTGGATATACATTTCACCTCTGAATGCTTGGACAAGCAGGAATTTCTAATAGCTTTTGGCTACTTCCATTAACAGGTTTTTCAATGCAGCACTCAGAAAACGAGTGGTTAAACCAGCAGTGCAATAAATATTTTTCCAGCTACATATAAGAATCCTCATCTTTCCAGGACAGAGAGCCTGTTGCACTGAGTGGAACTGTAGGATCTAAAAATAACAAATGCTTTGTTCCCCGTTGTGTTTTGAGAGATCAAACAAGGAAAAGCTCTTTTACTTTGCCTAAAAACAGGTAGCAGGTCTCACGGTTATCTAGGGAAAGGAGAAGGGAGAGAAAAGGAGATGACATTTGCATTTTAACACCAACAAGGGAAGCAGAAGTCGGCAGAGTTGAGTACTCTGAAGTATCGGGGCTGTTCCGGCAAAGTTGCTGTGGTTTTTTGTTTTTGTTTTGTTTTGTTTTTGTGTTTACTTGGAAGGGACAGCACTGACAGGGCAGGGGGAAGAGGAGTCCTTGAGACAGTACATGAAGAGGAACATAAGATATGCCCTAGGGCTTGCTCTACCTCCTCACCAACAAAAAATACGTGCCTGGCTCAGGTTCTCCAGACTTTGTGTCTGAATACTTTCAGCAAGTTGAAAGCAGCCTTGAGGCGTGTCAAGAGGGTAGGAGAGACTGTCACACAGAAATTAGCATTTGATTAGTCTGGATATGCAAGAACCCTGAAACTTGCTGACTGTGAACAGAGACATTAAAATGAATTAAGATTTCTCCCCTATTTAACTCTTCCTTTCCACTCTTTCATTGGGATTAAACCAGCATACTGTTCTTTGAAACATCACTAATCTGTCCCCCTCTGCCCCCTGCCCCCTTTTCTGGCTAGAATACAACCTCTAAAACTCTATGGTACAGCAAACCAGCTGCCAGCTACGTAGCAAATTTCTTTCACACAGACTTATGAGAAGTAGAAACACATTTTCAAAAAAGTGGGTAAAGGAAAAGCCAGAAGTAATGTAATGCACTGTATAAATTCCAGAGATTAAAAAGTTCTTCTAGAGTTAGAAAGCAGCAAAAAATATCAGTGATACAATTAGAAGAGTATTCATATTACTACTACTAATTAATGTGTGAAATATTCTGAAAAAAGCTTTTGAATTATGTATGATAACTCATTGCTTAACTGGAGACAAAAAACCCCTTGGCTTCTAATTCTGGCAAACCCTTAATTATGCAGGCTTTTGGTAAATTACTCCCTTTCAGTTTACCCTTTAGTGTCAATGGGGAGGAGCAGACAGGATTCAGATCAAGACCCAGCCCTTGGTAGGGATGCTGGAAACAGCTGAACTTGCGATCGTCTTCCAACCAAACCACGTGATGATTTGAGACAACACTCCAACACACACCTTTCTCCCAGACAGAAAAGTCACCTGAAAGTCATGCTTGTTCTTAGTGCTAAGAGAGAGAGAGTAGATCTCTGCATGTGGTACATACAGACACGGTGAGGGTGTGTATGTGCATGGGCAGCACATCTCCTGTGAGATATAAAGCAGTCTCAGGGAGACACTGAGGCTGGGACCATCAGGCTTTCAGCTCTAAGTCACTGTTTTCACTTGGAAGGGAAGCTCACAAATCCTTAGCAGATGGGAGCGGCTAAGAGCGCACTTAGGCAACGTTTTGTCCATTATGCCAGCCCTGTGTTTCCTTCCCCAGCAGAAAATGCCTACTGCAGAGCAGGACATTGCATGCTTGACTTTGCAGCAGATTTATTAAGTCCTCCAGGCCTGCATCTGCTTATTATCACATTTGTGCCACATGCTAGGCATGACTGGATCTAGAACTTCTTATAGTAATGCTCTGTAAAGGAGGAATCAGCCACTGGCTATTCCAGAGTGTGTTCATATGTTCTGTTATTTCCTATTAAAAAAATATACTTTGCTCATTTTATCTGGTGTTTTTAAGTAGTGAAGGGCCACAAAACTATGAAAGATACACATACACAGGCATTAATAAATAGTGCTTTTTTCTATTCCATAATGTTGTATTTAAAATCCAGAAACAGTTTTCCCAGTGCTTGGGTTTTCTTTTCAGCTTTATTTTTATTTACATCATTCCCTAACTTCAGTGCTTCTGGCCTCCTGTTAGAACAGAAGGTGTGTTCATCACACTGGCTTTGGTCACCATAGTTACCGGCTGCGGCTGCGGGGAGGAATGCTGTTCCTATCTCTGCAACTTTGGGGAAGTGAAATTAGACATATTATAACCTGAAAGAAATATATGAAAGGGAGACAATTGAGGTTATGTTGTGCTGGTTTTCAGTGGTGTGTCTTGAATTATAACCATCTTCTGGGTGATTCACGTAGCAGACCATTACTTGAAAACAAGGCATTAGTGATTAACATTCACGGAGAGTAACAAAAGGCAGAAGTGAGTGTGTGTGCTCGCTGGATCAAGATGAGCTCAACGTGCAGTCAGGCTCCCGAGCCCACACGACACAGCCCACGCAGAACAGGGATGATGTGCACAGTGCAATCCACTTAACTAGCCCATCTTAAAGGAAATTTTCTCATCCTGATTAACCCCATATACTGCTTCAGGGAATGGTTTAGATGCCATAGGAAGACACAGCATGAGCACAGGCAGGCAGAACAGTGATGGCATGGTGGGGTGAGGAGAGTGTGGTGCTGTGGGCTGTCCAGGGATGCTGTTAAATGAAGATTAACATCTAGTCTCCATGCTGACATGGGTGCTGCTGCTCTCTTGGCAAAAATGGAAATATTCACAACCCCTAATATTTGGGCAGTTCTTTTCACAGTGACTTCCACTTCTTCCTCTGGAGATGTGCGCTCTAAGCAAGGCGGGTGCCCAGTCTCACTTAGTGAACTAGCACAAAGCTTTCATGTGCAAGTCAAACACAGCATCAGATAGGCTCTTTCCACTACCTACTGCTTTAATAATCCCTCCTTGCTGCTCTGTGCTTTCTGGCCTAAATTCTGTGTGTTGCCTGCAGAGATAATCATTGCCTGAGTTGTTTTACGGAGAAGTAGGTGTCTGGTCAGAGGTTCCTGCAACCAGCCAGCAGCCAGGCTACCGTTCAGAGGAATGACTTTGCCTTTGTGAATGTGGTCAATGCCCACTGGGACCGGGCACTCTGCTTCATACTGAGGCCTTTCAACTATCCATGGGAAAGTCTCCTTTCTGATATCAGTGCTGAAGCTGGAGTATATCTGCAGCTCTTTCTCTTCCCTAGTGGCATTTTGATCAAACAATGCTGTCTTTGGGGTTTTTTTTTGGTTTTTTTTTTTTTTTTTGAAAGATGCTTTCATTTCCACTCCTCTTACTTTGTCACTGCTGTTTTAGTAGTCTTGTAACCAGCACGAGAGACATCTGAGCAGAGTCTGCTTCAGGCTGTTGAAAGGCAAGAAGAAACAAATTTGTTTTTTTATTAACTTGAACTTCATGTTTGAGTGGCACAAAAAAAAAATTTAAACAAAATTAAAACTTAGTCAGGATTGCCTATCTCCTGTACACTTGGGAATACAGTGATCATGTTTTAGCCGAGTGGCCAAAACTACTTTGTTTAGTTAAGTTGAACTGAAAGATACTCTTATACAGAATTTCCATGTCTTTTGGAAATAGCAGTTTAATTAATACGTTGAAGCTTATCTAGATAAAGGAATGCTTTACATAACACAATTACTGAAACTTGTACGAGATCACCATAATAAGCTGTTCCATGTTACTAGGCTCCCATCTTGGTATTCCCCAAATCATGAGTATGAGTATGGGTCTGGGTCTGGGTCTGGGTCTGCTTCACATCTACTGACACTGAACCTCCACAGAGCAGCCAATTGCTGTCAGCATCTTGGGCAGCAGTTTAAGAGCTTTTGCTGTACTTGTTGAATGTTCAGTGTGCATCACCAAAGCTTTTTGGAATTATTTTCAGTGGAATTACGCACAAAATAATGAGCTCTTCCTAAATTCACAGTTTGAAAGCGAAGGCAAATATTTCTGGATGAAGGAAGAATGATGAGACCTTCAGGAACAATGACATCAAGATTTATGGCTGAAAAAAAGAGAAGCTGCCTTTTCCAGATGATGCAAGACACTGAGTTTTGCTTTGATTGTCTTCATGAATGTGTTGAGAGGAGAACTAACCAAAATTTCTCTTCTCTCACTTATTTTTTCCACAACTAAAAAAACTTTCTGGGAAAACAAAAATATATTTAGCTATATAAAAATTTTCTACAATTTCTCAAAAGGTGATTTATTAGGAAATTCCTAAAGCTGAAACCACGTTTTGTCCCCTTTTCAGCTTCTTGCTTCTCCTTCATGACTTTTGACTTCAGTCAAGGTCAAATACACATGAATGAGAAAGAGTAAGTGAAATTTCAAACTTGAAAAGATGAAAGTATATAAAAAAAGCTAAGCACGAAAATTAATGCAACTTCACTATTCATTAAGACTTTTTATTGGACAGCAGTCTACAATTCTTTTTTGAGTCTCAAGGTAGTGCTGCACTAAGATGAGGATGATGAAAGAAGCGGTCCTTGTATTACTTCTGGGGGTGTAGGCAGCTGATCTGCTCACAGACATGCCAAGAGTGGACACAAGCAGAGAGAGAGATCAGGCCTTGGTATCAACCTAGTGTGAGACAGGGAAAAAGGTGTTTAAATGCACTCCTTGTTGAAGCTGCAGAGCTGTGCCTTCAACAGAAACTGCTAATGTTGTGGGTTTGGGGATGGCAGCGAAGATAATTCTCTGTACATATATCTTTCTACTATTTTTTTTTGGTTTTGGCATAAACAAGCAAACAATAACTTGTTTGTTTCCTGCTAAGCTATTGTAATTTGTCTCTAAGAATTGGAAAGTTACCAGAAACTTGTGTGCAAAACTGATTCTTGCTTCCCCTAAGACCTAAACAATTATAGGCTCACCATTTTATTGCAAATTGTTCTAGAATTATTCCTTTGCACAGTTCAAAGACAGCTCTGAAACGATTTAAACAGTCATAATATCCCCACTGCAGAAAATCACAGCAGTACAGCAACTCCATCTTTAGCCTGCAATGACTGGGAGTTCTGCTGCTCCTACAGTTCTGTCAAACATATTTGATCAATCTTCTTAACCTCATGATATCAACTTGACAGCATTTAATGTGGATATTTAATGTTGTCTAATGACTTTTCAGTAATATTTTCTCCCAAGTGTCTAGAGTAATGATCAAAATATACTCTTAGAAAGCATTTTGTTGGCAACAATAATTTTGTAGCTCGCCTGGAAGCCCTGATGGTCTTCTTTTAGGAGAAATACCTGTCTGTTCTCTATATACAGCATAGGATGAAACTGCAGGAAAACTCCAAACACTTCAGTTTCAGAAAACAAATTGCTAAATGAGAGATACCATTTTTTAAAAAAATATTTTGGCAAGACTTTTCATGCCTGTTTCTATCCCTAGTCCATAGGCCAAGTGTTACATTTCAGAATACTGCGAAGCTCAGTGTCTTCTATTGCTGCCTTTCTTCTCCTTGTCTTGTCCCTTCAGTTTTCCACTTTTCTAGTCCTTTACCACCAGAAGTTCATGCCTTTACCCACCGCAAAACAGTATTGACATTAAGAAAATAATAAAGCTATTCCTTTTGCCCTGAGAAGATGTTTACCAGGACAGTGTGTTCCGAGTCCTTTTGTGTTCTTGCTTTCTGCAGTGGCTTTTGTCTTGTCTATTTGGCTGCAAGCTTTTTAGAGCTCACACCAGCTCTTTATGTTGCACAGAGATTTTTGCATCACAGGGCCCTAGACGTGTTGTGTCCCTGGGCATGACTGTAATGAATATAATAAACAAAATAACTTACCCACTTTCTTCCACGTGGCTGAGCTTTCCTTTTCACTGTCATTTCTCCACTCATAATGCACGAAGATAGTTCGGAGTGAAGAATGTGTTCTTTACCACCTTTAAATTCTTCTCTGTGAAAGAAAAAAAAAGCCAGATGAGATATTCCAAAAGTACACAATAAATTACGTTGAGAAGAGGCTTCACTGGGAATGTTTCATATCAGTAGTAGTACAGCCCTCAATTCAAGGCTCTCCTTATCTTCTCAGCACAAGTGATTGGAAGAATAATTCTTTTTACAAGGTCTCCTTTACTAAAATATCTTCAAATTCTTACCCTTAATGTGACCTCATTACAGCTTTCTTGGTTAAACATGTACTCATTTGCTTCCTTACCATGGGAAACACTAGGAATACAACCCTACAGTAGCATAAAAACAAAGATTGTGTATTAGAAAAAGAGGCTTCTATACTACGGTACTGTATTTTTAGCCGAGGGTCTAAGTACATGCCATAAGAAAGCAGCAGTCTTTGAAATTTATTATAAGTGGGCCTGAAAAATATCCCAGAGGCACTTTTCATTTTTGGTTTGAATCTCTTCCTTCCCTGTCAGCTGTGTTGGCCGCAGTTATTTACACATCTTAAGGGAGAAACAGATGTCAGCAATAAAAGCAATATTAGAGCTGGTTCAGTTTTTAGCTATTAGCCAGGATCTGCAAGCAGATATCTTGATCATACTCTGCATTTGCCATGATAAATGTGAAAATATTTAACCAGGAAAGCCTTTAAGACAATGTAGTTTTTTCCAGAGCAATTTGCCGTAACTGGACCATAATCTTCTTCAAAACTATCTTGTTTTTCTTTTGGCAAAAGTCTGTCTTCACCTTTTGAACAAGAAATGGGACTGCCACATCCAGAGATCCTCCCGTGGAAATGCATCAGTGTGACTTCCAAGGTTGTTTCTCTCTTTTTAGAATTTTTATGATAAATGGACTTTTAGCAAGAATAGTTGGTTGTACATACTCCGAATAATTAATTCTCATACTGAGTACATACCAGCGCTGTATTGTATGGGTTAAACACCAGAGGAGATGGTGATCAGTACGTGGAAATATATTACTGGAAATAAATTCAACTTTGTTACTGTAAGTGTTTATTCTTCTTTTGGGGCTCAAGTGCTCTGTGAAATGAGGTCTCTGAGCCAGCCACAGTGGCCACCCAAGGTATTTACTCCTTCAGTTATGCAGTAACTCAGGAGAAGTATGAGGCAGCTCTCTGCTTCCTGCTGCCCTGAGATGGAGAGTGCACCAAGCTGAGCATCAGCTCTACTGGCTGCCAGGGAAGGAGCTGAGGGCAAAGCCCAGGACAAGCAGGAAGAGTAAGTCTGACTTTTCACTACTTGCCACTGTTTTTGATGTAAGAGGTGCTGCTACTGATCCCTGCAAGGCAGTAATCACATGCACTCCCAACATGAAGCGAGGTAATCAACTGACAAAGTGATATAATCTGAGAAACCATTAGCTTTCTAATGACTCTTAGAGGTCTCATTAAAATTGGTCACTTACTGATTGTTTGCTGGAAATTTGAGCAAAACCTTTTGGGCTTTTTCCATGGCTGAAAAGCTAGGACAATTTTCTGTATTCTACAAACAAAATTAAAAATGAAGAATAATGTTTTTTTCTTAAGAGGCTTTAAGAGCTCCATTTGCAACTTATACCTTTATTATTATCATAATAATCTCAGTACCAACATTAACTTTTCTCTCTCAGTTCCTCCTCTCCAAAACATCAAATTTTTGAGAGTAAGGTTTATTCCTTGTGCTTCTCTTGGCCTAGGAACTTGACAGTTCTCCAAGACTTTAGGTCATGTTTCTTGACTAAACTCTCCTGTGAATTACTTTTGCTACCTAATCATCACTAGTCAGTCTTGCTCCCTGATATAAACTCCCTCTAAACAACTCTGGATGGAAAATCATACAAGAAGTGAATAAGAGGGAGCTCATTCTCTCTAACAGGGTACTGTGCAGACTTCTCAAGAAAAGTGACAACCTTTAATGTAATACAGAGTTTGTGAGTTTTGTGTTTTCTTCAGAATTTAGATAGGCTCAACTCTCTCTGGTTTAGACCTAGGTTCTTCATGACTAACTTAGGATAAACATTTTTTTGTAAACATTATTTTGGCCTCTCTAGTCTCATGACTACGCCTTTTTAAGTGTTCAAAACATCATTTTCCAGAGAGACAGAGGAAGATCCATTACATTAAAAATTAGGGCAGCTCTGCCCAATCCCATACTGGAGCAGAATGATCCCACTGGGGAGAGAGTGATACCATAAAAGGAGTTAATTTTGAAATTTGGTGAGTAGATGAACAAGCTTATATATGTATTCCTGGGTAGCTGAATGACCTTTCAGTTTAATACTCCATTGCATTAGCTGCCAATGCACCAATAATCAATCTAAGATTATTATGAATTAGATGTTTTTGTAATATTCTTACAAATAATAAAGACGTTTCTCAATTTTTGCAATCATATCTTTTTTTTGTTTGATAATAGAGTGGAAAAATTTTGTGAGCCTGGAAAATATACTCTGATTTGCTAGAACAGTGGAGAATGTCCTTTTATACTGTGAAGCACTGTGCAATGGCATCCAGTAGACTTCTCCAGCTGTTAGATGAAATTTCAGTTTGCACTGGGTTATCTGTGTTGTCTGGCCCCAAGCAGTTCTGTGGTTTGTTTGTGATAGTGTCCATCAAACTAAATCCATACTCTCAGGCAGCAAATGAAGCTTGATTTGTGCCAAATACATTGTACATTTACAGGTAGTGAGTGGGCTGTCAATGCATGTTAATAATAGGGAATTGGTCGTTAGGGAGTAGGAATTTAATAATGCCTGGAAACTATCTGCTAGCAATGATGCTGGAAATAAATAACCACCTGAGCTCCTCTCCAGATGAGAACTGTCTGGCATGGTTTACCAGAACTTTGCTATTGGGGCTATAGAAATTGAAGTATCTCATATTTTGTGATATATACAACCTGTCTGTGCATCTTATATCTGGCAGGCCAGTGAACTAGAATTCCTTCAATGAATGTAATATTGAGAAATGGTGTGTGAATATCTGCCCTCATGAATAAATACCATGGAACATGTGACACAAACCCCACAAACGTGCATCATCCGTAGCCGGGGTCATGTACCATTCCCATGCAACTCTAATACTAAATAATAATAAACTGTGCTTTTTCTGCTCAGTCCAAATAACACCTGAGTTTGCTGAATTGTTCTTTGACAGACATTGCTACTACAGCCCATGCTGAGCGATATCTCTTTGCCCACATGCATTCGTTCCAGAAAGCTTATCCAAGGAGCAAAGCAATGTAGTAGATTTTGTTAATACAATCCAGACCTTTAGACCGTTTGGAAGCTTTATATTAAAGCAGTCTTTTTCTACCACAGTAATGAAATGTAGTCACAGGCTATTTTTATCTCTACATGTAGTGTCAAATTTAATAAAAATGCAATGATTTCAGACAGGCAGCTTCCCCAGAAATCTGATTCGATATTCAGATAATCATATCCTGTCGTGTTTCATTGTCAAGTCACAACTGAAATCCTTGGTCTCACTCCTAAACCACAAAAAGATATACACCGGATTTGAGATTCCTGATAGCCAGGGAAGCACAGGTGTTGCCCTTGTTATGACAGCCTAGCTGCTGCTATGCCCTCTTCAAAATAATTCCAAACAACTTTTGAGGATATTTCCTGATAAGAGCAACTAGAGGAAACATGAACCAGAGAGGGAGTTAGAGGGATCATATTTGAGAGTTTTGTTCCATATCTGGAATAAGGATTCTTTTAGCATTTTGGTTTTCTTTTCAAGGTGTTTTGGGTATTACATGAAAAAGAAATACAGGCTTTTAGTAATACACTGCAACTGAATAATGTTTTCTTATTCAGCATACTGCTTGAGCTCTCTTTATCACTTAAAATATGCTATATGTAAGGAAGGATAGCAAAGTGACTGGATATGTATTCATATTTTATGGTGCAACTTCAGTTACCAGGTTGAGAAAAAACTTGCAGAAATTGCTGTGATATAAAGGTGGCTCTTGAGTCTGAGCTCCTTAATCAAATCTGGAGACTTGATCAATGGAGGAGTTTAATGAAAGTACAGGCTAAGCTTCTTATGCTGAAATCCAGTCTTTTTAGCAAAAATTTGAAACCCTACAGTAATTTCTACTACTGGAGTTTGAGTAAGGACTATTCTTTCAAATGCATTAGTTTAGTAGCCTACTAACAGTTTCTAAAGTACTTTATCTGAATTCCATTGCTTTTTCTCCAAAGAAAAGTTCTTGTTTTAGTTTTTCTTTTTTTTTTTTTCTGCTACATTTTGTGAAATTCTGTTTGTCCAGTTTTCATTGATCCAAACCATAAAAGTCTCCTTTTTATTTCTTTTAAGAAGTGTTTTCCATTCTTGTAAAAAATCTTCTGGAGCTATGTATGCACTCGGATAACTCAGAAATAGATTCTCTTAGAACTTCTGTCTTGCCATGAGCTTGCTCCCCAGTAGAGGAAAAGTGGCTTTGACTCAGTTGAAAAAATGTCTCTCAGATGTTGCAAAGTCAGTGTTTGAGAAGCTCATACTGTGCATGTTCAACAGATAACTTGCCACAAAATTAGCAACAGGCTCTTGCAAAGTCCCTGATGTAGAGGGACAACACAGCCCACAGGTGTGAGATAAACTATTCTTAGGGGCTTGCCTCTGAAGTACACAAAATCAATTCTAAAACATAATTTAAGCTTTTGGCCCAAATACAGCACAATAATGCTGGAATACTGGAGTTTTTCTGGTTTTTGCCTTTGGACGTAAATTGTGAATCTTAGGTTCTTAGCTCTTCCCTTAGTACCTCTAAACCCACTACTAAAGACAGGAAAAGAGATGGGAGGGGTCTTTTCTTTTTTTTGCAACTTCTTTTTTTTATGTTGTGTCACTGTTCCTTCCTTATCCTAAGAAGTTGAAATAACAGCACAATAAGACATTCATTCTACTGCAGAGTTTGTGGGACATTCAAAATACATGTAATAGAAAATGGAGAAAGAAGAGAAATAACCTCAACGCCCATTTAATTTTTTTCAGGATTCTTGTTTAAGGCTTTGGCTTTATTTTGCATTTTTGGAGTTGATATTTTTTCACACTCTTTCATGCATCACAACATCATTTTACCTTTTAAAACATTTTAAAAGTATTCAGAAATTTTTAGTAAATAGAACATAGTACATCCAAGGAACAACATGAGTGTGCATTAGAATTGAGAGTTTAATTTTCCTAGCTAATGTAAGATCTAAAACTTGATTGTTTATGTGCTGGGCAGGCTATGGCCTTGACTTTCCAAAGCAGTTTTGAGCACTTCTTTTCAGCAGCAGTTTTGAGGGCTGAGAGCATCTGTCAGTCAAGTGTACAAAGGCTGTGGCTTGTCCTGATTGCTTCTGAGTGCACCAGCTTTGGCTCCAGAAGTCAGCAACTTGCCCTTCGCACATGACCTTTTAGCAAAATGATATATTTATCTGGAAGCAAATCACAAGTCTTATTTTATTATGTATACTGTGGGGAGCTGAGGAGAGGAACTGCAGCTTTTTGATAGTGTCACAAATTCAGAAGAGAAACTGTGTGAACTCTTTCCTCTCCATCTCTAAAGATATAGAACTTGGGGAGATAGAGCTGTAAAAGCAGCCACAATGATCATGAAGCCAGAGTATCTGCCTCATACACGTGGTTCTGCTTGGAATTGTGTCTGTTCTGAGCGGTGAGTCCAGTCCTGGCAGCTCATTTTACTGAACTCTGCTACGTTTGCTTTCCACTCAAGGGCTGGCAGCCACTCAGAAACACTTCAAAGGAACATATTATTAATTCACTGCCAAGGTTGGTTGTTATTCCTCCGACATAAAAGTGGTTGTACTATGGATCTTGCTATTGTATTTTGATATGATTCCTGCAGAATTGTATGATTTGGCATTTCCAGTCAAGTCCTGATGGCACAATGTCACAGGACAGAGATGAGATGTTTTCAAAAGCAAAGCATGAGTTGTTAGATGATAATGCTCCCTTCGGCTTGATGATGCTGCGAAAAATTTGAGAGCAACCAGAGATTAATAATGAATATCTGTTGAGTCTCACCTTTTTTATGATGGTGCTTCCAAACACAAATGCAACCTGTTCGGCGGGCTCAACACAGCAAACATCTCAGTTCTTATCTCTAGATAGATTGTATTTTATACAAAAATATTTTCATTGATGCTCTTTATGTGTTTTCCATCACTAAAACTAAACACAGATTTGCATTTTATTTCCCAGAATGCAAAGGAAGATAACACGAATGAATGAATGAATGAATGAATGAATGAATGAATGAATGAATGAATGAATGAATATGGAAAATAAATGAGACTGGGTTTAATATGAAATTAATTTTTTTCAAGAAAGAGCTGATCCACAGGAATTGAAAGTATCAGGCTTTCCTGGGTGTGAAA
This sequence comes from Serilophus lunatus, assembly GCA_013399895.1. Classification (NCBI taxonomy): domain Eukaryota; kingdom Metazoa; phylum Chordata; class Aves; order Passeriformes; family Eurylaimidae; genus Serilophus; species Serilophus lunatus. Next base: position 321,488 of record VXBA01001038.1, on the reverse strand, counting down.
AATTCAGTTAAAGGAACACATGTCTCTGGTCATCAGTTAGAAGCCCTGCTCTACAATAGGCTAGGGAATATCAGGATCAAGGGAATATTAGAAACATGAGAAATTCTCAAGTTTTACATGAGACTCCAAAAAAAAAACCAGTGGCGAAAGAAAGCAAATAAAGCTAGGTAAAGCTAATTTGGAGATGACATTCAAACCAATCTGTCCAATAGTGATGAATTGAGGAATTTGATAGGTTGGACCCCAAAGATGTATTTGGAGCTAAGGCTACTAATATGGAAGTGATTTTATGACAAGTGAAGAACACGAAAACATGGAGCACGATACACGTGAGTTTATGCACAAGGATTTCTTCTCCATCCACTGAGTTCTCTGTGTTTCTTAGGGACCCTTTTAACAGAGGCCTATTCAAAAAGTTGCAATCAGAAAAAAACAAGAGGAAAGACAGAGCTTGGTTGATGAGAAGAAAATTCCATGTTTGTTATATTAATTTTGCCAAAAGAAATGAGAACACAAAAAAATTACAAAGTTTTATCTCTTTGAAGGAACAGCAAATATAAGTATCTTATTCTGACAGAATATCTGAAAAGTATTGAAGATTATGAAATAAATAACAAAAATCAAATTTCCCACAACTCAACTCGTTTTGTCTCATAGATATTCTTTGGCTGATCTGGATGGTGACTTCTTCATTAACACATCTAATAGCCAATAAAATAGAAAACTCTGGGAAAAAAAATAGCAAACAAAAAAACAAACAAAAAAACCAACTTTGAATTTCCTGTAGAGAACTTACATGACTTTGGAAATTAAACACGTACTAAGATGAAGTTTTTTTTCCCAATTATTTTATAGACAGATTTGAAAAAGTTTATGTTCTTGACATGAGATGGCTTATTATCAAATCACCAAGATGCTGAGGAAATTAGAAGTTTCTACAGTTGGTAAATGGAAGGCAAAAAAGGATGATTAGTACAAAGGCCTTTGCTTCTTTTCCAGCTTGTGTAGACACAGGAATTATTAACCTTATAGGAAAGTTATATGAAATTGTACCTTGAACCAAAAAATATATGGATTTATCTCAGAGACAGCATATGCTTTTCTTCTTTCTTACCTTCACATTAATTTTCTTTCTAAACTAGAACAAAGACGGGAATAGACTACTGCTGGTCCAATGCAGACCAATTTTCTTCTGATCTGGTTGCTTTGAACAACTTCGACTTATGAAGAAAAATATTGTTTTATAAATCAAACAATGTGGGGAATTAAAAAGTGTGCCCTAAAATTTGTATTAGTCAAAGTCAGGATGTGAGTAAGGAGAGTGAAGCATGGTTAGCTGAGTCTGAGAATCTAACTTATTTGGTGGGAGAGGTTGTGAATAGAAGTAACAACTAGATATTAAAGTATACATGCATGGGGTAGTCAACACTGTTCTCTGTATGAACTTGAAATTCTGGAAGAACCTCCCTCCTCTAATTAAAACTGATATACTGAACAAGTTTGCAATATTGATGTTTAAGTAAAATATCAATAATTCTGCTGCTAGGCCAACCTACTTTCTCTTCGTGAATCTAAGTTATGGAAAGCTGTCAAGAAATGGTCATAGTCTCCATAAATAGTTTGTTTAATTTTAGTCCTATAAATGAATTCATTAACTGTTACAGTACATTTCTATTGCTAGAGGTGAAGCATGTATTGATTAACCTACTAAAAATGTTATTCATTGCGCCATTTGAGAGGAAAATATAGATCCAGAATGTGTTAAACTATGGATCTGGGCTTGTGAAAAGGAAAGTCAAATATTTTCAAAACTTTTGACATCTATATCAGCACCAGTCATTTGAGAAGCTTTACAAGTAGTGCTAACTGAAGAGGAATAATGCCACTGAAAAATAATATATATTCTAAGCAGGCAAACCAGAGAAATAATTACTTGTACAGGACAAAACCCACAAGGACTGAATACTTTTTAAAGGATTGAATTAGTAATAAAATGATAGCAAAATGCAGAATGATTTTTAAAAATTCTTCTAGAAGCTAAAGCGATGTACACTTTCCAACGGAATTCTTATCATGACACCAGAAAACCAAGTAGGTGAGTAGACTTCCCATGGCAGAAGTAAAGTTGTTCTTCTCATGTAAGGGAGTTTTCTGACTCTTCTGAGGTCAAAATTAGGAGCCATGGTAATTTGTGTTTATTTGACCCAGAAATGACAAAAGTATGACTAGGTATTACAGACACTGTCAAGGGTCTTTTTGAATGAATGCCAAAAAAGGCATTGCAAATAGACTTTTAAAGGTGTAAAAATATGGTGTGGTAGAATTTATTTTCTGGTTTATATCGAAAATATATTTGTTTCTTTAGTTTACTATGTTATTTTATGATTTTTCTTTTGTTTGCATGATTAAATTTTTCTCTCTCTTTTCTCCCTGTATATTTTTACTTTTAATCTGGAGCTCTCATAGTGATTCTCTACTGATGAATCTTTAGATGAATTTATACTATGGTGAATGAACCATCCTGGCAACTAATTGAAGATTTTCTCCTTGAGGCAGAACTATATTAGGCTTGTAGAGCAGCTCCTTAAGTCTGTTCTTTCATGACATCTCTTGTAATTTAGTCCTTTCTATGTAGCAGAAGTTGTGCTTACAGCCAGATTCTATCACTTTGCTGCTACTCCAGGGTGAGATACCTTACACTTCACGTGCTGAAGATGGCACGTGGATCCTGGCTCCTAAATCTGGCTTTGCTGCTCCATGTTGCTGTGGATCTTTGAGCAGCAGCTTAATGTATGCTCCTCCTTTGCTGCTCTGGGCTTGGGACCCACAAGTTTCTGACTAGCACAGAGAAAAGAGGATGGTTGGCAGAGTTTGGTCTTTTTGGGAGACAGCAGCTCACCCCTCCTGCTCCTGTTCTCTAGCCATACTTAGCTTTTACTTTGGAAAAGAAATATGTAGTCCAATTCACTTCCTGGATAGCTTAAGAAATTCTGTGAAAATAAGCATGTAGAGTTACAGAGTTGGCGTATTTCATCTGAGTAGACGTGCAGACCTGTACTGCCTGCTGAGGCTGGGACAGCGATGTTCTGACTGTTGGGACTTTATTGAATTTCCTGGGTGTACTGAAGTGCAGTCCACAGGAATGGGATTGAACCTGACGCTGTAGACTGCACCATGGTGGTGTGTGTGTGATCACATCCATATTTTACAAATGAGTCATCGCAGTAAACTCTGCCGTGTGCAGAGCAATCCTCCCTGTGCCAAAGCAGGCCACGAGTGGGTGGGGGCACTGAGGGCTGCTGGATGTGTTGCTCTCGAGTCCTTAATTTATCTGTGCAAGCAACACATTAATACCATCAGCTAGGGAAAAGCAAATGTTGCAGCAATGTTTTACGTGCTGTTAGAGGAGGTTTCCATAGGTGGCTTTTGCTTAGTCACCTGCAGGATGCTCATTTAAAAAAAGAACAAATGCAGAGTCTGATGATTACTGCAGGTAAAGACTGCTCAGAAGCTGTTAGGTATGAGTATCAAATACACTTCCTTAGCAGCCTCATGAAGCACAAGCATCTATCTTTTTACATTGATATACAAATCCTCTTTTTTTCCTCGTATAAAGAAAAATATTATTTAAACATGAGTGTGGAACCATTTCCCTCCTTGTGAACATCTGTGTCTGTATCTAGTGGTTTCCTTGAAGGAGAGGAGAACCAGGGTTTTGTTTTTACCTACTGTTCAGAAAATGCAGCCAGTATGTTCACCCTCTTTATTGCACTGTATACATTTACATTCCTTGCACATACAAGAGATGTGTCATTATGAAGTTCTTCAGCATTGACCATCATATGCGAAGATCTTAAGTGGCCAGTCTGTGAGTCAAAATGTATTAAAACACTGAAGGAAAAGTATCCCCTGTCTTTAGGGAAAACCTTCAAACAATAAGAAATCTCTCTAAGCTCAACAAACTCCCAAGAAACTGTTTGGCAGGGATGGAGCAGTGGGAGATTTGCCTGCTGTAGATTCAATATCCTGTCTGGGGGTGGAGCAGCAGCTGGTAACTGATTGCCCTGGGCTCCAGTCAGCCAGCAGCATCTGTAGAAAAATGGTTGATGACAAAGAGATGTCCCTGTGAGGAAGGGAGAATCACATATAACTCACAGGTAACAAAATCTCCCGTTTAGAATGAAGACTGTTTTATCTGCAGATTGATCTCTTACAGATGGGAAACCTTTCTGCTGCTAAGGGCCAAAGGTGTGCTTCATATTTATTTAACAGTACATAGAGCAATATTTACCTCAATATTACCCCAGAGTAGCACGAAGGACAATAAAGGCAGAGACAAGAAATGTGTGAAATGATGTCTCTACCTGCATGTAAATTGGCCTACAGATTTCCAAATCCTTTATCTGGCGGTAGGGCCTTATTTATTCCTTCAGTGAAGTCCACGACCAACAGGACCACTAGACAGTGGGAATGGCATGGGTGTGTGACAGAGACCATATTTGACTCCAGGAAAGAAGCCTTGGATGGATTTTTCAGTACCCGGAAAATAGGTAACTGATGCCTCACCACAGTTAACTTGGCAAAGCACGCCCAGTGCTGTCTGGCTTGTTTGAAAGTCCCAGCCTAAAATGAGCTCTCTCTCTCAGGTCAATACGTGTAGCATAGAGTGACTAAGCCTTTTATTCTTTCTGACCACAGAGATACTCCTTCTGGAAGGGCCTAGCTCTGTGTTTAGAAATTATTTAGCAAAGTGAGATGCTCTCTTCAGTCATATTTACTGAACAAATCCTGCCTCAAATCCTTAACAATATCAACTATAAAAATTCCTACTAAGTAGTGTGATTGTAGGCATAGTTGGCAGCAGTACCTTGTCCCGTTTAAGGCTTGATGAGGGAATAGTGGCTGGCTGTCCTGAGCACAGGTTTGGAGCAGAAGGCTATTTCCACACCTGCATTAGAGTAGCAAGGATGGGGCTGCTCAACTAACACAACTACTCTGCTTTCATGGAAGAGACGCAATTAATGCTTTTTAATGGAAATTAAATTCTATAGCAGCTGGTGATCCAAAATGTTGACCAAAAAAATGGATTTTAATGAACTGTGAAATCCTCTTAATTTAGTTAGTATACATAATTACATTTCTACCTCCTACTCAGCTCAATAATTGCACCAGTGCCCTGTCTTGAAAACCTATCTTTGTGCCTTAATGGAAAGGTTTAAATTATGCTTACTCACTATGCTAATAATAGTGATCAATAGCACTACTTCATCTCTGTTTATTTTTGAAGAACCATCTATCGTGTTGTGTTACTGTCACTGTAATTGGGATCTACACTTACAGTCAGTTCTTCGAGGTGTTGGAAAGATGGGGAGGATTGTTTCCGTTCTTACTGTTCAGGACAGTTAGAAGTTTGTTTTCTTCTCTTTTTCTTTTGTTTCCTCAGCGTTAGAGAAATCAGTGAGCAATTATCTGTTTTTCAGTAAACAGTTTCTTGGGAGCAGCTTAAGTTTACAAAACAGTAGCTTGAGGCCAGCCAGCTGGTGAGAGGGCAGCTCTTCTCATCCCACAGGGTGACACATGAAGACAATGTAAGGCCACTGACCTATACCAGCTGAGTGTTTGGCCTCATAAGTCTCTTGATGCATCTGTCTACCTGGAATCTCACTTCTGATGTCAGGCCTATGACCAACATCAACGCACAAGAACAGACGATAGTTGTGAGAAGGGCAAGGTCACAAAATCATCCCTCCTGTTCAAAAAAACCCCCATTCTACTCCTGACCTTGGGCATTATTTTTTTCCCAGACAGTTTCAAGATCAGTGATTAAAATATGGAATCTAAAAAGCACTTACAAACCTGCAGCCCTAATGTGCTCTGCAGGAAGTGTTTATAATTGTATGTCATCTTGAACCACTGTACATATGTTATTGTTCTTGTTGCCTTTACAAACCCTACCACCCATTCTGCTCAAGCAGCAGACACTCAGCGATGGTAAGCTCACAGACTGGAAGCAGACAGGCTGCAGTAACTTTGTCTATTTATTTAATATAAATTAAAGAGATTTTATTATTTTTAATATTTCTAGGCTTTGAAAAACTAGACTTACAGTAATTGAGCTACCAAAAAAAAAATTTAAAACCCAGGAGGGTTTTCTTGGTGTTATTTTTCATTGTTATACTTGTGTATTCTGCAATGTTGTTTGTTATCACTCTAAAGGGAGCCAGGAAAAATTCTGCTAATGATGAATCAGTATGTCATAAATCTTGTGAAATCCCCTTCACATTAATGATACTTTTGTCACTTGTGACTGAAGTTTTGTTTTGCTGCCCTTGTTTACCTGTTGTCCCTCTGTCATTCAGGGGGTCTTTCCAAGTAATTCCCTTTTGACTTCTTCACTCAGAGTTGTGCTGAGGTTTTTCCACCATGCATGGTGAGCCATGTAAAAGTGTCTGCCAAAAATTCTGTCAGCCTTCTTCTCAGAAATCTCTGTAGTCACCTGGGCAGACTGGACAACAGTTCATGTTCACAGTCACTGTCTATGACATGTATCAGTAACACAGAGAAATCTCATCAACTTAAAATATGTCTTTGTGGTATACTGTGAAATCCTCTGGGAAAATACTTGCTGCTATAGCAAAGCTGTTGAAATCTAGTGTTGGAGTCCCTGGAGAGCTTTCTTCACTAAAGTTTTCCTTTATCGGAACAAGTCCATTGGTTAATACAGGATAGTAGTGATGCTGTAGTTCCTTGTGTGACTATGAACTTCTATCAGCAGATACCCCAATATTTTTGAACCTTGAAGCTGTGGTGTCAAATTTAACTGTAAATGGAGGCCTTCCAGTTTCAAAAGGGAAAACCTTTCAAACAAGCTCTGGAACAGTTCAAGGTAGCTGCAGATAATGGCAAATCACTTCTCTGGGAGAAATAGTATTTCAAGGTTTGAGGAGCAGGCATGTTAACTTCAGTGGTTAGAGAAGAACATGAGTTTTCTGTATCCTTATTCAGCATGGCCAGGCAGTGTGCATGAGATGCTCACTTCTAACAAATGGTCATTCCTTAGCTTTGAAGTATGAACATCAGAAAGGCAGAACATCTCAGGGGCTCACCTGACTGGTGTGCAAATGCCTGGAACCAGGCTATGTGAAGGTTCCATGAATGCTCTGAAACAAAGAAGTTACAAAAGCGGTCCCAGCTATGCCACATCATCAGAATTATGCAAAATATCTAGTTTCAAGGGAAAAGAAAATATATATATTTTCCTCATTAGCAAGTGCAGCCCTGGTGATGCAAAAATGCTTGTATTGACTTATTTTATAGGTGGATTTAGATTGGCAGAATGTGTGCTTAAATGCTAAAAAAAGGATCAGGTTCCATCACAGCGTGCACAATTTTGCAAGTTTTATATTATTTCAGGCTGATGATCTCCTGATTATACTGTGTCCTTTTGCTGAAGAAGTTGTTGATCTTTGCAGAAAAAAAAAAAAGCTGAAATATAGAAACTGTAGTGCTGTTATTTTGTGGTGACAGGAAAGATGCACCAGCATGCAGGTTTATTCTTATGTGACACATAATTACTCAGAAACTATTTTTAAAACCAGGCTGAAAGAAATCACAAGGATGGCATAGATAAGCTGTCATTTGACAAACCTGCTTGGGTTGCATGTAGGGAAGGTTTTTGAGGGCTGTAGGGACCATGACAGCAGCTGCTGAGGGAGGAGGAGAGTGGGGAGCAGAGCATCCCCTGCCCAACCCGCTCAGATCACACTAGTGACTACATCACCCCACCTGAAATGACCACAGTTTCCCCACTGCAGCATGTAATAGGCTCCCAACCCCAGGGAAATCCTGGCTGAGGAAAAGCTTTCTGGATGCTCTGCAGACCCATCTCATTTTTTCTTACTGCAGTTTGCTGGCATTATAGGCTTTTATAAATCTCTGTAATGCCAGACATTCTTCTACTTGTAAACCTTCCATCACTAATGTTCTTAAACCATAGTGACTACAGCATCGTTATCCCCACTATATCTTAGGTGTTTGCAGTGCTTCGTGCCAACAGGAAGTTGAGACTAATGGCCTTGTAAAAACCAGGCATCCAAGTCATCCCTGTGTTTGTCTTTATTCTGGGTTTTCCAGGCATTTCCTATAGGTATCCTGTCCCTCTGCTGCACTTCCCTGTGCCAGTTCCCTTAGCTGGATGAGCCGGTGTCACTGCTTTGTTAGCTGCCTGTGTTTGTGAGGCATGAGGCCATGGATTCTGACACTGCTTTTGTGTGAATACGGTTGGGCAACATATGCATGACATTATCCCTACACTGAAGTCCCCTGGACCCAGACTCATTTGTTTATCCTCTACTATGCCCAGCTCTCAGGGAAGCAAAGCATGCTTTCTTTTATGCTTAACACTTTTCAGCTTTTCATCTGAATCAAGAATCCATTACATTGTGTTCCCCATTTCCTATACAAACCTTTGATGTGCAGCTCCAAGTATGCGGGATTCAAAGGCATTTGCTTTATTTCTTACGCTCTCAAGCATCCAGCAGTTCTTCCTTCAGTGAGAATTGATAATACCTGGGTGAGATTGCTTCTTTGTCCTGTATTCTCTGGGTATCTGACATGACAGTCAAATGTCCCTCCTGCCAACCCCTTTAGCATTCATCACAGTAAAGTATGTTCCCTCACCAAATGGCTGTTGCAGTGGAATATTCAGAAATACGTCTGCTCTGGGTGAGAGTAAAAATTTTCATCCCCAAGTGCCATGTACCACCTTGACAAGGATCTCCCCACGCTAGACCTCATTTTATTGAGGCTCTCAATGCTGGCAAGAGTATCAGAAGGGTTACCTTTTAAGCATATGGGCAAGTCTCCCATGTTCAATCAACCATGATAAACTATCATCTTGGACATCATCTGGCAGCAAACAAGCTGAACAAACACGTGTTTACATAAGGCGCAAAACCTCTGTGATGTAACTAAGAAACTGAATTATTACTTTTATCCCCAAAGGTTGACTGTTGTTTAAAATTCCATGTTATTGAGATTCATACACTTTGCAATACAATTTATTCACTTATTCTCCTTGTAAATTTTCAACTGCAAGTGTAAGAACATGATCGGGGGTACTATGGAAACAGACTGATTCAATTTGAAGACCCAGCAACTAATCCTTATAGAGCTGTGCTTCTACAATTATGTATTTATAGTTTTTGAAAACCACAAGTAAACTTTGGGAAAAATATTCAGTTAATATAAGTTATTCTAATTTAACTAGAAACTGATGATAAGAGCTAACTAACTGTAATAGGTTTGAATATTCTTTTTTCTCCAGGGAGGGGAGATGTTTGGATTGTTTGCCTGTTAAAGCACTAAAACCATTTTCTTTTGTGTTTTCCCTAAAATTCCCGGGAGCAGAGAACAGAGCAGGGTCAGCCGATCCCGGCTCCGGGGACCTCAGGCTCGGCGAGGCTGGGGAGAGGTGCGGCGGGACTCATTTGGGGCCAGGCTCCTTCCTGCGGTTTCCTGCGGTGCTGGACCCCTCTCACCGGGGCGAGCTCCTGACCCCATGCACCCACTGCTCCTGCCGAGCTAGGCAGCCGTTGGGGCGGGGAGTCCTAGCCCCTGCGCGCCCACCGCTTTTCCTTTCCCTGCACCGTCGTCGGTGTGGGAACCAGGGGCGTGGAGGGCACAGAGTTGTTCCCTTTCCCCACATACCAAAATCCCAGCGTCTGCAGGGTTTCTCCCACTCATCCTCTTGGCAGCTTCACTCCAACTTGCCTGGTCTGCGCAGCGAAGTGGAGNCTTGCCTGGTCTGTGCAGCGAAGTGGAGTGGGGCAACCTCCATCCTCATGCCGCCCAGAGGTGCCAGCAGCGGTGGGCAGCGGTGAAGCTTGATGGCTGTGTCCACGGTGCCAATGTTTGCCCTGCACCATGGTGAGCTGGGCTGGGCTTGGCGGTTGCTCTGGCATGGAGCCTTGACTCTGTGCGGGTCCCACACCGCATGGCAGCGCGGAGCAGTGTGAAGCTACGGTTTTCTTCCAGCGGGCAGCTGGCAAGAGCCTTGCCAGGATTGACCGCGGCCCCATGGCCCCTCCCCGTGCTGCTGGGAGGCATGTGGGGGTGGCTGCCCCTATGGGCAGCCTCCACCGCCTGCAGCTGCTCCCTACAGGCAGCAGAGGCCCCACAGGCAGTGCCACTGGCCCCAGGAATGCCCCGTGGCCAGCAGCAGTGGCAGCTGCTGGCCCCCGGATCCCAAGCACATTGCAGATTTAGCGGGAACTGCCATCTTGCCTATGGTGAAATCCTGGGCAGAGATGTGGGGCCTAACGCTGCCAATCAATAGAAAGACAGCCTGGCCGGGAAGAGGACTCTGGATTCACACGGTATCAGGAGCCCATAAAAGCCATCAAACCTGGATGTCTGCCTTTTTGGTCAGCTCGTTGTGATAAGATAACATCAAGTGCCAATCCTCCTAGTCCCTCCCAGCTCCCTTTACCATGCAGCACAATCAGAGCTCCAACAGTGCCACCAGGAGACCACCCAGCTGCAACAGTGTGGTGTCTTTTCCCCTTGGGTTCCCAGGGGAAGGGTGCTCCTCACTGTTTTTGTCTTTCAGAGGCTCCGAAGGCCGGGAGATACCATCTTCGAGGCGGCTTTCCCTTCCTTCCCTCTGCTCCTCAGCTACCATCCTGCTTGGAGGAGCAGTTTATTTGTTTTCTTTTAATTTTGTCGCAGAACATTGTCAGGTCTGTTGCGTGTATTTGGTTAGTGTTTAGGGGGTATGTAGTTTTTTGTGCCCCATAGAAAATAAACTGTTAGCTGTTGTTCGCTTCTATTCAGTCTTTCATCACTGTTAAGCCCCACTAGTGGTTCAAACCATCACACTTACTGTGCAATGTAGCGTCCTACAGAATATAGCAAGAGAATGCCCATCCAAAATAGCTTGTCATCTATATAGCCAAGATTCAAAGAAAAAATAAATGAAAAATCATTATCTTATCCAAAATGCAAATACAACTACTGAGATGGAGAAATGAAGCGACTGGCCCAGAAACACTAAGAAAATATGAGGAAAACTTTGCAACTGAGCTAAAGAAGTCTTCTGAGAAATTTTCTATTGGAACTTCCTTATACTGGAAAAGTTTGGGGGTTTTGTATGTACTTTTGTTCCTCATAACAAGGATATGCTTTCCACATTTTTTATTCTATGAACTAAAAATGGAAAAAGCTGACATAATTAGTTTTTCGGATAAAATGTTGCAGATTTCAGGTAACATTCTTGGAAAATTTACAGAAGAAATTATAAAAAGCTTTTTTTATATGATGGACATTCCCTAACTAAAAATTGTTGTTCTTCAACTAGCTCTGGTTTTGAGGCCCTACCATTTCAGTAATCATCAGATCATCTGTAAGCTCCCTGAAAAGTATCCACAATTGCATAATCAACAGCATTCATCTAAAAGAATGACTCAAACTCACTTCCTGCCTCATGTGTGTAATCTATGAAATGACAGTGAATATTTGTTGAGTTACTTCTGTATAGTCTTGGAGAAATAAGGTGTCTAAAGGCTCTGTATCTATTAATTTTTTAACCTAGGTCGAGCATATGATTAAGGAATATGCAATTCATAAGGGAGAGAAAAAAAAACTGCCTTTACATAATAACTAGCAACAAATGAGTTCAGTGATCTAGGGAAAAAACCACTGTGTCAAGCTCTTATGCCAGTAAAATTTCTGGCACAGGGAGAATTCCTGGAGAGAAGACAATGTGAATTCAAAAAAAAAAAATAAAAAAATTGTATCACGTAGACCGATCTTTTTCTCTTTATTAAAGTTAGAGTATCTTGAAGACTGTAGTAACCCAGTTTCTCAGCATGCAGATGAGCTGCTCTGGAGAGAGCAGGCAAGGGATGGCACAGCAGAGCCATGCATTTCCTGAGGCTCTGGACCACTGAGGATGGGACAACGAACAGCTACATTGGCTTTGTGTTGTGCAGCATTTGACCCATTGCTGAAGGGATTTCTGCAGAAGATGGCTTTATAGCTTCTTTACAAAAGAGGAATGGCACAACAGGGGCTGTAATGCAACTAAGAACTGGGCCAACACTGTCCTGGAGCACATTCAGACAGGAGCTGTCTGGTTTTATGCTTATATACAGCTGTTTCTTGTAGCTCTGGGAGTTATAAAATATACTGTGCTTTTGCTGTCAAAGACCCTAATTTAAAACCATATTCTTTAGGAACTGGAGAGGCTGTAAAAAAACCCCCCAAAACACATAAACAAAAAAACCCTGCAAGAACTACCAAAAAACAGACTAAGAGAAAGTAATTTGTGTCCATATGCCTCTTTCATCAAGTTAATAACTCATCCTTGTAGTTCAAAATGACACAGCACCTCAGAGATCATGGTAAATAAGGATGTAATTTCTAGCTATAAGACAGAGGATTGCACTTTGTAATACAATCATTCACCATTAATAGGCTCTAGAAGAACATTTTTTTGGATTTTAGGACTTTTCTACATTCTTGAAGGAGCAAGGGCAATTCCCCTATTTAAAATTAATGTGAAAAAAGAGAGAGACTGTGTTTTTTTGAGAAATGTATTTTGCATGCACAAAAGTTAAGTGATCTAGTTCTTTCAATCAACTTATGCTTGCTGTCAAAATACAGCTTGCCCTTGGGCTAGCCATCTAGGAACTGGTGACACAGTAAAATACTAACACAAAAAGAGTCAGGAGGTCAAAAACTCCAGTTTATATAAACTTCCATGCTACTAACACACCTGAGGATCAGTTTGTCAGCAAAAAAGATGAGGATTTTAGCAAACAGGAAGTTTTACCTTAAGAATGCCTAAACCCCCAAATGCATCCACAGAAAACTCCAATTGCATCCTGACAGAACTGAGTAGTCCTATTTTCTTCCATCTTCGTGAGTGCTGTTGCTTATGAGATCAGTGTTTTCTATGAGGTAGAACAGTGGCACAGGGCACTCCAGGGGAAACCAGTTTGTCCCTCTGTGCTTTCTCTGCATCTGCTCTTGGGCTTCCTATACTGACACCTCCTCAAAGCTATGGACACGATGTTTTTCAACAAACACATTGGTTGAAATGTACTCACTGGTTAGAGATGTGCTTCTTAGCTTTTATGCGTTTCAAGGGAACCTAGTTAAGGATTCTTTTTATTTTGTTACTTTCAGCAGAATTGGGTAGCTGTCCTATGGAATGTTGGCTTTTTTCTGATAAGCATGGCACAGGAATCTAGGGATCTTTTTATAGTATTATTTCTGCTCTTGGGCCAGGATGCTTAAAGATTCATCAGTACCTAATCAACTAGATGAAATTATGAGCCAAATCTGGAAGCTTTTTTGACAGCATGTAAGGTCCTATGAACAAAATTGAATGCTGGAGAGGAAACTGGTCCTTAGTAAGACTAGTGAGTTTCTTAATGCTGGGAAAGATTGCAATATTTTTGTTAATGCTTATTTATTAAAAGGGTTAATGGCAAAACGAGTTTGGACCAAAAAAGATGCTGATAAAGATTCATATACTTAATATGTCAAGTTAGGCCTTGAAGTAAACACTGCTAAGGTCATTCTGAGCTTAGAAACAGAAACTAAAGCTACATTTCTTGTCTCTGTTATTCCGATCAGACACCACTTGTGACAAGAAAACAAAGCCACTAGTTACTTTAAATATGAAAGGGCAGGAGACACAATTTCAGTAGTTTAGCATAGCTTATCCAAGTCAGCTTTAAATATCTTAGAAAGTGCTGTAACTTAGGTATTTATGTTTTCATTGCTTACCTCAATTAACACCGTGATTGGCTGTAGAAAACACCACAGCTGGCACAGCTTTGAGGAACATATGTTAAGAAAACATCAGTTTGCCTGGAAGCTGATTGTAATGAGGTAGTTTTGTGGCTGATAGCAAAATGGGGTAAAGATTCAGAGCTTTCTTCTTTGGGCCATTTTTGAATTGCAAACCAAATTTTCTTTTCATGCTTTCTGAAAGGTAGATAGAAACCTCTGATACTGAAGAGGAAAATGCAATTTAATACAATTATTTAATGTTCTCTGTTAAAGTAAGGGAAAGCTTTTAGCATTTCTATTCTTTGTCAGGGCTGTAAGGAAAGACTTAAGAGATGTGAGACGAAAACCAAAAAGACCAGACAACTATATAGGTAATTTATCTATCTACAAATAAAGAAAAGTGATCACTTATTCTCAGTAAAAGGGAAAGAGTGACAATTGAAGCCTTAGATGTGTTAGACTGAAGACACTTCAGTAGAATATTTGGAGAAAACATTGTTATTTAGACAGAGGTGAAAGAAACTGCAATGTCATTTATCAGCAAGTTGTGGAATAGGTGGATCATCTTTGTCTGCTGTAGCCTAACCCATGATCAGGTACTTTGTCTTTCTGAGAAAGGGTAGGTTGAATCTGTTGTGTCAGAGAAGCAGAGGGGGGTATCAGCTCTTACTAGAAGATGTGTTTCTGATTCAGGAATGTGGAAGACAGTGCCTTTCTAGGTCTTTCTTTCAACTATTTGTTTTCCTCTTCCCTGCCTGTGCACTACACTGCCCGCCTCCCACACCCTCAACTCTGTTTTTTCCCCAATGAAGTATTTGCCTTTGAAAACAGCCACTCATGGAAAACCACTATCCTCAGGTGTGGCTTTGACCTTTCAGATGGTAGAGTACAAACTATGAGCATATACCCTCTGTGAAACAAAAATGTGCTTACTCCTTCTCAAGTAGCGTTACTACTGCTTCCCCAGGATTGCTGTTGGACAGGACAGCAAGGATAGCTGTCTCAGCATTTTCACTAGCCCACTCCCTTCTGCAGTTGCAAGACCTTGGCACTCTGGCTTAAAATGGCAAAAGATACTTGATTATTAATTAGCACCAAGTACTTGTGCTACAATGGGTGACAGAACTGGGGAACTAATTGTTATAAAATTTCATGCCCTCTACTTTTAATTCCAGAGTTTACTATTCAACCATATATTAAATCCTCTTTCGGCTCGCAGAATGATTCAGAGTACCTTCCTGAACAAAAGTGTCTCAAGGATATAAAATGTTTCCAAATATGTTAGGAGATTTGGAGATTACCATTAATTATGAAAAATGAGAAGAATGCATGTGAATAGCCTTGCTTTGCAGTTTGTTGTGCAGTATAGAAGAGGGAATACTGTATTCCTGTGCTTTGTTTAGTTTCTAGAAGGATCCTGGGGTTTGGGAAGTGTTTGCTGAGCCTACTGGCAGTGAAAACAGAAAGAGACAGTGACTGATTTAATTAAATGATAAAAATCTATCACCACCACGCCAAAAAATGTGCTCGAGGTAAATATCACATGAAGAAAGAGGCAGATGGATGACTGTCATTTCTGTCCTTGACAGGTGCCTGTGGATTCACTCTGGGGCTGATGCAAGGCATTACCAAAGGGGGGTAATATGGAGGGGGAAAGTAATTCGTTCTTCTTAAAAACATGAAGTGCCAAAATTCCAAAAGCCAAAAGTGTAATTTCTTAGCCTACATCAAAAGACTTAAGGCTACCTCCCATCTGCATAACTTCCATGGAAGACTTTTTTGTGTGTGAAAACTGATCTTTATATGAACAATGAATTGGGAGAACTCATCAACATGGAGTGGAAAGACACTTTCCTTCTTCCTACATGGTATGGAGTCCATAGGCTGCTGCTGTACTCTGACATGCTTACTAACATGTTTTTATTTTCAAACAGGAGAAAGGTAATTAAGGTAAATCTAACAAATTGACAAATCTAAGATTGTAGTTAGGCAAAATAAAACATGAAAAGGGCTTAGCCTAGATTTGCAAGAAAACAGGAGGATTCTCAAAGCTGATGAGCCTAAACGAACTAGCCTTCATAATCTCTAAAATGGCTCCAATCCTGGTACAGTGTGAGGTTATGGGTAGAGACTAAACTGCTCTGTTGCTGATGTGAGGATCTCATGCTCTGGCAATAGGGTCCATTTACCATGACAATCACAGAGAAAATAAATAAACAAAACTAATAAAGCAGCAGAACTTTTCAATATGTCCTAGTGGAGTCAATTACATGAACATATTTAATGACTTGAATGAAAACTGACACTTAACCAGTTTCTGGCTGCAGTCTAATATTCTTTCTTTAATATATTTTTGTGGAAGGTCAGTGTTCCAGTTAACTTTAGCTGCTTATTTTAACTTTTTCTGAATGAATTTGACAGTGCACATTTTCTTTTAGAAATCATCTGAAGAAAAGAATTTTATTGCTGTAAAATTATTTTAATGGGAAAAGTATGGCCTGGAAAGGGGCTGTGGAGTTTATCAATAGGTCTTGAACAGCCTAATATTCTTCCATCTCTCCTCTTTTAGAGCTTTCTTTTTAGTGTAACCTTAGATTAATTTCACATGCATAGAGTGTGTGTGTATATATATATATATATATATATATATATATGGATGTATATAGCTAGTCCAGAATTGGAATTAGTTTTCTAAAGGTAGCACTCTAAGGGTCTTCGTGGGATTTTATTTTCACTGTAAAATGGTTAAGAAAGGCTGAACTGCAAAGAAATTAACAGGTAGAGTAAAGCAGTGGGAAACTCTACACCAGCTGAAGTGAAAGCTAGCCCTTTGGGAGACTTCAGGAGAGCCAGAGAAATATCTTTTCGTTCAGCCTGATTGTGGAGAAAGAGCAGTGATGAGCTCCAGCTGTCTCTCTCACTAGAGACAATTACAGGTGTACTTCCCCACACTTGACATCTCATTTTCTAGGTCTGTAAAGCTAGGATAGCATTTAGTTCATTATCTCCCAGTGGTGCATATATTTTTTTTTTTATTTATTTTAATGAAAGCTAACCATAAAGCCATAATATATTCTTAACTTCTCCAGTGTAAGGAAACAGGAATTGTTTTTGACAGCTCTCATAGCTGCTATATTTTAATACACTGAGATAAAGATATCTGTAGCCTATATGAACACTGAGTGGGGTTAAAAAGTTGATATCTATGTGAAGAAGTACAGGATAATATGGCTTTATAAGTTTATTACAGTCATTCATGAAGAAACCTGTCAGGATTGGCGTTTTGTTGTGCTAGACATGGCATGCAAAGAATATCAAGAAGGAGGGATGTTTTGATGAGAAGTGATCCTCCTGTCTAAGTCATAGTGGCAAAAGAGAAGAGACAAAAGGAGAATTCCCTTGGTATATGCTATTCAGTTTTCCCTTTTTTCCCCCTTTTATTAAGTCTCCTCTTCCCTGTCACATAGTGTTTTCCTCCAAACAGTAACAAAAATATGACATACTCACACACTAATTCTCTTCTTGAAATAGATTGATATTCACAATTTGTGGGGGAAAAAATCTGAACGGTGTTATGTTCTTATTTTCTTTTATATCCTCAACCTGGGTTTTTATTTCTTCTGTAATTCAGAAAAGAATTAATAATAGTTTCAGAGTACTTTTGTAGAAATCTCACCTAGTCCCAGAAGAAGACTTGGGAAAAGGAACACGTAAGATGAGAAGTAAACAAGTAGAATAAAATTTAGAAAAAAGAAATGCAACAATTGACATCCTCTTAAAACTTCCCACAAACAGAGTTTTCACTGGATTGCAAAAAAATATTTAGTTCAGTTTGGTAAGGATTTCAAAGCTTCTTTCCTGGTCTTGGAGATACACCAAAGGAATCTTCCTATTCTGGTAGCTGGTGTTTCCACCCAAACTCAAGGGTAGAAGATCACAAAGCGTCATGGAAAACCTTCTCTGCACAGGATTCCTGTTATACTTAGGTGGAGCTAAGAGGTTTTCCAGTAGCTTCACTGTAAAGCATAACAGTGACTTTTGAGACTCCAACATATAAATGTTTTTATGTGGATAGGTACCTGCAGCTGCAAACAAAGCATGGACAATGTATAGGGCTTGATGTGATGTTATGGATGAAGCAGGGTTGGGAACTTCAGTGTAATTTCATTCATGTAGGAATAAGTACTTAGGATGAAACTTTTGATTAATAGGTGAACCCCAAGAATGCCCTATGATATGCCCAAGCCCTAGAACATACAGAGGGGTTTTTGTTGTTGTTGTTGGTTTGGTTTTTTGTTTTTTTTTAAAAAAAATTTCGTTTGAAACAGTAAAAGCTGAGGCAAACTCTGGATACAAAAAGTTCATCTATACCCAAGCTATTCAAACCTACAGTTTTCATTGAAAACTTCTGCAATGCAAATTTGGTTTACAAGTAAAGGAATACAATAAAAAGACAGAGGAAAGAAATTGGACAGAATATCTGATCAATTCCTTCATATGCTGAAGTATTCCCACCCCAGCTGCACAGTTTGTACACACACAAATTTCAGTTAAATCTTCAGTTTTAACATTGGAATGAATCTGTCATCTGATTTGTAGTCTCTCATGCCAGCCTCCTGTACAGCTAAGGGACACTATTGTAACTGAGACCCTTCCTTATGTTGGCTACATTGTTAGCACAGGAGCCAGGAGACACTGCTGTTTCTCTACAGTACTCTGAATTACAGGGGAATTTTGCTCATGGATTGTTGTGTTTCCACCAGAATCTTCTCGGGGCCTTTTGCTACTTCTGCTATCAGTCAATGCTTCTTAGCAGCTATGATTTGTTTAGGTCTGCAGTCTTAAAATAAAGAGTTTTATATGATGTTTGCTTTAGATCTATGTACCTTACTGCTTTTGAATAATGCACTGTTTTTACAGTTACTTGCATAACCTTTCCTGTGCTTCTGGAATGTGGGTGTCATTTCTGTAAAAAAATGAACATAATTTAGCAATGGCAGTAAGTGGTTAAGACTGGGGGTTTGACAGTCAAAATGGGTGGAGGCACCTCTGAAATTGCACCAAAAGATTTTGAGAACTTGTAACCAACTAGATGACTTCTGTGACAAAAAAAAGAACTTGTGGTCAGGACAAAGATATCAAAGCTTTCTTGTGGCAACTGACTTGTACATGTCAGGGTTTCTTCTCAGTCAGAGCAACTGCAAATGTGCTAATAGCTCCAATTTGATCTCATATAGTTCAAATTGCATTCAAAGTTAGTAGTTAAAGCTCATATATGTTAAATAAGTCCTCTGTATTATGATGAACTTTTTATCAACCAGAAATATTAAATTGTAAAAACGGTGGGAAATTAGAATACAATAACAGAGCTGAGACTAAGAAAACACATCCTTCAATTAGCATATTTATGCATGTACTACTTTGCTACTAAAATGTTATTGATTGAAGAATACTCGTCTCTGGAGGTTACGCTACATCTCAGTGAAGTCGTTCATGAGTCATAGATTAAAACTCTAAGGATGAAAGAGCAGCAAAGTTCATACCACTGCTGTTGTATACCTCTGTCACTAGGAATACAGTTTGATTTATGTCAGTAACGCCACTTTAAGTAATGCTAAAATCAGATGTTATCCCAGTAGGTACAGGTAAAACAAACAACTTCAATGAACCTGCAACTGTTTTTTTGCTAAAGACCTTGAAAGACATTGCACATTCAAAAATGTAACATCCTCTTGAAATTTCAGCAACGTAGCTTCCTGGTCATCCTGCATCAGAAATGTTTTTAGTGCAAGAAGTATAACAATTCCATTTAATGCTAGATACTGGTCTTTTCTCCGTTTATGTGTAAGCCCTCTGTTTGCATGGATGCCAGGCATGAAAATGGGAAAATCACAACAGCAGCGAGTGCCTTGGACATCTGTGACTCTCTTGGTCACAAAAGCCAGATAACCTCTTAGTATGGAATGGTTTCTGCACAGAGCTCTTTGGCACTAAACACCACACAAAGTCTTGAAATGACACATACCTTTCCTTAGATTTTCATATCTTCTTTACATTCAGCATGAAATGTACCACCTTGGGTTTTTTTCCCCAAATAATGTTTCTAATTTTCACATGGACTGTTCCTGAACTCTCAGCTACCTCTTCTGTTTACATCTCTTTCTGAGTCACTCTTCTGCAGTAACCACCTCTCTCAGACCCTCCCTCCACCTTGGCTTTTGCATGGGCCAGACTTTGATCTGTGTGGTGTGGAACTTATTCTCTGTGTCCCAGAGAAATCTAGTTCCCTCACATGGAGAGGGCATTTTGTCCACATAAAAAAGAAAGGCATGTGTTATTTCTACACTTGTAGAATTGTCCCCCCAGTCTCTTATGGGCCTGATTTCATATTGAAACTTCTCCAGATATGTGAGAAACAGCAGTTTTCCAGACATTTAGAGAGTTCACTTTCCTGTGTGTCGATCTTACTGTGCTCTGTGCTGTGGTACCTGACAAAGTTCACACAGCAACTGCCTGAACATCCTTACAATTTTGTTTTATCTACAGCTGAGAACTTGATTGTATTGATTTTTGGGTTTCATCTTCACAACTTGTCATCAGACCATCTCTGGATATACCTGTTAAATTAAGATAGTTCAGACGCTGGTGTTCAGAGCTGTGCCCTGAAGGGCAGAGCTCAGCGGTGTGTTCCTGGCTCACCAGCAGGTGGGAACCAGAACTGCTATTCCCAGAGGAGACGCTCCTGTCTTGAAGGGATACAATTTGAGGCATTGATATTCACTGGGAAGGAGGAGCATGGAAATCAGTGATACTGAAAAGAAGAACTAGAAACAGCCAGCAGTAAATTAGACCTGATTTTATAGGATTATATGTTGGGTAAAAAAAGCCCTGTTGGATTTTATGTTTCAAATGTAGGCTTCTTAACACACAGCTGTGACATACTTATTCCTCTTTCTTTAGCTCTAGGGGTGGCAGTACCTAGAATAATTCACTGTATTCTGACAATGGAATATACATACACCCCCAAAGGAAAAAACAGACAGCCCTAAAGAGATCAGGCATGAAGAAGCGTATTGCTAAAACAGTCTGCAAATGAAAGGCCAACAAAAGTCCAAGTATTTGTAGTAGAATTACATGTGGACAGAAAAAGGCAAAGAGGTGAAAACCTAAATTTATGTCAGAACAATGTGAACATGCTAAATAAGGAAGTGTATGGATGTGTAGGAAAATTCAGTAGAATAAAGTTCTTAGTCAAAGTGAACATCAGGCAAGATCTTCTGAAAGTAAGAAGTCCCTTGATGAATTATTAGAATTCTCCAACACATTTAAAGGTTGGATAAACCTTTAATGTAAAGAAATACAGAAACGGACAAACTACCAGAAATACAGGCAGATAGGAGATAGGGGTGTGATATCCGTTTGCTTTTTTGCTTTTGCCTACAAAGACAATAAGATACAGTGTTGCTGCTTTCCAAACATATACTGAGTGTTACATCAAGGAGCGGTACTGTCTGTGCCCAACTTCCCAAACAATTGTGCTTGTTTCTTGAAATTTACCAAGTAAGCCAATTTTCTCCTAAACCATCAAAGTCTTTGTAGCTCAGAATACTGCAGGAGCTATCCCTAAAACAAGAACTCTGAAATCTACTTAGAGTTTAATTAATCACCCAAGTAACCAGTGCAAAGGTGATATTGCTGTCTCTGTGCACATAGTTCTCTCTTTCGGTGCGTGTTTAAATTCCCAAGTTCAAGAAGATGCCTGTTAAATATCATCAAATGGAACAATTCAAAAAACAAAACAACAAAAGAATCATAGAATAATTCAGACCGAATAAGATTTCAGAAGGGCTTCTTGTCTGATTTCTTGCTCAAGCCAGGGTGAACACTAAATTCTGGCCATACCGAGTTTGTTTACAAATGCCTGAGTACGAAGTATCCAGAATGTCAAGGACAAGTACTTTCATAAACAATTGAGCAATAAGTCTTTCTAGAACACACTGAGAAATCTGATCTTAATAAAAACTTGCTCCTAAACTTGACCTTAAATAGAACAGAAAGCATTTTTGAAAACTCTTAGCACTTACCTCTACCTTCTGCTGAAAGTACATATTTTCCTAAGCCAGCACTATTAGATATCATAGCTAGATAAAAAGTTACTTCAGCATCTCTTGTGTTCAGACATGTCTTTTTTTTTCCTGAGACAGGAGAAGTTTGACCCAGTTAAACGAGGCAAGGACTGCCCCTAATATCCTAGGAAGAATGTATAAAAACCACAGTTCAAGTTATGCAGAAGTTTGGTAAACTCAGAATCTGTATAAACAGCATCCAGGGAATTTAAGGCTTGCCTGCTGTCTCTGTAGCAATAACCTGTGCTTTAGCATGTTCCCACTATAAGTCTTTAAGGTCTCCTTCTGTGTCCCCGGCTGCACTCTTTTGAGGTTTCGTATTGTTTGTCTTTTCTGTACCAATTGTCTTCTTTCACTTTTCTTCTTATCTTCTTACCCATTTTTGTCCCTAAAGGCATTGCAGCCGCTAGCAGAGCCTGATCTAAAGCTACCATAATACAGTGAACTGTTTAATTCTCCTAGACATTTCCCTATGGCAACTATCCATAAAATTTGTTTTGCTGAGGGCTATTAATGTCAACTAATAAAAAACCGCAACGGGAATTGTTATTTAAGGTAAGAAGGCTGTGCCCTTCCCATATCATGAGCATGATGCTAAACTCACTTTGACTATCTCGGATTTTCATTTTTTCTCAGATTATTTCTCCTTCTTGTTCCTTATTTGAACAGAAATATCTTCTCATATTCTCCCACCCATGAAGTGAGGTAGTCTATTTAAAGGAACTTTTATTCCTCCTGAGTGAAGCTCAACAGGATGTTGTTCTGTTCCTTGAATTAGGCCCATCTAGAAAACAGTTTGGACAATATCAAAGACAATACTAAGACAGCTGGTTCGATGACAAAGAGCAGAGCAAAAGCTTTCATTAATTGTGTGAATGGATCTCAGAACACCTGCACAATAAGGAAATCTAATATTAATGAACTTACAAGGCCTGTGAAATAAGCCTCCATTTACAACTGATCAGGCATCAGGAAAACTGTTCTCCATTCCCCCATACATGGATTTTTGTTTTTCATTTTTCCTCCCTGAAATGTTCAATAGTCCCCAGGGGTATTGCCTGCAGAAAGCTACAGCCACTATGTTGTTTATTTACTAACATAACCCGCACACCTGCCACATATCTCAGCTACCCATCCAGCATTGTACTTCTAGTTACGGAAAATAAACATTTCCAAAGTGTAATGTAGCCCATTCTATACAGAGAGCTTTGACAGCTGCTCATATGGGACAGCCTTTGCTCAGGAGGAGGCATCGTAGAAGCACACCTCCACCTTTATAGATGTGTTCCTACTTTGAATCCTACACTGTGCAGCCTAAAGCTGGATATGATAAAGTAGAGTATGAATTGTTTTTAAAATCTCATTTCTGTTTCACTTCTTGAATCACATGATGAATGTACACATGATGTCATACTGAACTTTATGCATGTCATTGCATACTGGAGCTTTGTAAAGACCTACTCAGTTAATGCAGCTGTGGAATCACGGCATGTGATCAATTGTTCTTTTCAGTTTGGCAAAAATTAACTTGTTTTAAAATGAAATACCACAGGAATAAAGGTTACAGTGTTTACTACATTGCAAATTCATCTTCTAAATAAACCAATATAATTTCATATGGAAAGATCACAGGCATTTTTCTTCAGTTGGATAAGAGGAACAAAAATGTAAAACAGTTTCTTTCTTGCCAGAGAATAAATCTCAGTCTTTTCTTAAATTTTTATAGAGAATCAGACCAGGAGTGAATCAGTCAGGAATGAATGATCCTACCTCTTCTAGTCTATACATAAAATATATTACAGATGGCATAGTTTTCCTTGCTTACAGCCTAAGCTTTTGAAATCAGATTATTAGCAAGAACTCTTTGGGTTTGTTTTTATTTAAACACCACCTCCTACCTGCCATACATATTCTTTTAGCTTTTACAGTTGTGAAGAAAGGATTAAAAATGTAAACTAGGCACAATGAGAGCTAGCTGCCTGAGTTTGAAGATGACTGATACGTAGCTTTGAGATGTGCAGCAGGTTTCCCGGGCAAGGCAACTAATGCAGGAGGTTTTTCCAATGTTCTGTTTTTAGAGCAATATAAAAAAGAGGGGTCGTCTGTGACGAGACATGGAAGGCATGGAAAGAATGGGACAGGTCAGTAGTGACATGAAGGTGGAAATGAAACTCGATAACGAGGGCTGGAGACTCTCATTTGGAGCTGAAAGCGCAACATTTTAATCTGTGCTTGTAGATGTGTTATATCTACCCCTTGGCATGGAATAGGCAAGTCCGTTTGGGGCTGTCTGCTGAGCCCAGATGAGTTTGAGCATCCTGGATTGGCAGGGCACTGATTTCTATCATTGGTGGCTGGAGGTAACCAGGTTAGCCTTGCTGAAGTTGTGAATTACTGTGTTGTGTTCATCTTAGAAGGACAGAGGTTATATAAACATCCTTGTTTCAGAGGTAAATAGGCTAAATCTGTCCATTAATGCAAACAGGTGAGCCTGCAGTGTAATGGCAGGAATACCTGTTTTCTTCAGTTAAAATTTCTGATACTTTTGAGCAAACTGAACTTGAAAAATTCTGATGAGCAGAAATGAAAATATAATGAGAAGATCCTCCCACCTTGTCCCTTTCCCTCATGCCCCAGCTGGGTTGGCTGGGAATAGAAGGTACTTAAGAGGAATTCATGTTTACATTTTGTTATATATGGCCCTACTATGTTAAAAGATTTCCCCTAAAATCAGCCATTTCATTCACCTTAGCACATTCTGCTAGATTGTTACCGAGGCAGCAGCTACCTGATCAGTGCTAAGATGTAAGAATTATTTGAACTGATGTGGTGGTTTAAAGCACCACTGTTTGTTTTCACTAAGGGCTAGCTGAACAGTGATGAGAAGACTGAACAAAATTAACAACAGGGAAAGAGTTTATTTGTCTGGAGCTCAACCAAAGAAAAACACAGTTTAAGGGAACTCCAGACTTAACACAGAAATATACACCCAATAAAAACCACAAGAAAGGGAAAAAAAAAAGAAAGAAAGAAGGGAACTGCTTTCAAAGGCCAGGCAGGCTGGCCCAGGAAAAGCAATGGGAAGGGAAAGCCGCTTCTTCTACTTTCTTCCTCTCTCTGGTGGTAGCCAACTCCCAGCCCTTGAAGTCTCTGAAAAACACAACAGAGTGAAAGGTCCTCCCCCCAACCCGGGATGTTATTTGGGGAAGCTTTCGACCTGCAGTTGTGCTGGCTTGGCTCCGATGCCGAAGGGGGTGGGCAGAGCCAAGCCACGAGGCCTGGGAGTCGGAGAAGGGGAGCCGTGCTGCTGCTCTCCAGCTTTGCAGGAAGCCAAAGAGTGAACTTCCATTGCTTCGGGCTTTTAAGCTCTCCAAGTCCCACGTGAATCTCGCAGTCCTCTTCCCGGCTTCGCTGCTTCAGATTGGCCTGCGGTCCGGGCTCCACCTCCCCCTTCGAGGTTCCCGGCTCCAACAGAATGGCGGTTCCCACCAAAATTTGTGAGCCGATGGCTCCTTGGAGCCATCTTTTACCAGCCGCGGGATGGCTGACGCCTCTCCAGGGGTCCTGCCGACCATGGGGACCCTTGACAGGGGTCCCCAAGGGCTACAAGAGCCACCTGGGCAGTGACCGCACCCTCCTGCTGCACGGGGGCTGTTCTTGGGGCCGCTGGCACCGCGGGGCTTCCTGCTGGCTTTTCCTCATGGCAGCGCGGGACCGGCGTGGCCACCGGGGCACCCCCACAGCAGCGCTGGGCCAGCAAAGTCACTGCCGACCCCCAGGAAGCAGGCGACTGCCCGAGGGAGAGGAAGGAAACCACGCAGTGACCTCCCCTCCCCGGTGCTGGGACAGCTCAGGGCAAAGGACCCAATCTGCAACAGCGTGGCCGCTGGGACCGTGCTGGTGGGACCAGCCGAGCTCCCCCTGGCCCCGCTGCCGCCTGCCCGGGGAGAACCAATGAACGCTCCATGCAGGGGCCGTTCCTGGGCCAGAGCTGTGATTAATGCCCGCAGCCTGCCGCCTCCGCCCGGCCCGCCCCGCAACCCCGCACTGGCACCATGGGCTCCCAGGAACCGGCCCCGCACACTCCCGGAGCCGGCCCCGCATGCATTGGGCTCCCGGCCCCGCTCAGGGCACTGCGGGCTCCGGGTCCTGCCCTGGTCCCACACACCCCGCACTAGGGCCGTGCTGGAGTTAAACCATGTCCCAGGGAAAACCAGTGGTGAGTCAGGGAAAGAAGCGAGGGAAAAAAAACTAAAAAACCCCCAGAGTTTATACCAAAAACAGGGGATCCCTTCCCCTTTCAAACCCTACAACTGAATACATTTTTCCAATAGATAATGGATTTATGTAACCTCTTCATCTTTGAATTGAATGTAGTGTCCATCTGCAGATCACTGTCTGATTGAGTAAAGACTTTATGTTAGTGCCTATCTTACAGCACACATACAAGTAATTTTCTCATTATTAAAATCTACTTGGCGGTGTTTATTAACATAATCTTCCATTTCCTTTGGCCTCATTATGAAAAGTCATTGACTATACATAGCTTGTCTAGCTGGGATGTCTATTAGGAGTTACTGAAGCTTCTTCAGTGAAAACTGAGAACCAAAAAAAATAACAGAATCTTATAAAATGTCTTCTTTTCAGTCCTACCCTCATCTTGCGAGATACTGACCTCTACTAATATTGTACATATATGGTAGATATGTGCGTGTATATCTTTATATATAAATATAGATATGTGTGTGTTGTCCTTGCTTCATTATATTTTGATTGCTTTAATGACATCTTGGTCAAGAATTTAGCACAACATTTAGTAAAAGCCGCATTTATAGATTAAACTTGCATCAAGCAATGTCAAGTGTCCCATTACTTTCATTGCTCTTAAAAAGCCATAATCATTAAACACTCTAACAATATTATAAGTATACCAGTACTCCAAAACATCTCTATCAAACTGTTGCTATGTTTGTCCAAGCTGAAGGATATTTAGAAAGGAATAAAGAAATAACCAAAATGGTGTTATATAACTGCTCACTCACACATCATCCTGCTTTCAAAAGCAAAGCTTGATATTTCATTTACAACCAACTTTCTGAAAATGCTCCCTTCAACAGTTTTGGAATTTGCTCTCTGCTCATAATCATGCAGGTGGAATTAATTTTCTACCATGTCTCCTGGAGAAGCTGTGTAGATAAAATGCACACATAGCAGAAGTATAATTATGCTTACTTTGGAGAAGTATTCCCCAAAAACGAGTTACTTGGCACCGTGAGCCTGGCAGTGACTGTCAGTTGTATCCACTAGAACAAGCCTTCATTTGATGTGGGTTGATTAACAAACATGTATTATAATCTTCTATATCTTTAAAGGTCTTTTTCAGTTTGTAAGGTTTTCTAGAGATGCCATTTCCTGTTTATGACCCCTCACATAAATAGCTTCTCTCTTTTAAGCACAGAGCAGTGTGATTTCACTAACTGTTCTATGAGGCAGATGCACATAGTCTGTGCATTTCTACCATTAGGCAGGAAACTGCAGGTTCTTTATTTCTGTCTTAGTTTTAAAGCTTTTTTGTGCCTCTGTGTCCTCCGGTGTTGACTAGAAGGTAAATGGTGTTATTTGTTAGCGTTATTTTAATCTAGAGGGTAACATTAGTAAGTACCTCTTGTTTTGTGATGTCAGTACTTGTCATTCAAGAGTACTCATTTCATCTCTAACTACATCTAGCGAGGTACTACAGGACTCTTGGAAAAAAAAAGAGACTAAGGTGCAGTTGCATTTGGCTGCTAGAAATATCAAAATTCATTTTAAAATATTGCATTTTCCTTCATCTTAGATAATCTATTTATTTTGGAATGCACAAATCTCACCTTGAGTTGGCTTTCTCAGCTCTATGGTTACTTGGGCATTATGGCTTTGGCAAAGCATCTAAAAGCAGTATTTTATAACATTTTAAAGTTTTCCCATCTTTGCCATACTAATTGCTTATCCATTTGATGTGCAAGAAACTTAGACAGACTTTAAACATAAGTTGTAGTGCAGTCCATGGTAACTGTGAAACGAGGCGCTGTTTCTTCTCCACTTCAGGTCTTCTAAAGACTTACCTGGCAAGAAATATGTCCATAATGCACCGGTTTTTTCGGTGATTCTGGTCTTGTTGGTAATGTATCAGTCCTGTCTTGTATCTCCTCAGTTTCTCACTTTACTTCATGTGCACCAGTGATTGAAAATCAAGAACAAGTCTTTGAAGAACTCAAGAAGCCAAATTCTAGATAACCAAATAAAACAGCAGGGCACAGAGACCTACTATACTTCTTGTGACCTGTATTTCTTAATTTTTTGTTTGTTATGTGACTAGTTATTTCATTCCCAGGGTTTACTGGAACATTAAGGTACTGCTTCTGCTGTCTCTTTAGCACCACCCTCAGATTAATCTTGTTTTCCCTGTAGAAAGACACAAACTCCATACATCTTGGACTGAAATGTATGCAATCAAACTAAAGTACCTAAATATAATGCTGAAGGAATAGATGTTTTTTCCACAATGAACACCACTTTTTTTTTTTCTTTACTTTTTCTTTAAAATCAACTGGCTTATCCAGTCATGTTGCTGCATCCAGAGCAGATAATACCTTAGTAGAGTATGACAAATCTTGAATCACTGAATTTAAATGTGACCATAAAATGATAATTGATTTAATGGACAACTTTGGAGTGTTGAAATATTTGTCAAACTTTTCCATGTAACAGCTCAAATGAACTTTTCAGAATTCTGTGGCCTGTACATTAACAGAATGCATCTGCCCCAAGCATATGTTTTCCATGCAGGGACAAACATACTCATTGCCAGGATGATCTCCTCACTGCTCAAATGTTCTATTTATTATAGATATTTCAATTAATTGAGTTAGAACTACAGTCTATTTTCAACTCAAAATATTTTTTTGCTCCTGGTTGGTATTAGCAAAGAATGTTGACTTGCTCTTAGAATAGAGATCACATCATTAATTGACTTGCTCTTAGAATAGAGATCACATCATTAAAGTTTTCCATTTGTGCAAGGTTGGGGGCACAAATAATTTGGGATAAAATGCAAGTGGTTTCTCAGATGGGTTATTGTTTTTAATGGTCAGTTTCACCTTGACTTATTCATTACAAGGCAAATGAGAACAGTCTGATGGTCAAAACCGGACTTGAAATGCTAAAACTTATCTACAATATTAATGCCTTACACTTAATGTTATGCAGGTAATTATTAAAAAAAAAAAGAAAAAGAAGAAAAGAATAAATTTCATCAATTTTTGAAAAACACTGAAGCATCACAGAAAGTATCCAGTTCCAAAGAAATACAGTTTACATAACCAGTCCTCAGAAAGCTTTGCTGGAACTTCTCCAAGAGGGCAAAAGTACATATTTAATGACACTATAAGAAAGTGAGAGAATAATGCATTAAAAAAATTAAATTCCTCTTTTCTCCTGTACCTTTCTTCACCTACAAGTCATCAACCTGTCTTCTCAGGAAATATCTGAAAGCACTATGCAGTCAAACTGCTGAGTTGCATATAAAACTCAATAAATAGGTCTTGATAGTCTCCACTTATCCTTTATAGAATATGTAACATAAATTCTTAGAAAATCTAGCTTCAGTTGAACAGAGAAAAATTGTAAATAATTTAATGCAGTCCTAAAAAATAATTAAAATATTCATATATTGGCTCGTATTTATGACACAATATATGTATTGGTGTCCCTCATAATTCTCCCTCACTCTGCCTTTTTTTTTGTATCTAATTTAAATCTAAATGCAACAGCATAACATTTACTTATCTGTACTTCAAACACAAGTATGTATAAACATTGTCCTTGATCATTTTTCTGGAAGGATTTCTCATTCTCTGGGGTATGATTACACTCCGTAGTGTATGTCAGTTACATTTGTCAAATCTTGAGAACAATGGCAATATCCCTATTCATGTTTCATTGCAAGTCCTGGGTGGAAATAAACAGTTTCTGCAGCTTAGCTCCCAGGAATTGGAGATCTGCCCTGCTACGTATGAGTTGTTACAGTGGCGTCATACATTATAACTTCAGAAACAGTGACTGCACCCATTGCAGGCACAATGTCTGTCTATTGGGGAGCTCTGCTTTGGGCACTAAGCCCTGCAGGATCCTGATGAAGAAACCAGAGAAAAGAAACAGCCTCTCCAAAGAGCATTTCAGAGCCTGTGTTTCAAATTCTGGCTCCTCCTGGCTGCATCTCCAAGCAACTCTGTCTCTTCCTTGGCAGCAGTCAAAGCCTACAGGGATCAGCTTCCCCCAGTAGCGCTGCCCTGTGCAGTTCCTCTCTCTTTAAACAAAACAGACCTCTCTCACCTATGATTTGCTTCTTGACTTTCCTTTTGCCAAGGTCAAATACAGTAATTTAATGAGTATGGGATATGCTGCTACCTTTCTTACACAGCCGATGGCAACCATTGGTGATAACTATTGGTGTCAACCATCTAACCAGAAGGCCTCTGACTTGGATCAGCACAGAAATAGGCCTCCATCTTTACAACAAATTTCTGGCCCCCAGGCTGCTAAAAATCCTGTCAGTCTGCCAATAAATGTAGTTCTGTCTGCATTTTCATTATTCTCTGCAGTATTTTAGAGACATTTAAAGAGCTCGAGCCTTTAATGGGAGTGCTTCTTTGCGTTTTATTTTTTTGTGTTTTGTTTTAGTTGAAAAGCTAAATAGCTTTAGGGCAGATGTCTTCAATATTTTGTGATTAAAAATGCGACCTGTAGCAAATAGCTTGTGCTATTTTCCCCCTTAATTCACTCAGTTACTACAAAGATCACGTACTGCACCTAAACAAAAGGTTAACTGCCCAAGACATGTCAACTATTAACCTATGACTCATGATGGTACTGAGACTTCACTATGAAAATGTTTCTGCTACAGATCTCAAACGGAATTTAGTTTATCCGGGGTCTGAGAGAGTGTCTGGGTATTGAGTATACTGTTTTTATCTGTGATACTGCCTTTTAAGATTGTGTTTAGTCAAAATATGTTCAGCCGCACAGTATGCGGAAACTAAATTTCAGGTGCCTGTTTACTTTTTGGATGTTTGGGAGCTGTAGCATCTCTGGATGCATAGCTCTTCAGGCCAGAGCTGAGCAGCTCAGAGGAAGTTCAGAAAGCCAATTCCTAATGACCAGACTTCTGAGGTCAGAAGGAAAGGGCCTGGTGAGCTTTGAACTTACAGATTTGAGTAGTCATGAAGTAGATGTTTGGGGGCTCTTTTTGGGCTGCGTGTTGAAAGTCCTCAGATGTTTTTTATTTGTTTGTCGGTGTTCCTTCTCAAATCTGTCCCTGAGTCACATTTGGGAACTTGGACAGAACCAGCATTTCCTGTACTCAATACTTGGCAGTAAGTTAACACTTTCCATGCGAGTGCTTTTCAAACATTAATTATGTTTTGCAGACCCTCTGAGGAAAGACAGACAGCTAACTCTGGTTTTGGAAGACATGCTGATTTTGTTGATTGACTGTACACTGAAAGAAATGTAAAATCAACCTTTATGTTGCTCTAATATAAA
Organism: Serilophus lunatus; assembly: GCA_013399895.1. Taxonomy (NCBI): domain Eukaryota; kingdom Metazoa; phylum Chordata; class Aves; order Passeriformes; family Eurylaimidae; genus Serilophus; species Serilophus lunatus. The sequence goes on along the minus strand of VXBA01001038.1, from coordinate 289,980 downwards.
ACTGATGTAAAGTTAAAAGAAAAAGCAGCAAGATTCCAAAACCTGCTGCTTCAGTGCCAGAGAAGAAGAAATGAAAATCAGTTTGTGACTAGAAAGGAATACTTTGATAACAGGGAATATCACTTTACATATGCTACCTGATGGGTCTCTTTTTTTTGTCTGTATATATGACACTGTTTTGTCTAATTATCCCTGACATTTATTTTGATTTTTTTTTTTTTTGTTATATACATATTGGGGAATAAAGGTCTGCTAGTCCCTGGGAATCATGTTTAATTCAGAATAACTATTAGCCCTTTGATGGATAGAAAGCATATTTAAAACATAGGTACAGAGCAAGAAATAAATAAAAAAAAAAGAAATGCAATTAATGTGCTCAGCATGTCAAGTACAGATCCATGTTCTCATGTTCAATAACTGTCTGAGAGACATAAATACTGCACTGGCATATCAGCCAGCATGAAGGAAAAGAGGAAGCTTGTATGAATCCCTCAAGGAAGTGTGTAACATCATAAGATGTAACATCATAAGATCTTGTCCAAAACCGATTCTCATAGCCATCTTCTGTTCAGTGTGTGGTGTGGAAGTTGATATTCCACATCCTCCCACACTTCCCTGTAAGCCTGCCCTGAAGCAGCACATTCTTTGCCAATTGTTGTGATCCCCATTACCAACCTGCCCAAGCAAGAGATACTTTAATCTTTCATTTCTAAACACAACAGAAAAATTTACAGATGTTATTAAGGCAGAAATAGCTCTTAAATAGCATGTCTGTTTAGTCATTCTTTTACTCTAGTCCCTTTAGCAACACATTGTTCTCTTATTATTGCTTAAACATTTTTTCTAATGATAATTGAATCCTTTTGGGTTTTCAACACCTGTGCACAGGATATGGTTTTTAATTTGGAATAAGAGTCAAGCTGCTGGAAAACATCTCACTTGAGGTTAGATTCATGTTGTGTTTTAACAGCAAGAAACATCCCCTTGTACTTTTATGATTTTTTACTTAAAGAAAAAAGATATTATATAGCTAGTGTGCTATATTTTTTTTTAGAGATGGAATAGTGCATTGAACTAACTAAAATCAATAAACTGTCAGTCAATAAAACTGGTACAAGCACTAGTGCAAAATAATGGGTGACCAGTCAAAATGGTCAGTCTGAGAAAAAAAATTATGTTTGAGCTTGTTGTGGAATGAGAAGGATATAAGAGAAATAGTGTTTTTGCTCAGTTTCTGATCATATTTTCTTGGTCCAAGGAAGGGTAATTACATTCTGAGCAGGCAAAAAATATGTGTGTGGCATCAGGCAACAGTCTACGGAAGCACTTGCTTTGTATTATGAAACATTACAGTGGCCACATTGCACTGATTTCTGATAATTCCTGCATGGCACTCAGATAGACTTTGGCATTAATAGCTTGACCAAGCCCTAGCACTATAGCATTGGAAGCAAGCCATCTCTGTGAATACAAGGTGTGTCAAATAATATAACATAAATTATAGTATTGACTCCTTTGGGAATTTAGCCATTTCTAAATTAATAAATTGCAATAAGTTCCTGTGTTGCCGTGTTTGTAAGCCTGAAGTCAGGCCTCTTCAGATTGCACTTGTGAACTGCTCATCACCTACCAGCACTGGCCTGATCCAGGTAGAGCTTCCTGTAGACTTCACTGTGCCCTTATGTAGGTCCCAGAAGGACAGGGGAAACATCTTCACAAATTAAGGTTAAAGCAGTGAGATGTTATTGTTATTGATGTTCTGCTGTATGCTTAGTTATCCTGTCAGCAGCTTTCATGAATCCTCATACCCCGACCTCCAATTACATCGCTGTTCACAGGATTCTGAGTTCTTCATACCTTCTGAAGCAAGAACTCAGAATTTAGTGGAGAGTTTTGAGAATTTGTGAGTCATGGAATGGGATGATTGTGAGGCTGAGAGTACAAACCAAGGGTTCTGCCAGCTGTACTCCCTCTTAGCCATGGTTTTCACCAAGTTAAAACAGGCGGGGCATATCTGCATGTTCTACAGAGCAGGAGTCTCTCCCAACTTATTTGTAAGGCTAGAGATGATAATTAATGAAGAGAATAACACTGGATTTTAATTGGGCTGTAATTATAACACGGCAATTTGTATAGTGAGACTTTCAAGACTGTTCAACCCCTGCAGCGTTTTGTTCCTTAGCTAAGTCTAGCTCTAAATTTAAAGGGAGATAAATAATTGGTTCTGAAACATACTTATCATGAGTCGACTGTATATGTGTGTGTGGTCACCATTTATCATAATTTACATGAAGGAAGCACATCTGTGTCAGATCTGATAGACTAGAGGCCAGGCAAGTTAGTGCATTTGCTAATAAACAAGCAAAGTTGACTCTAGAGCAGCACTGGGTTTATCAGAAGTCAGGAGACAGACCAGCTGCATTCAGCCCATGCACTCATGCAGAATCTCAGTATGGTCCCCCAAACTGCTAAATAATATGAGTGGGAAAGATGCAGGGATTCCTAAAATCCACCAAAGGAAAACTTTGGTCCATGTGAAATCAGATTAGCCAGGAGAGAAAGCAAACAAGCTGATGTAGTTCCTTAATTAGTGCTCTTCTTAACTGGGCTTTAGACGTCAAGAAGCTGTAGGTCAAATCTCTTCCCTTACTTAGGCTTTTGGGTAAGAAGCATGCATGGTGGTGGAATTTTGCTGCTGCTAAAAGGTGTCTGAACTTATGAACGGGAAAGTCTCAAAAACATCCACTGCTGGGCTGGCTCAAGAGAAAAGATGCTTGTTTCAAATAAGTAACCATTTGAAGATCTTGATCTCAACTTCTTTTGTGAGAACTCTAATTTTTCATGCTTCCAACTGGGCTAGAAATGTTGGAGGATCAGATTTTCCTGTGGTTTGGAAGAAAGATGTAAGAATTGTGCTACTGCTTTCTCCTATCATTATTTGTAAAATTCCATCTGCTAATGCTTGTTTACTGAGGTCTCAACCCTGAGATTGCAAGTAATGGAGAAAAGTAAATGCCTATGTATGCTGCAGCAGGCTTTTCATCCTGAGCTTGGAAAAGCATGTTGAGGAGCTGGAATCCCATCACTGCAGATCTTTTGGAGCAGGTTAAAAAAAAACAAAAACAACAAAACAAACCACAAATATGTTAGGAAAAAATGGATACTCCACTGAACAGATCTAGTTAAATTACAAAGGACATTACCAGACCTACTTTTCTATAATTTGTAGTCAATCATGGGCTATATTTTAGATGGAAACATTATTTTCCACCAGCAATTGATAAGGAAGGGATTTCTGTCTTCCACTTTCTGGAAAGTGCCATGATCTAACTTGTGGAAGTTCTCAAAAGAAATGAAGAGTAAAAGGAAATATCTATGAACATCTCAAGGTCAACTAAAAAATTGTCATGTAAAATTGTTTCCTTAATAGAAATACAAGGAACCTTAATGAAAGGCTGCCCTCTCTCTTCATTCACGCACACAAACTTCCACCACTAATCCTGTATTAACAACTTCTGCTTGATACAGTGAAATATCCCATTAGAAATCTTTGCAAATAGCAGAAGTTAAAGCTCTGGATACATGGAAAGCAATTTGGGTGACTATTGCAACTGTTATTTTGTACAGTTGCATTTTCTTGTCGCTCTCTGTAGCCGTTTGAAAAACAAGGCTTTTGAAGGGGAGTGTGAGAGAGAAACCCCACTTACCTGAATTAAAATTCAATTTTTCCTCAAAAGACGTTTCGGGGAGGGGGCTGTCCCGACCGGGACCGGAGGGAGGGGGGGGTTGCCTCGGCCAGGACAGAGCGGGACCTGTGCCGGTCCTGGTGCCCCCGAGGCCGGGGCCGGGCGGCAACAGCTCCTTGTTTCCCGGGGCCGGGCGGCAGCTTCGTGCCCTCCAGGCTCCTGGCAGCGGGGCGGCGGTTTCTAGCCCCCTGTCCCCACCACCCCCGGCCGGGGCGGGGCAGCGATTTCTAGCCGCCCTGCTTTCGCCGTTCCCGGGAGCATGGGGCTGTCCCTTCCCACATGGGCACGGTGACTTCCTGGGGTGAGCAGCGGCCTGGGGGCACGGCTACAGGAAGCCCCAGCGTCCCTCCGGGCGGGGGCAGCGGCTTCTCACTTCCACCCCAGAGCGTGGGCGGCGGCATGCTGCCCCAGGCCAGCCATGGCTGGGAATTCCAGCACCACGGCTGCTGATGGACAGTGATAGCCCTGGCACCGTCTTGGCGCTGTGGCATCCCTGAGGTGCAGCTGCCATGAAAACAAAGATGGCACCTAACGACTGAACTCGTGAGTTCTTCAACAAGAAAACACCAGAAACTGAGGTGGGGCCCGATTGGCTGGATGAATGGGAAGCCAGCGTGGCCAGGAAGAAGGCGACGATATTCACGCGAGACAGAGAAGGCTTAAAAGT